>JANJGN010000014.1:8607371-8713024 GCA_026770705.1 Isurus oxyrinchus
GGCAGAGGAGGGGGACCCGGGGTCTGGGAAGGAGCGACAACCGGGGGGAGGGGGAGAGAGGCCGGGGCGGAGATGGGGTTTGGGACCAGGAGGATTTTCCCCGGTCCCCTATTCCCCGGCCCACTCCATCCCCCGGGACCCCCTCTCTTCCCCCACCGGGACCCCCCCTCTTCCCCCACCGGGACCCCCCCTCTTCCCCCACCGGGACCCCCCCTCTTCCCCCACCGGGACCCCACCTCTTCCCCCACCGGGACCCCACCTCTTCCCCCCACCGGGACCCCCCCTCTTCCCCCACCGGGACCCCCCCTCTTCCCCCACCGGGACCCCACCTCTTCCCCCACCGGGACCCCACCTCTTCCCCCACCGGGACCCCCCCTCTTCGCCCCCACCGGGACCCCCCCTCTTCCCCCACCGGGACCCCCCCTCTTCCCCCACCGGGACCCCCCCTCTTCCCCCACCGGGACCCCCCCTCTTCCCCCACCGGGACCCCCCCCTCTTCCCCCACCGGGACCCCCCCTCTTCCCCCACCGGGACCCCCCCTCTTCCCCCACCGGGACTCCCCTTCTCGTCCCCCTCCCCCCCCCCTTCCCCCACCTGGACCCCCTCCCCCGGGACCCCCTCCCCCCTCCTTCCCCCCCCCCCTTCCCCCACCGGGACCCACTCCCTTCCCCCCCCCCCCCCCTTCCCCACCGGGACCCCCTCCCTTCCCCCCCCTTCCCCCACCGGGACCCCCTCCCTTCCCCCCCCCCTTCCCCCACCGGGACCCCCTCCCTTCCCCCCCCCCCTTCCCCCACCGGGACCCCCTCCCTTCCCCCCCCCCCTTCCCCCACCGGGACCCCCTCCCTTCCCCCCTTCCCCCACCGGGACCCCCTCCCTTCCCCCCTTCCCCCACCGGGACCCCCTCCCTTCCCCCCTTCCCCCACCGGGACCCCCTCCCTTCCCCCCTTCCCCCACCGGGACCCCCTCCCTTCCCCCCTTCCCCCACCGGGACCCCCTCCCTTCCCCCTTCCCCCACCGGGACCCCCTCCCTTCCCCCCTTCCCCCACCGGGACCCCCTCCCTTCCCCCCTTCCCCCACCGGGACTTCCCCCCTTCCCCCACCGGGACCCCCTCCCTCCCCCCCCCCCCTTCCCCCCACCGGGGTCCCCCTCCGTTCCCCGCCGGGCCCCCCTCTCTTCCCCCTTCCCCCGCCGGGCCCCCCTCTCTTCCCCCTTCCCCCGCCGGGCCCCCCTCTCTTCCCCCTTCCCCCGCCGGGCCCCCCTCTCTTCCCCCTTCCCCCGCCGGGCCCCCCTCTCTTCCCCCTTCCCCCGCCGGGCCCCCCTCTCTTCCCCCTTCCCCCCCGGGCCCCCTCTCTTCCCCCTTCCCCCGCCGGGCCCCCCTCTCTTCCCCTTCCCCCGCCGGGCCCCCTCTCTTCCCCCTTCCCCCGCCGGGCCCCCCTCTCTTCCCCCTTCCCCCGCGGGCCCCCCTCTCTTCCCCCTTCCCCCGCCGGGCCCCCCTCTCTTCCCCTTCCCCGCCGGGCCCCCCTCTCTTCCCCCTTCCCCCGCCGGGCCCCCCTCTCTTCCCCCTTCCCCCGCCGGGCCCCCCTCTCTTCCCCCTTCCCCCGCCGGGCCCCCCTCTCTTCCCCCTTCCCCCGCCGGGCCCCCCTCTCTTCCCCTTCCCCCGCCGGGCCCCCCTCTCTTCCCCCTTCCCCCGCCGGGCCCCCCTCTCTTCCCCTTCCCCGCCGGGCCCCCTCTCTTCCCCCTTCCCCCGCCGGGCCCCCCTCTCTTCCCCCTTCCCCCGCCGGGCCCCCCCTCTCTTCCCCCTTCCCCGCCGGGCCCCCCTCTCTTCCCCCTTCCCCCGCCGGGCCCCCCTCTCTTCCCCCTTCCCCCGCCGGGCCCCCCTCTCTTCCCCCTTCCCCCGCCGGGCCCCCCTCTCTTCCCCCTTCCCCCGCCGGGCCCCCCTCTCTTCCCCCTTCCCCCGCCGGGCCCCCCTCTCTTCCCCCTTCCCCCGCCGGGCCCCCCTCTCTTCCCCCTTCCCCCGCCGGGCCCCCCTCTCTTCCCCCTTCCCCCGCCGGGCCCCCCTCTCTTCCCCCTTCCCCCGCCGGGCCCCCCCTCTCTTCCCCCTTCCCCCGCCGGGCCCCCCTCTCTTCCCCCTTCCCCCGCCGGGCCCCCCTCTCTTCCCCCTTCCCCCGCCGGGCCCCCCTCTCTTCCCCCTTCCCCCGCCGGGCCCCCCTCTCTTCCCCCTTCCCCCGCCGGGCCCCCCTCTCTTCCCCCTTCCCCGCCGGGACCCCCTCTCTTCCCCCTTCCCCCGCCGGACCCCCTCTCCTCCCCCTTCCCCCGCCGGGGCCCCCCTCCCTTCCCCCGCCCCCTTCCCCCGCCGGGCCCCCCTCCCTTCCCCCGCCCCCTTCCCTTCCCCCGGGCCCCCCTCCCTTCCCCCGCCGGGCCCCCCTCCCTTCCCCCGCCGGGGCCCCCCTCCCTTCCCCCGCCGGGCCCCCCTCCCTTCCCCGCCGGGCCCCCCTCCCTTCCCCCGCCGGGCCCCCCTCCCTTCCCCCGCCCCCTTCCCCCCCTCCCTTCCCCCGCCGGGCCCCCCTCCCTTCCCCCGCCGGGCCCCCCTCCATTCCCCCCGCCCCCTTCCCCCGCCGGCCCCCCCCCCCCCCCCCCTTCCCCCACCGGGACCCCCTCTCTTCCCCCACCGGGACCCCCCCTTCCCCCACCGGGACCCCCCTCTCTTCCCCCCCCCTTCCCCCACCGGGACCCCCCTCTCTTTCTTTCCCCCCCCCCCCGGGACCCCCCTCTCTTCCCCCCACTCCCTTCCTCTTCCCCCACTGGGTCCCCCTCCCCCCTCGGACCCACTCTCTCTTCCACCTCGGACCCCCTCTCCCTTTCTCCCCCCTCCCCAACCACTTCTTGTCTGAAATTCCTCGAGAGCAGGAAATGTTTCTCCCCAGCTAATTCATTTCTGTCAAAATCCTCATAAAACCTCAGTCAAATCAGCCCCTGACGTTCTATATTCCAAGCAGTACAAGCCTGGTTTATGTATGCTGTCCTCATGGTCTAATCCCTGGAACCCTGGTAATATTCTGGTGAATTGTTGCTGCGCTCCTTCCAAGGGCAATCTATCAATTCTAAGGTACAGTCCTGCGAACTGTACACAGTTACTCCAGGTGTTGTGTAACCAGGACAAAAACAGAAATACCTGGAAAAACTCAGCAGGTCTGGCACCATCGGCGGAGAAGAGCACAGTTGACGTTTCAAGTCCCCATGACCCTTCAACAGAACTAAGTTAAAATAGGAAAGTGGTGAAATATACAACCCCCCCCCCCCCCCCCCCACCGCCTTAAACCAGCTTATATTTCACCCCTTTCCTATTTAGTTCTGTTAAGGGTCATGGGGATTGAAACATCAACTGTGCTGTTCTCCACCAATGCTGCCAGACCTGCTGAGTTTTTCCAGGTATTTCTGTTTCTGTTTTTGTGTTGGATTTCCAGCATCCGCAGTTTTTTGCTTTTATCTCTGCTGTTGTCAGCCAGGATTTTGTATAGCTGTAGTAAAACCTCTTCCCCTTTGTATTCTAGCCCTCTAGGTATAATGGTCAATATTCCGTTCCTCCTTTACCAGGTACCATGCCCTAAGAGCTAAGTTGGTGACCATGGACTTCCATTGGATTGGCCCTTGATTGCTTGGCAAAGTAACATTCGTGGCAAGCAAGTGCCAGGCAATGACCATCTCCAACAAGAGAGAATCCAACCTTCACCCCTTGATGTTCAATGGCATTACCATCGCTGAATCCCTCACTATCAACTCCTGGAGGGTTGAACCTGTCTCCACTCATCATCAGGCAGTGCATTCCAGATCCTAACCATTCGCTGTGTTAAAAAGTTTTTCCTCATTTTTCCATTGCTCCATTTGCCAATAACTTTAAACCTGTGCCCTCTCGTTCTCACTCCTTCCACCAATGGGAATGGTTTCTGCCCAATCTACTCTGTCCAGACCCTTCACGATCTTGAACACCTCTATCTATCAGCCTGCACTCCTCCAAGGAAAACAGTCCCACCTTCTCCAATCTATTCACAAAACTGAAGTTCCTCATCCCTGGAACCATTCTTGTGACTCTCTCCAATGCCTTCATATCCTTCCTAAAGCGTGACTCTCTTTTGATCTCTTTCAGGCATTCCCGCACTCCTTTGCCTGTGCGTTTGCTCTCCCATCTCTCTCTCTCTCTCTCTCTCTCTCTCTCTCTCTCTCTCTCTCTCCTCCCACTCTCTCCTTGTTCCTGGAATGACTGCACCTGGAGGGCTCCCCAGAACCACTATTTAATGGTTTCTCGGTGACTTGCTTTTCAGGTATTAATCGGAAGAAACAATGTGCCTCTGACATTAGTGAACGTGAAGAAAGCTTCCCAGAAATGGGAGAAGACGGAGCAGGATCTAGAGAGTTCGGAAATCTTCAATGAGCGCGATTATGTGGAGGCCCTTGGAGCAGGCAACCCAGGTACTGGGTGTACTTCCGGGTGTTCACATTGTCCTGGCAAGGGAGCTGGTGATCTAACCAATGGCAGATACAAGGTTGTTGAACAAGACCAGGTTGGGAACCCATTGCTCGGGGTGCAGAGGGCAGAAGGGAGAGTGCACTGTGGTGATATTGGGGGGTTGTTCAGGGCTCTATAGGATGTCTAGTTTAGGTACAGGGGAAAGGAGACCCACAACCTGAGAGCAAATTCTGAAGACTCCGGGTATTTCACAGTGGGGGTTTGGAAGTTGGTGCGATTGCAGAAATTGGGCTGACGAATAATGAGCTGTAGACAATCAGTGATGGAGGGTCTGAACTCAATCATTGTGTTATAGGTTGCCAGGGTGACTCGAGTGGTGACGTGGCTGCAGCCGGCCGGGCGGTATTTGCCTTTCCAACCATCAAAAGGCAGACAAGATGGCGAAGCTGGGTGAGTTGGAAGAGCCACATCTCCAGGGTGCGGGAGAGAGACATGAGGTGAGAAAGGCATGACTCGCCAGGAAAGGGGTTGAGTGACTGAGCTGTGGATCTACTGCTGGGTGGTGAACAAAATCATTTTGCTGGCCTCAGCTTCTCAAAGCGTCAAATGAACGTTACCAGCTTTGAATATTTCGAGTTCGCAGAGAACATTCCAATACAGCGCCAGGTTAGATACAGAGTAAATCTTCCTCTACACTGTCCCATTCATACTGTCCCAATCATGCACTCCCAGGGCAGGTATAGCACAGGGTTAAATACATAGTAAAGCTCCCTCTCCACTGTCCCCATCAAACACTTCCAGGACAGGCACAGCACGGGGTTAGATACAGGGTAAAGCTCCATCTACACTGTCCCCATCAAACACTCCCAGGACAGGTACAGCACGGTGTTAGATACAGAGTAAAGCTCCCTCTACACTGTCCCCATCAAACACTCCCAGGGCAGATACAGCACAGGGTTAGATACAGAGTAAAGCTCCCTCTACACTGTCACAATCCAACACACCCAGGACAGGTACAGCACAGGGTTAGATACAGAATAAAGAGCTCCCCCTACACTGTCCTGTCAAATATGCAATGCTTGTGTAGTTACTAAAAGGAAATTTGTTGGGTGGGGCATGTGGGAGCTGTGGAGAGTGACAGCTTTTATCCTGTGCGTGGGGATGGAGGAGTCTCTGATAGCCCACCTCCCCCAAGAGGGGGTTGGATGGGGGATCATGAACATTGATATTTCCATTGCTCACACATCCTGTTTTGACTTGCAGCCTCTGAACTCGCCCAGACTCCTGGGAAAAGTGTAACGTTCTGTGCAGCTGACAGGCGATTGACAACGGATCAGATCAGGAATCAAGGTGAGTCGATAGACCCCGACTAACTTTGGATCACGATAAGAATCTGGCCCAATGGATTGGAGCAATGTTGGGTGACCAGGATAATGACTGCATTGTAACAATCCCTCCGCCCACACTGTGTGCACAAACTCAGCACTGTCCTTTGCTTGTGTGGGCACCATCATTCCTCAGTGTCTGGGCACTGTTGGCAGGCTACTCAACTGTGTAGGCATCACAGCTGATGCTGACTCCGCCTTCACTCCGAGTCTTGCCTTTCACTCTTGCCTCCCCATACTCGCACCACCATAGCACCCACCTCAGTTCCCTCATCGCTGGCTCCCTCCTTCAGTATCACAGTACAGTGATCAGGCCCCAAACCCCAGGCAGATATTGGCTTTCCTTTCCCTGCCCTCACCCAGGCTACTGAGGTCAGTTTTAGCCCCAGTTGCTTCCTCCCAGCTGAGGTGTCCCACCAACCGCGGTGAGGCTGGCACTGCCTGGTCTCTCTAATTTGTGAAACGGCTACTGTCTGGGAGGGCGATTTCATGGCAATGGAGGAGAACACTGAGATTCTCTCAGCAGTCACCCAGTCCCAGCATTGCAGGGATTCAGATGTCTGTTGGGAGTTGCTTCTTCCCATCCTCTCTGTGTTATGATTGTGGAGATTGAAGGAATCTGTCTTTTTTCCCTCCCCTCCCCAGGACAGGCGATCCAGAGCAAGACCCCGTCAAAGGTGAGGATGGAGCAGAGCATCTGCTATCTACCTGCCCTGGAGTTACAGAGTAACCAATCATAGCGTCATCGGATCAATCGTGGCAACCAGCAGTCAGAACCGGACACCTCCTCTGACCCAGGCTGTACCTGCCCTGGGAGTGTTTGATGGGGACAGTGTAGAGGGAGCTTTACTCTGTATCTAACCCTGTGCTGTACCTGTCCTGGGAGTGTTTGATGGGGACAGTGTAGAGGGAGCTTTACTCTGTATCTAACCCTGTGCTGTACCTGTCCTGGGAGTGTTTGATGGGGACAGTATAGAGGGAGCTTTACTCTGTATCTAACCCCGTGCTGTCCCTGCCCTGGGAATGTTTGATTTAGACAGTGTAGAGGGAGCTTTACTCTGTATCTAATCCCGTGCTGTACCTGTCCTGGGAGTGTTTGATGGGGACAGTGTAGAGGGAGCTTTACCCTGTATCTATATCCATGCTGTACTTGCCCTGGGAATGTTTGATGGGGACAGTGTAGAGGGAGCTTTACTCTGTATCTAACCCTGTGCTGTACCTGTCCTGGGAGTGTTTGATGGGGACAGTATAGAGGGAGCTTTACTCTGTATCTAACCCCGTGCTGTCCCTGCCCTGGGAATGTTTGATTTAGACAGTGTAGAGGGAGCTTTACTCTGTACCTAATCCCGTGCTGTACCTGTCCTGGGAGTGTTTGATGGGGACAGTGTAGCGGGAGCTTTACCCTGTATCTATATCCATGCTGTACTTGCCCTGGGAATGTTTGATGGGGACAGTGTAGAGGGAGCTTTACCCTGTATCTAGTCCCGTGCTGTACTTGCCCTGGGAGTGTTTGACGGGGCCAGTGTAGAGGGAGCTTTACCCTGTATGTAGCCCCGTGCTGTACCTGTCCTGGGAGTGTTTGTTGGGGACAATGTAGAGGGAGTTTTACTCTGTATCTAACCCTGTGCTGTACTTGCCTTCACCCTCTGCTCCCAGGACCTTGTTAATTTTACTGGACATCACAGAAAGAAGGTGCAGCCTGTATGTGTGCTTGGTAAGATTGGCACAGACTGGCATGGTTTCTGGGCTGGGTGATGTATGACTGATTCCCTAGCTGAGGGTATGTGATCTAAGAGTTGTGTCCAGTGAAGTGTTGGCTGTCATCAGTGTGTGTCCTGGGAAGTGATGCACAGGCTGATAGACTGTTCAGGGAGGTGGGTTTGTGTAGGTTGGTAGACTGTTCTGGAAGGCTGGCGTGTGTTCTGATTTGGTTGTCTGTGTTCTGATTTGGGATTTCTACCCCACAGGGGAAGAGGCAGTTTGTGTCGACAACCCCCTACAGACTGAGGAAACGTCTGACCAGTGAGTGGTGGGGTGGGGGGGGGGACAAGGGAGGCTGGGAGTGGGGAGGGTCTGCTTGACTTCCAGTTCCTAAGCTTGAGACTTGGGCCAAAGGCACGGCCCAACATTAAATAAAATATAACTGGGATAAATGGGAGGAATCCCATTGATAGAACCTGCTCCACCCCATATCGCCAGGCAGAAAGGAATTTGTTCAAAACATCGAGGGAGAGAGAAAGCTGTGTGTCCAGACCCGGGCAGCGGCGGGGGGAGAGGGGGCGGTGCCCAGTCCTGGGGTGGGGGGGGGGGGGGGGGGGGGGCGGTGCCCAGTTCCGGGCAGCGGGAGGGGGGGGGGGTGGCGGGCGGTGTCCAGCCGGGGGGGGAGCTGCCCCTGGGGCAAGGCGATACCAGCGAGAGGCGGCCATCCCCGGGGTGGTGGCGACAGGAGGGGGCTGCCCAGGGCAGCGGCAGGCCAGGCCAGGCCTCGTCACTCCTCCAACTCTGACTTTAGCCATGAATTGTTTGCTCCAGACTCGGCTGATTTGAGTAGCGGCAGCGAGAGCGATTACTCCTCATCAGACTCCGAGAGTGGACAGGAAGGTTCCCCAGGAGGAGTCCCCAATCCCAGACCCATGCCAGAAAGAGCAGCGACTCCAGCCAAAACGCCGGTTAAGAAATCCAGGAAAGAGGCCCAGGTGAGCTCCGCACAGCTTGGTGAGCATGGTCTGGTCCCCGGGGAGGGTGGACGGGGCTGGGGCTGGGTGGGTAGATGCTGCTCTGGGACGGGACTGAGAGCCGGTCCATCTTCCCGCTGCGTCACCCCACCTGACGGGGTGGGGAGGGGGGGCCGGTGTTTGTTTCACCCTGAGGGACTTGCCTCCTCCTCGTGACGAGTCAGGAGATGTCCTGATGCCTATGGCCAGCGCTGTTCGTAATGAGAATGCATTGGTGTGGCTCAGGCCTGGCGCTCAGGTCCAGGTCCAGGTCCAGACCTGGGGTATTATTTTAACCTGAGATGGGATTACTGACATTGGCGTCCGTTTCTTGCCCTGTTGTGGGTGGCGAGCAGACCGCTCTTTGGTGGTGTTTGGGCTTGACCCCGCTTTCTAAAACAGCGTGTTGTTTCTGACCCACGGCCTGTAGTGATGACCAATGACCTCTGAGCAGTCTCGGTGCTAATTTTGTAGGGGCTGACTCACCCCCGTCCCCGGGTTGCTGCAGCTTGCTGACGTCTCCTCCTTTCTCTTCAAGCCCAGCCATGTTGAGCTGTACTTCGAAGCTCACAGCAGTTCGAAGGTCCTGACCTCTGATCGCACGTTACAGAAGCTGCGGACCCCGAAGCTGGATCAGGTACGTGCCGTCGGGGCTGTGATTGATGGGGGTTTTGTTCGGCAAGGGCACGAAGGGGTCGCGAATCACGATGGCCGGATGGTAGCTGAGGTACAGATCAACACTGATCAAATTCAGCAGGGCAATGGCTGGAGGATCCCCTCCTGCTTGTGTCGGGGGGGGCTGCTTTACCTCTAGTATCTGAAGGAGACCGATTTGATATTCTGTCCAGGTTCAGTGCTGACCTCTGGCTGCTGGAGCTCCCAGTCCCTGTCTCGGTCATGCTTCGGGTGCAGGGGGAGCTGCACCCCCCCCCCCCCCCCCCACCAAATCATACCTCCATGACCTCTCCCTCCCCTCCAGGCTGTGTTCCCTCCTCCCACACTCCCTCCTTTCCAGGCCCCTCACTAAGCTGCAATCTGATTTTGTTTCCCGTCCTGATTCAGGAGGCCATGACGAGGCTGCTGAGTGACGACCATTCACCCTTTGCAGGCGAACTCAGGCAGCTCAAAGAGGAACACGAGCGACTTTTCCACAAATGGATGCTGCAGACACGGTGAGTGCGGCGTGCGAGAACCCTCGGTGCAGTGATTTGATGTGGTTGAAAATGCAATGCCCTGACGCCTTAGTGCCATTATTCAGCCGCTCGTCTGCTTCTCCCTCCCCCGCCCTGTCTCTAGATTGGGGTTCAGCCTCGTGTTGTATGGCCTCGGCTCCAAGAGGGAGTTGCTGGAGGACTTCCGCTCTCAGATGTTGGAAGGGATAGTCCACGTGGTGGTGAATGGATTTTTCCCGAGTATTACCCTTAAATCCGTGAGTATTCGCCGAGGAGCCAGCCTGAAGTCAGAACACAGAAGCTGCTGGTGAGAGGGCCCCAAGGGCTCTGACTTGTACCAGGCCTGAACTAAGAGTGAGCCCCAGGCATCCCCTACTCCCCACCTGCCCTGTTGGGGGTCGTGTGGAGGCTGGAGGAGGGTAGAGGGCCCTGTGGTGGAAGGGGAAGGGGGTGGGGGGGGGGGGGGCGATATTAGGGTTGGGGGGTAGTGGATAGGTCTTGTGGGGGACTGGGGTGAGGGGGGTGTGGTTTGGAGAGAGGGAGAGGGGCCCATTTGGGGGTTAGGAGTCACATTCACGCGTTAACTGAACAATTATTGTGCCGCAGGTTCTGAACTCCATAACAGAGGAGGTTTTAGGAAATGAAGCCAGCTTCCGGAACCCCATGGACCAGCTCAACTTTATCGTCAGGGCATTTAAAGAGGGTGTGTATCTGCAGACACTTTATCAGTGTTTGTAGAGGGTGTCACACAACCAAGGCAGGGTGGGTGGGGGAGGTGGGGTGTGTGGGGGAGGGGAAAGATTGGGGGAGACAGGATGTGTGGGGGAGGGGAAGGGTGTGGGTGAGCGTGTGAGGGGAGGTGGGGACGTGTGGAGGAGGGGAAGGATGGAGGTGAGTGTGGGGAGGATGCCGGGGATGGGGGAGATGGACAGTGACCTGGGTGTGATGAGTGGTTGGGGTGGTGTGGGGGACATGTTGGGATTGCGTACCCTGTGCTGCGGTGTCTATATCGGAGATCCATGCTCCGCTAGGTCTGGAGAGTTTGTTGATTTGTGTTTCTCGCCATCAGATTCCTCACTGGATATTTATCTTCTCATCCATAACATCGATGGGCAGATGCTGCGGGGGGACCGGAACCAGCAGATACTGGGCCAGCTCAGTGCCATTCCTGGCATCCACCTCATCGCATCCATTGATCACCTGAATGCCCCTCTGAGTAAGTCCTCTGTCCTGTTGTGTCCCTGTGTGTGTACGCGTTGTTGGGTGGGGGGGGGTGGTTCAGTACAACTCATCCTCCAGTGTCAGTCCGGGAATTTCAATGGGATTGAGAACACCAAGGTTGGCGAGGGTGGTTTCCAGTCTCTGGCTCCTGCTGTGGGCAGGCAGATCATCAGCCTATCATTGACCAATCTCAGTTCAAGTCCTCTCGTGCTCCCTTGGACTGTGGGGAGAAGGGGCCCAGATTGATCGAGGCAAGGTCACGGAGCCAGTGGACCAGGCTCAAAACTGCAGTCCGTCCTGTTTGGTGGGGGTGTCTACGGATGGCAAACTTGGGTCATTGGGGTAAGCCCTGTCTGTGGTGGGTGCATTGACGATGGGGGCTGAGTTGGGGGCGCTCCGTGTGGTTACGGGGGTGGGGGCATTCTCTGAGTGTGTGAGTGTGTGTTATTGGGATGTCCTTGTGTGTGGGAGAGACCCTGTGGAGTTGGGGTGGGAATTCTCTCTCTCTCTCTCTCTGGGTTGAGGAGACTACGCCTGACCCTGTGGTGTTCTGGCTCCTGTTTGGCAGTGTGGGATCAGACGCGAAGCTGCCTCTTTAACTGGCTGTGGTATGAGGTGACGACCTTTAGACCCTACACAGAGGAGACCTCATATGAGAACTCGCTGCTGGTGCGACAGTCGGGAACCTTGGCGCTGAGCTCGCTGACTCACGTACTCCGCAGTCTCACTCCCAACGCCAGGTAACGGGCGGAGGGGGCAATGTGCTGACGGAATCCAGGTGGGGTGCAGTTAAATGGGTTGGGGACCCCTGGTGGGGGGGAGGTTGAGAATCCGGTCAAGTTCGATCTTGACCTTTGCCTGATGAAGCCAGACAGGGCCAGGGTGGGTGGGTGAGTGAGGAAGCGGGGGAGGGAGGTTAGGGACCTACCTGCAAATATACTGGGGCTGGGTCGGTGGAAGCTGAACATGAACCGTGAAGTGGGATTGAGGTTTCCAGATAATTACAGGGGGCCTGGAACTCTGGATTCTCTCATGAGGAAAGATTGAGCGTGTTGGGCCTGTACTCATTGGAGTTTAGAAGAACGAGAGGTGATCTTATTGAAACATGTAAGATTCTGAGGGGGTTTGACAGGGTAGATGCTGAGAGGGCGTTTCCTTTTGTGGGGGGAGTCTAGGACTTAGGGGAAACAATTTCAGAATAAGGGGCCTCCCATTGAAGATGGAGATGAGGAGGAATTCCTTCTCTGAGGGTTATTCGGCTGTGGAATTCTCTTTCCCCAGATAACAGTGGAGTCTCGGTCAGCGAATATATTCAAGGCCGTGTTAGACGGTATTTCAATCGATAAAGGAGTCGAGGGTTATGCGGGACAGACTGGAAAGCGAAGTTAAGGCCATAATTAGATAAGCCAGGATCTTATTGAATGGCGCAGCAGGTTTGAGGGGCCGAATGGCCTGGTAGTCCCTCTTTCTCATGTTCTGACTCTCCCTGTCCCTTTCTTCTGACTGCAGGGGAATATTTAAGCTCTTGGCTCAGTTTCAGTTGGAGAACAAGGATAACTCGTCCTATCCAGGTAAGAGTGGCCTGGTACAAATTGGGTAGAAAGCAGGGTTGGGGGGTGGAGTGTAGAAATGGGTGGGACAGTGCAGGAGGGGATGGGGGTGGTTCAGTCAGCCACGAGTTCAGGTTCTGTGGCGGGGCAAGACCTGTCCAAGCGTCAAGTATTTGCTGCCCGTCTCAAACGACTGCCTGTGTGGCATAACCAGGACGGTGCATGAACCCTGTGACTGCCAGTCTGAGGCTCAAGCAGTGCTGGGTGTCTGCTGCAGGTGCTCCCAGTGTTAGCCGGCCAGGCTGAACCTTTTCAGTAGGAAGACGGGTCACAAGCATGGTTGTGCGACTCTCTCTCTCTCTCTCTCTCTCTCTCTCGGAGTACGATCCCGCTAAATTCCAGTTTTTGCCTTCTCCTCTTCAGGCTTATCCTTTCAGGATTTCTACCAGCGATGTCGCGATGACTTCCTGGTGAATAGCAACCTCACCCTGCGGGCACAGCTCACCGAGTTTCGAGACCACAAACTCATCAGGAATAAAAAGGTGAGACACCTTTGTGTGTGGGGTGGGGGAGGGGAAGATTTCTGCTTCACCCAATTGTACCCCCAGCTGAAAGCAGTAAGTGCATCTTGCACTGATCATTGTGAAAATTGGGGCTCTTTTTCCTTTAAGATGTGGGCTGTTATTTGTTATTAACCATTTACCACATAATCTGGAGTCACGTGTAGGCCAGACCAGACAAGGTCTGGCTGATTTCCTTCCCTGAAGCACATTAGTGAACCAGATGTGTTTTTACAACAATTGACAGTCTCGGTAATGGTGACCGTGAGACTAGCTTTATTTTCCAGATTATTAGTTGAATTTAAATTCCACCTGCTGCCCTGGTAGAATTTGAACCCACATCCCCAGAGCATTAACCTGAGCCTCTGGATTACTAGTCCGGTGACATGACCACTACCCCACCGTCTTCCTTAATATTCATGATGGCTTGCGGATTAGGTAACCTTGGTTAACTGTTGGGTGTTGGAGTCGAGGACTGTTTGAGTGGATCAATGCCCGATGGGTCAAGTCGGCTGTTTCAATTTGCCAGGGTGCTGATGGTGTCGAATACCTCATCATCCCCATCGACGTGGCAACACTGAGTGACTTCTTCGAAATGGAGGACAAGGAGACCTAGATTGAAGGGAAAGATCCCTGGGAATCGATAACCAAACGGCTGCAGAATTCCAGGAACGAATGAGGAAATCCCAGGCTCCAGTCGCCAGAAGATCTTCAGTGCCTTGTGTCCGATGTGAGGGATCAGAATGGAAATCTGTACTCCAGTAAGCTTATTTCCCAAGTTACTGGTAACCAGGCTAACCCTCTCACCTATATTCGAGTTCCTGGAGCATGGTTAGAGGGTGGACCTCGAATACTTTCACCTTTTCGCAGGTTGATATTTTGGGTGGTCTGTTTTGACCTAATC
The DNA here is from genome assembly GCA_026770705.1 of Isurus oxyrinchus. Classification (NCBI taxonomy): domain Eukaryota; kingdom Metazoa; phylum Chordata; class Chondrichthyes; order Lamniformes; family Lamnidae; genus Isurus; species Isurus oxyrinchus. The sequence goes on from JANJGN010000014.1 coordinate 8,621,344, forward strand.
TGGTGAGATATTCACTGTGTTTTACTGCTCTATCTCTGACATTTAAAACCTGATTATTTGTTTACTGACATCACACGGCTGCTGTTATTTGCAAAGTTTTTTAAAAAAATAAATAAATAAATTTCTATTAAAGATGTTTTGCACTCTGCCTAATCTGTATTTAGTGAAGTGTATTAAAGTTGGATCTCATCACTCTTCACCCTCCCTTCCCCAATACAACCCTCCCTCTTGCCCAACCGACATGTGTATGTGAGTGATCTGTGCCCGTGCGATTTAATCCACCACCTTCTCCTATGTTCCCATTTAAACTGACCACCCCATTGCTCGCCGCTTTTGTGAACTGTTCCCTCTCCAGACACACTACCTGTGCCATTGTAAGTTGCAGTTAACAACCCCCCTGCTCAAAAAACCCCTCCATCCTCACCAATTGCCCCCTCAGCTCCACCTTTCATTCCTTCTCTCTAACTGGTGCCCATCTTTCCCACAACTTGGCGTTTGAACCTCTTCAATTGGGTTTCCAGCACTGTATCAGGGCTGAAGGAAGGGATGTGATTGGTCACAAATAGCATCTGATGTTACTGTGGTAAACTATCCCCCTTCTTTCCTGACCTGTCTGCAGCCTTTGACACAGTTGACCACACCATCTTTCTGCAAGGCCTTTCCTTTGTCGTCCAACTGGCTGGGGTTGCCCTCGTCTGGTTCCATTCTTATCCAGTCGTGGGCAGAGAATCACGTGCAATGGCTTCTCTTCCTGCCTCTATCCCCACCAACCCCCTCAGAGTGCCCCAAGAATATCTAGCTTCTACTTCACCACCTCTTGCAACCCCATCACTCTCCCAATTCTCATCCTGCTGGCCCCATATGCAATCAACGTGATTTTACATAGAAAATAGGAGTAGGACATTCAGCCTTCCAAGCCTGCTCTGTCATTCATCATGATCATGGCTGATCATCCAACTCAATAACCTGCTCCCTCTTTCTCCCCATATCCTTTGACCCCTTTCACCCCAAGAGCTATATCTAATTCCTCCTTGAAAACATACAATGTTTTGGCCTCAATTGCTTTGTGGTAGCGAAATCCACAGGCTCACCACTCTCTGGGTGAAGGAATTTCTCCTCATCTCAGTCCTTTACCGCCTTCTGCACCCGCATGCTTACCTTCAGCGACTGATGTACAAGGACACCCAGGTCTCGTTGCACATTTCCCCCCCCTCTCAATTTTTAGCCATTCGGATAATAATCTGCCTCCCTGTTTTTGCTACCAAAGTGGATAACCTCACATTTATCCACATTAATACTGCATCTGCCATGCATTTGCCCACTCATTCAACTTGTCAAAGTCATAATGAAGCATCTCTGCATCCTCCTCACAGCTCACCCGCCCACCCAGCTTTGTGTCATCTGCAAATTTGGAGATATTGCATTTAGTTCCCTAATCTAAATTATTAATATATATTGTGAATAGCTGGGGTCCCAGCACCGATCCCTGCAGTACACCACTAGTCACTGCATGCCATTCAGAAAAAAACCTGTTTATTCCTACTCTGTTTCCTGTTTGCCAACCACTTTTCTATCCATCTCAATATACTACCCCCAATCCCATGCGCTTTAATTTTACATGTTAATCTCTTATGTGGGACTTTGTCGAAAGCCTTCTGAAAGTCCAAATAAACCACATCCACTGGCTCCCCTTCATCAACTCTACTAGTTACATCCTCGAAAAATTCCAGTAGATTTGTCAAGCATGATTTCCCTTTCTAGGGCCACTTCCTTAAGTACCGTGGGTTGTAGAATATCAGGCTCCTGGGATTTATCGGCCTTCAATCCCATCAATTTGCCCAACACCATTTTCCTACTAATACTGATTTCTTTCAGTTCCTCCCTCTCACTAAACTCTGTGTTCCTCAACATTTCTGGTCTGTTATTTGTGTCCTCCTTTGTGAAGACAGAACCAAAGTATGTATTTAGTTGGTCAGCCATTTCTTTGTTCCCCATTATAAGTTCCCCTGTTTCTGACTGTAACATTTATCTTCACCAATCTTTTCCTCTTCACACACCTATAGAAACTTTTACAGTCAATTTTTAATGTTCCGCGCAAGCTTACTCTAGTACTCTATTTTCCTCTTAATCAATCCCTTGGTCCTCCTTTGCTGAATTCTAAACTGCTCCCAGTCCTCAGGTCTGTTGTGTTTTTTTAGCCAATTTGTATGCCTCTTCCTTGGATCTAATGCTATCTCTAATTTCTCTTGTAAGCCATGGTTTGCCCACCTTTCCTGTTTTGCTTTTGCACCAGACAGGAATAAACAATTGTTGCAGTTCACCTATGCACTCTTTGAATGTTTACCATTGCCTATCCACCATCATCCCTTTAAGTAATGTTTCCCAATCCACCGTAGCCAACTCGTGTCTCATACCATCGTAGTTTCCTTTATTAAGATTCAGGACCCTAGTCTCAGAATCAACTACATCACTCTCCATCTTGATGAAGAATTCTATCACATTATGGTTGATCATCCCCAAAGGGCCTTGGACAACCAGATTGCCAATTACACAATACCCAGTCGAGGATGGCCTGTTCTCTAGTTGGTTCCTCAACGTATTGGTCCTGAAAACATCCCATATACACTCAACGATTTGCCCAATCTATATGCATATTAAAGTCACCCATAATTACAGATGTTCCTTTATTGCATGGGGCTCTAATTTCCTGTTTAATGCCATTCCCAACATCACCACTACAGTTTGGGGGCCTATATACAGCCCCCACTAACAATTTTGTCCCTTAGTGGTTCTCAGCTCTACCCATACAGATTCTAAATCACCGGAGCTAATATCTTTCCTCACTATTGCGTTAATTTCCTCTTTAACCAGCAATGCAACTCCCACTGCCTTTTCCTCTGTCCTTCCTAAACATTGAATACCCCTGGATGTTCAGTTCCCATCCCTCGTCACTCTGCAGCCATGTCTCCGAAATCCCGACTATATCATACCTGTTTACATCTATTTGCCCGGTTAATTCATCCACTTTATTGCGAATGCACCTTGCGTTAAGGCACAAAGCCCTAAGGCTTGTCTTTTTAACATTACTTGTCCCGTTCCCACCATTTTTCACTGAGGCCCTGTTTGATTCTTGCCCTTGATTTCTCTGCCTATCACTTTTCTTATTCCCCTTTCTTGTCTTTTGTTCTTGTCCTTGATTCTCCCTCCTCTGACACCTTGCATAGGTTCCCATTCCCCTGCCATTTTAGTTTAAACCCTCCCCAACCACTCTAGCAAATATTCCCCGTAGGACATCAGTCCCGGTCCTGCCCAGGTGTAACCCGTCCAGTTTGTACTGGTCCCACCTCCCCCAGAATTCCCCTTACAACTGAATCCTCTATGACTTGCATTCCCACACTTTTTACTCCTCCCCTGTGCAGCAGAACCAACCGTGGTGCAATGAATTTGGCTGTTGCTGCTTTCCCCTGAGAGGCCATTCCCCTCAACAGTATCCAAACGGTATATCTGTTTTTCAGGGGAATAGCTACAGGAGATTCCTGCACTCTCTGCCTAGTGGTCACCCATTCCCTTTCTGCCTGTGGACTCTCAGAGAGGGGGTCACAAATCAGGCTATGTGCTATCCACGATACTCTCCACCTCAACTCCAGCTCCGAAACCCGGGCTTCCAGGAGCTGCAGCTGGAGACATTTCCCACACAGTCCCCGGGCACTGGAAGTGTTCCCGGCTTCACACATAGAGCAGGAGGAGCACACCACGGCTTTGAGCTCTCCTGCCATGACTTACCCCTTTAATTTAAATTCAATCTTTTGGAAGATACTTAATATCACATAATATCAATTACTCTAGGGCCCTTCTTTCCTGCTGTTTGTTACAGAATATGGCCCTTACAAACGATGAATCACAAAATAAGACCTTTAAAACTATAAGCGATAAAAGTAGTAAATACTTACCCGACAGTACTCACGGTACTCAAGGGATCACTTTGTTCCCTCCCCACCAAACTCCCAAAGCAGCACTCCAGTGCATACTGTGATGCTGACTGCAAGACACTCTTCCCAGACTGCTTCACTGTGATGCTGACTGCAGGACACTCTTCACGGGAGTAAAGTTGTGAAAGGGAAATCATGTTTAACAAACTTATTGGAGTTCTTTGAGGAAGTAACATGTTGTGGATATACTGCACTTAGATTTTCACAAGGCATTTGATAAAGTGTCACATCAAAGGTTATTGTGGAAAATAAAAACTCATGGTATAGAGGGTAACATTGGTATAGATAGGCTGACTAACAGCGAGCAGAGAGTAGGCATAACTGGGTCTTTTTCAGGTTGGCAAGATGTGATGAGTGGTGTGCCACAGGGATCAGTGCTGGGACCTCAACAGTTTACAATTTATATAAATGACTTGGATGAAGGGATGGATGGGATGGTTGTCAAATTTGCTGAGACACACAGATAAGTAGGAAAATTAGTTGTGAAGAGGACATAAGGAGGCTACAAAAAGAAATAGGCAAAGTAAGTGGGCAAAGATCTGGCAAATGGAGTATAATGTGGGGAAATGTGAAATTGACTATTTTGGCAGGAAGAATAAAAGAGAAGCATATTATCTAAATGGTGAGAGATCGCAGAACTCTGAGATGCAGAGGGACCTGGGTGTCTTAGTGTATGAATCACAAAAGGCTAATATGCAGGTACAGCAAGAAATTAGGAAAGCTAATAGAATGTTATCATTTATTGTGAGGGGAATTGAATACAAAAGGTTATGCTTCAGTTATACAGGACACTAGTGAGACCACATCTGGAGTATTGTGTATAGTATTGGTCACATTATTTAAGGAAGGATGTAGATGCGTTGGAAGCAGTTTGGAGAAGGTTTACCAGACTAATACCTGGAATGGGCTGCCTGTCTTATCAGTAAAGGTTGGACAGGTTAGGCTCGTATCCACTGGAGTTTAGAAAGTAAGAGGTGACTTGATTGAAACACATAAGATCCTGAGGGGACTTGACAGGGTGGATATGGAGAGGATGTTTCCTCTTGTGGGAGAATCTAGAATTAGGGGTCACTGTTTAAAAATAAGGGGTCACCCAGGAGATGAGGAAAAAATGTTTTCTTTCGGGCGTGGTCAAAAGCCTTTGGAACTCTCTTCCTGAAAAAGGCGGTGGATATTTTTAAGACTGAAGTGGATAGATTCTTGGTTAGCAAGGGGTTAAAGGTTATTAAGGGTAAGAGGGATGCAGATTTGAAGTTACCATCAGATCAGCCATGATCTTATGAAATGGCAGAGCAGGCTCGAGGGGCTGAATGACCTACTCCTGCTCCCTGTTTGTATGTAACAGAAACAGAAAATAGGAGCAGGAGTAGGTCATTCAAGCCTGCTCCACAATTTAATATGATCATGGCTGATCCTTTACCTCAACACCACACACCTGCTCTCTCCCCCTACCCATTGATGCCTTTAGAGTCTAGAAGTCCATTTATTTCCTTCTTAAATATATTCAGTGACTTGGCTTCCACAGCCTCCTGTGGTAGAGAATTCCACAGGTTCACCACCCTCTGAGTGAAGAAGTTTCTCCTCATCTCAGCCCTAAATGGCCTTCCCTGTATCCTGAGACTGTGACCCCTTGTTCTAGACACCCCCAGCCAGAGGAAATATCATCCCTGCATCCAGTCTGTCCAGCCCTGTCAGAATTTCATACATCTCAATGAGATCCCCTCTCATTCTTCTAAACTCCAATCGGCCCAATCTCTCCTCATACAACAATCCTGCCATCCCAGGAATCAGTCTGGTGAATATTCGCTGCACTCCCTCTATGGCAAGTATATATTTTATTAGCTAAGGAGACCAAAACTGCACACACTACTCCAGGTGTGGTCTCACCAAGGCCCTGTATAACTGCAGTAAGACATCCTTGTTCCTATACTCAAGTCCTCTCACAACGAAGGCCAACATACCATTTATCTTCTTAACCGCTTGCTGCACCTACATGCCTGCTTTCAGTGATTGGGATGCAGGACACCCAGGTTTCTTTGCACATCAATATTTCCCAATCTATCACCATTTAAATGATACTCTGCCGTTCAGTTTTTCCTACCAAAGTGGATAACTTCACACTTATCCACATTATACTGCATCTGCCATGTATTTGCCCATTCACTCAACTTGTCTAAATTGCCTTGAAGCCTCTTAACATCCTCCTAACCACTCTCATTCCCAACTAGTTTTGTGTCGTCAGCAAACTTGGAAACATTACATTTGGTTCCCTCATACAAATAATTGATATATATTGTGAATAGCTGGGACCCAAGCACTGATCCCTGCGGTACCCCACTAGTCACCGCCTACCACTCTGATAAAGACCCAATTATTCCTACGCTGTTTCCTGTCTGCTAACCAATTCTCAATCCACGCCAATATATTACCCCCAATCCCATGTGCTTTAATTTTACACACTAATCTCTTATGCAGGACTTTATCAAAAGCTTTCTGAAAATCCAAATGCACTGGTTCTCCCTTATCTATTTTGCTAGTTACATCCTCAAGAAACTCCGGTAGGTTTGTTAGACAGGATTTCCCTTTCATAAATCCATGTTGACTTTGTCTAATCCCATTGATATTTTCTAAGTGTCCTGTTATCACATCCTTTATAATGTAGCACAACCTGAGCAGCAATTCCCTCTCATTAAATACTAGGAAACTGAAGCCATTCTCTTCAGTCCCTGGCACACATTCTGCTGTCTAGCTACTGGTTTCCATTCCCCTCTCCTTCAACCGTCTGAGACTGAACCAGACTGCTCGCAGCCTCTTGTGCTCTTTATGACCCTAAATAGTTTTAAATCTATATCGTCTCCATCACTGACTGCTGCTGAAATTCTCCAGGCCCAACGCTTCGTCTCAAATGCTCTCCATGAATTTGAACTCATCCGAACCCATGTTGCCCGTGCCCTGACTTGCACTAAGTCCATTCACCCAGCACCCCTGTGCTCGCTGACCTACAATGACTTCTAGTTTGACAACGCCTCAGCTTTTAAATGCAAACCTTACGTTCAAACCCCTTACATATTAAAAACATCGAGGGACGTGGGGGTAGTGCAGGAAAATGGAGTTGAAGTAGATGATCAGCCATGATCTAGTTGAATGGCAAAGCAGGCTTGAGGGGCTGAATGGCCTGTTCCTGCTCCTATTTCCCATGTTCCTATCAGTCTGCAGCTGTGCCTGCAGCTATCCAGGTCCTAATCTCTAGAATTCACTCAAACCTTTCTGCCCCTCTCTCCTCTGGGTGATCTTTAAAACCTAACACTGCAGTCAAACTTTCAATCACCTCTGCTAATGTCTCCTTATGTGGCCCAGTGTTCTTGTTTATAAACACTTCCGTGAAGTGCCTTGCGTATGTTTGACTATATGTAAGGTGCTTTTCCAGAGGATGCAGCAACTTCAGCAATGAACTGCATGAATATAGAGGCAAACATGAAAGCAAGTTTGTGTTGGAGGTGGAGGTGCAATGAGCTGTATTTCCACCTGGGGGCAGTCTATCACCATGAGGCCCAGTGGGCACACAACCAAAGTTGTTAAATAATAACAGAATTACCTGGAAAAACTCAGCAGGTCTGGCAGCATCGGCGGAGAAGAAAAGAGTTGACGTTTCGAGTCCTCATGACCCTTCGACAGAACTTGATTTCGAGTCCAAGAAAGAGTTGAAATATAAGCTGGTTTAAGGTGTGTGTGTGGGGGGCGGAGAGATAGAGATAGAGACAGAGGTGCTTGTGTAGACAAACAAGCAATGATAGAAGCAGATCATCAAAAGATGTCAGCGACAATGGTACAAAAGAACACATAGGTGTTAAAGTTAAAGTTGGTGATATTATCTAAACGAATGTGCTAATTAAGAATGGATGGTAGGGCACTCAAGGTACAGCTCTAATGGGGGTGGGGGGAGCATAAAAGATTTTAAAATATTTAAAAATAATGGAAATAGGTGGGAAAAGAAAAATCTATAAAATTTATAGGGAAAAAAAAGGGGAAAAAAGGGGAAACAGAAAGGGGGTGGGGTTGGGGGAGGGAGCTCACGACCTAAAGTTATTGAATTCAATATTTAGACCGGAAGGCTGTAAGGTGCCTAGTCGGAAGATGAGGTGTTGTTCCTCCAGTTTGCGTTGGGCTTCACTGGAACAATGCAGTAAGCCAAGGACAGACATGTGGGCAAGAGAGCAGGGTGGAGTGTTAAAATGGCAAGCGACAGGGAGGTTTGGGTCATTCTTGCGGACAAACCGCAGGTGTTCTGCAAAGTGGTCGCCTAGTTTACGTTTGGTCTCTCCAATGTAGAGGAGACCACATTGGGAGCAATGAATGCAGTAGACTAAGTTGGGGGAAATGCAAGTGAAATGCTGCTTCACTTGAAAGGAGTGTTTGGGCCCTTGAACGGTGAGGAGAGAGGAAGTGAAGGGGCAGGTGTTACATCTTTTGCGTGGGCATGGGGTGGTGCCATAGGAGGGGGTTGAGGAGTAGGGGGTGATGGAGGAGTGGACCAGGGTGTCCCGGAGGGAGCGATCCCTACGGAATGCCGATAAGGGGGGTGAAGGGAAGATGTGTTTGGTGGTGGCATCATGCTGGAGTTGGCGGAAATGGCGGAGGATGATCCTTTGAATGCGGAGGCTGGTGGGGTGATAAGTGAGGACAAGGGGGACCCTATCATGTTTCTGGGAGGGAGGAGAAGGCGTGAGGGCGGATGCGCGGGAGATGGGCCGGACACGGTTGAGGGCCCTGTCAACGACCGTGGGTGGAAAACCTCGGTTAAGGAAGAAGGAGGACATGTCAGAGGAACTGTTTTTGAAGGTAGCATCATCGGAACAGATGCGACGAAGGCGAAGGAACTGGGAGAATGGGATGGAGTCCTTACAGGAAGTGGGGTGTGAGGAGCTGTAGTCGAGATAGCTGTGGGAGTCGGTGGGTTTGTAATGGATATTGGTGGACAGTCTATCACCAGAGATTGAGACAGAGAGGTCAAGGAAGGGAAGGGAAGTGTCAGAGATGGACCACGTGAAAATGATGGAGGGGTGGAGATTGGAAGCAAAATTAATAAATTTTTCCAAGTCCCGACGAGAGCATGAAGCGGCACCGAAGTAATCATCGATGTACCGGAGAAAAAGTTGTGGAAGGGGGCCGGAGTAGGACTGCAACAAGGAATGTTCCACATACCCCATAAAGAGACAGGCATAGCTGGGTTAAATAATACCAGTCAACTAAGAACAGCAGAGCAAAATCCCATTACTGATTGGGGTACTGTGCACTGGCTGGATTCACGGTGATCAGAAGGTGCTGTAGGGCCCACATTTCATCCCATTCACATCAATGTCTTCTGGCCTTGGTGGGACTCCTTTCTAAGGCTGCAGGCCATGGAACCCAAGTTACAGGAAGTTCATTGACTTGCACTCCAGCTCCCAAGTGTTTAGAGCGGAACTGAACCCCAGGCTGTAGATAAGTGAGGAATGTCAGGAGAGTGTAGCCAAACACCAATAGAGTGATTGTGTCATCAGTATAAGAAGTCAGGAGTGTGATGGAATATTCTCCACTTGCTCCAGAAATATTGAAGCTCGACATCACCCAGGATAAAGCAGCCCACTTGATTGGCACCCCATCCACCATCTTAAACGTGCACTCCCTCCACCACCGCTGCAGTGTGTACCATCTACAAGATGCACTGCAGCAACTCGCCAAGGCTCCTTAGACTGCACCTTCCAAACCCAGGACCTCTACCACTGAGAGGGACAAGGGCAGCAGATAGATGGGAACACCACCACCTGGAAGTTCCCCTCCAAGCCACTCCCCATCCTGACTTGGAAACATATCATCATTCCTTCACTGTCGCTGGGTCAAAATCCCTCCCTAACAGCACTGTGGGGGTACCTACACCACAGGGACTGCAGCGGCTCAAGAAGGCAGCTCACCACCACCTTAAGGGCAATTGGGGATGGGCAATAAATGCTGGCCCAGCCAGTGAAGCCCACTATTCGTGAACAAAAAAATTACAAAGGGTACCGGATTTTTCATTCCTACCTTAATTTTCTTCATTTCTATAACTTAGAGCTATTTCAACACTTGTCCGGAGTCACTACTAGATCAACTGACTGGGGTAATCGATCGTGTGATTAATTGTTCTGCTCGTGTGGGAGAGGCTTACAGGTGTCGAGTTTTGAACTGGAGACACTTGATCACTTTCAGGAAGCGGTGGGTGTCTGGAAGGCTATACTCAGGTATAGTGTGTTAGTAACAGTGGGGAGACTGGCGGCAAGGCAGAGTGTTGAACCGACAGTCGTGCAGTACTGAACTGCAGTACAGTACTGTGAGAAAGATTCCTGCAAAGAACAGTCCCACAGAGCCAGTAGCTGCCAAGGAAGAGTGGGAGTGAAGCATAAAGACAGGGTAACAAGAAAGGATCCCATAGTCAGGTGTAGACAGATCCTTTCGAAGAGGATAGAATAGTCTCGTAGTTCATTTCCAACCTGTTGTTCCTCACCAGCCCAAAGCCTTCCAATCCCACAGCTTTTCACATTTACCTGTGGACAAAGCCTCTCCCGAGTTACCTTACAACAACAACAACACTTTCAAACTCCCAGCTAGCCAGCATTTGGTCCTTTGTTCACTGCAGAACTCCTGCAACTGTCAAACTGCTCAGTCCACCTTGCCCTGCATCCCAATAAAACCTGTACTTGCTCCCGCCCTGGACATCGCCCCAATCTTTGTTTCTTTAGGACAGAGGGACACAGACTAGACGGTGTCAGCTGGTTTAGCCACTCATCGCTAGACCTGGCCGGACTACTCAAGCACTCTCAGGTCCTGCTTTCCTCTGCCAAAGTTGTTCATTACTCTGGGATCATCCTGGAGAATGAGGATAACTGCCCAGCTGCTTGATTCCCTTTACTGTTTCCCTTGCCCCTTCCACCTTCACCTCCAGTAACAAATATGAGAAGCTCATGGGCTTTCCACTAGGATGGAGGTTATCTGTCAACTGCCTCTGCCACTTCCTTCCTCTTTCCCATGAAGATATGGCTTCCCCGCCCTCACCCTGAACCCACATCACTATTTTGTTTGTCCTCTCTCCCCTCACTGTTTGTCCAAGCTGTCTGCGCCCTTGAGACCAGTCTTCAACTCCTTTAATGCCATTCCACCAAGCAGCTGATAACTCCACCTCCCCAAGCCATTTGACATTGTATGTGGTTCCCTCTCTTCGGGTACTGACCACCCCTCACCAACCCCCCCCCCCCCCCCCCCACCAACTCCTCTTCAAATCTGCCTTAACTCCCCCCACTTCTCAAAAAAATCCACCCTTAACCTCTCTTTCTTTGCAAACCACCACCCCCATCTCCAGCCTCCCTTTCCTCTCCAAAGTCCTTGAATGTGTCGTCGCCTCCTCCCAGGTCTGTTCCCATCTTTCCCACGACTCCATGTTTGGAGACCTCCAGTTGCGTTTCCACGCCAGCCACACCACTTACTATCCTCAGTGACTGGCATGTACCCTTCTTGACTCTTCATCCACCTTTGACAAGATTGACCGCACTACTCTCCTCTAATGTGACTCCTCTGTTGTCCAGCTCAGTGGGGCTAACCTTTGCCTGGTTCCAACCTGCTGTTACAGTTTATTTAGTGCTTCAACAACACCTTGGCATGTAATCAGAGTTCCAACTGGAAGTGAGCACAGGGCTGTGAGCTTAATTGTCCCAGAAACCCCGGTTCATTTGCTTGTTAATGGGCTCCCATTCAAAATGAGCACTGCAGCCTCTGTCCCAAGGCTGTCGGTGTTATACTCCTAATTAAGGTGCGTACTTGGATGGATCCCCAAGCCGAGTATTCATCAACCTGCAGCCAACACTGTCCATCAGCCTGTCAAATTGGGAAGATGAGCAGTTGCTGTGGCGATAATTTAGCCAATCACTCATGCTAACTGGAAAGTGTTGGCCCCCAGGGATGATTTGTGCACTGAGTGAAGTGATACCTGGATAGGAATCAGAATGGTTACCCAATCGCGGCCCCTCACAATGCATTTTGTGCCACAGCACATATTAAAGAGGAGATAACATTCTGTTTCTGACGGCCGCCTGGAGTTAATTTATTGGCCTGCTGTTGTCGAGGCACCATTCAAGGTTAACTCGATGTTCCCGGTGACAGCTGACTGACTCATGTTTCCCCAGCGCCCGGTTATAAAAAGTGACCAGCTGCATTTTAACAAGGCCTTCCAGGCTCTAATCTCCTGGGCCAATGCCCGTCATGAGCAGCTGATCTCTTTGCTCTGGGAGACGGTGAGTGGGGTGACGTGGGCTTGTTTGAGTACAGGCTGTGAATTGTATAAATATCACTAGCCCCTGGAGCACCGACCCACCGCAGGACACAAAAACAGTTCTGCCACATCGTGTCTATGTGGTCACTTCGTTGGAGCAGCCCCTCTTCCCTGGTATCTCCTCATAAGCCTATACCTTCCTCTTCTTAAAATGTTTATCCAAGTTCCTTTTAAAAATGCAACGGTCTCTGCCTCAGCCACTCACCCAGGACAAAGCAGCCTCTGCTGCAGTAACAACTGCATGAATAGATTGCTGCAAAGTTCTCTGCTCATCACAGTTTATAATTGATTCCCACACCCACCCCATCACTAACTCTGCAAACAGAGGAAATTGTCTTTCCATATTTAGCCTCCTCTGCTCCAGTGAAAGTATCACCAGTTGTACAGAGTCTACAGCACAGGACCAGGCCATTCAGCTCAAACCTGCATTTACGCCACACCTGAGCCTCCTCCCACCTTAGCCTTTCTTCCTCATGTGTGTTTTTTTAAATCATTGGGTGTCACTGGCTAGGCCCGGTATTTATTACCCATCCCTAATTCCCCTTGCCCAGAGGGCAGTTACAAGTTGACCACATGTGGAGTGGGTCTGGAGTCACATGTAGGCCAGACCAGGTAAGGACAACAGATTTCCTTCCTGAAAGGGGATTAGTGAGCTGGATGGGTTTTTAACAACAATTGCTTCCCTTGGTCATCATTAGACTTATATTTTTACTGAATTCAAATTCCACCAGTTACCATGGCAGGATTTGAATCCAGGTCCCCAGAGCATTATCTTGGGTCGCTAGAATGCTAGTCCAGTGACAATATCACCACACCATCTCATCCCCTATAATGCATCTATGCCATCTGCCTCAATATATGAATCTCTCCTCATAACCAGAGTCTCCCAATCCTGGTAAATCTGCAGTGTACATTCTCCATGGTTTAAAGTCCTTTGATGCACTTTGGGGACAAAAACTGCACACAGACCTCAAACTGTAGCCTCACCGGTGTTTTATATCAATTGATAATTGGTTGAAAAAGTAAGTTTTATAGAGTTTTTAGATTCAAAGTTGTTACTGTCAGCAGTTTGAGTAGCTATCCTTCTACATCTCGACCTGGAGATGGTGGCGTAGTGGTACTGTTGCTAACCTAACAATCCAGAGGTACCAGTGCTAATCCTCTGGGGACATGGGTTCAAATCCCACCACACCATAAATTCAACTAACAATCTGGAATTGAAAGCTAGTCTCAGTGGTAACCATGAAACCATCATTGTTGTTAAAAACCCATCTAGCTCATTCATACCCTTTAAGGAAGGAAATCTACTGTCCCTTACCTGGTCTGGCCTACATGTGACTCCAGACCCACAGCAATGTGATTGACTCTGAAATGGCCAAGCAAGCCACTCAGTTCAAGTGCAATTAGGGATGGGCAACAAATACTGGTCCTTGCCAGTGACAACCACATCCCATGAAAAAATTATAGGATTTTGTCCACAGTAATTATCTTGTGCTATTGGACCATTGGTTGAATGTATCTATCTTGGAATGTGTGGGGAGCAGTTAGAAAGTCCCTTGGCTTGACACACAGGAAATAAAGCAAGCTGAAGTTCACCATCATGTAATAAGCGATTAATGTACTTTGGAAAAAAAGGAAATAAAAGGGGTGAAGAGAGTTTATGAGAATAAATTATTGTGTAATATAAAACACATACAGACATATACATATTTTATATATGCATATATATCTATATATATATGTATACATGTGTATATATATGCATGTGTGTGCATATATTTGTTTATATATATATGTGTGTGTGTGTGTGTGTGTGTGTGTGTGTGTGTGTGTGTGTGTATATCTATATATGGTAAAAATTAGTCAAACACTGGTGAGATCGATTAGGGACCAAAAAGAGATCTTGTAGAGACAAATGACGTACTAAACAACAACATTGCATCTGTCTTCGCAACAAAAACTGTCAACCATTTGCAGAACCATTGATGGAATTATTAAAAGATATATTGACAGATCCATTGACAGAAGCATGATAGGGCGATTTACAGCAAAATTGACTGATCCAAGGACAGAACCAAGGACAGGTAGATATTACTCTGGTGAGGGTGTTAAAGAGAGTCATGGACAGAACCATGGCCAGCTCCACGAAAGGAACCATTGACCGGATGATGGAAAAATCCATTGGCAAAACTAAGTTGTGGACAGATCCATAAACAAAGCTTCAGAGAAACATTGGCAGAAGCATGGATGTAATTATTGATAATTCCATAGACAGAATCATTGCAGATCTATTGGCAGAAAATTACCCTGGTTAACAGCACCAGAGAGAGAGACATGGGTAGAACAATGGACTAGACTATTGACAGAACCATGGACAGTTACATGGACAAAACAAATAATAGGCCAATGGACAAAGAGTCAGGAGAAAAAACTGACAGAATCATTGACAAATCCATGTATAAATTCACGGCTGAACAGGAAACCACCGGGCAATTTTGACTACACTATGTCCAAAATGCATGTCATCATCATGAAGGATGAGGATACGCTTCACAGGGAGCTACAGGGTTGAAGCAAAGGAGAGCTAGCCAGCATTCAAGGAGAATTAGCTCTAGCACTTTAACCCAGCCCCCACCACACCTATAGACTGAGCCATTAACAACCACATGGGCAGACTCTGGAAGACAACAGTAAACAGTGCCAGGTGTAGAACCAGAGAGACACAGACAGAGCTAAAGACTGCATTAGATACAGCAATGCACACAAGCGGAAGTCAGAGCTTTCTACAAAGTCACAGATAAAGAAATAGACAGGAGCAAGGACAAAACCATAGATACAGGCAGGGCTACATATGAAGCCTTAGACAACACAGTGGTCAAAGCTACAGAAAGTGACAGATAAAGTCAAGGCAATACAAATAGTGGAATATTCAAAGGACAGAAATGGTGTGATACAAAATCAGCACATACCCCGACAAGCCAAAGTTTCCAATTGTGTAGCTCATCAACAATGGCCAACAAATGAGGCAAGTGACAGTAAACAAAAACACAAAATCAAGGTAAATTGAAAATCTAGCATGCTGAGGGAGTCATAAAACTCAAATGTGAATGGGCACATGGGGAACTCTAGGGAACATGTGGCAGAGATTAAGTGATACATGTGGTCGTCATAAACAAAGGACAGGCAGAAGGTAATTGGAAACAGTTCAAGTCTGGGAGTGAGAGTTCAGGCAATGGGAAGACCACGTACAGACAGCATAGGGTAAACATGGAGTAGCCACAAACCAATGAGCAGCTACGGAGTCAGTAGCATAGAATGGGTAGGAGAAGAATAACACTTGGAGTATTGTCCAATGGATTGAATATAAGAAACAGGAGCAGGAGTAGGCCACATCCTCCTTCAAGTCTGGCTGAACTTTTACCCCAACTCCACTTTCCTGTCCTATCCTCATATCTCTTGATTCCCAAAGTGTCCCAAAAAACTCGGTCAATCAATCAATTGAACCCCCAGAATTCCAAAGATTGATAAACCTCCAAGTGAAGGAATTTCTCCTCATCTCAGTCCTAAATGGCTGACCCCTCATCCTGAGATTGTGACCCCTAGTTCTTAGACTCTCCAGCCAGGGGAAAGAGATTCTCTACATCTAACCCTGAAAAGCCCTTGAAGAATTTTATAGGTTTCAAAGAGATTGCCTCTCATTTTTCTAAACACCACAGAATAATGGCCCATTTTACACAACCTGCCTCACAGGATAGCCCTCTCAGCCCAGGAATCAATCTAGTGAAAGTTCGTTACACCCGCCTCTAAGACACCAGCCTTAGGTAGGGAGACCAAAAATACACACAGTGCTCCAGGTGTGTTCTCACTAAAGCCCCAAATAATTTTTTTTTATTCATTCACGGGATATGGGCTTCGATGGCTAGGACAGCCTTTATTGCCCATCCCTAGTTGCCCTTGAGAAGGTGGTGGTGAGCTGCCTTCTTGAACTGCTGCAGTCCATGTGGTGTAGCTACACCCACAGTGCTGTTAGGGAGGGAGTTCCAGGATTTTGACCCAGCGACAGTGAGGGAATGGCGATATATTTCCAAGTCAGGGTGGGGAGTGACTTGGAGGGGGACTTCCAGGCGGTGGTGTTCCCATGTGTCTGCTGCCCTTGTGCTTCTAGATGGTAGTGGTCGTCAGGAGTTCCTTACTCTAATACTGCAACCCCCTTGCAGTGAAGGCTAATGTTCCATTTTCCTTCCTAATTGGTTGTTGTACCCGCATGTTAACTTTCCGTGATTTGTGTACATGGACACCCAAATACCTCTGAATCCCAACATCCCCTAACATTTCACTTTAAAAAAATATTTGCACTTCCCACCAAAGTGAATAATTTCACCTTTGCCCACATTATGCTCCATTTGCCATCTTCTCCCCCAATCACTTAACCTGTCTATATCTCTTCACAGCCGCGTTACAACTTTCTCACAGCTTATTTTCTCACTTAACTTTCTATTGTCCACAGACAAGGATATATTACACTCGATCTCTCATCCAAGACATTGATTTAGATGGACTCAAACACTGATCTTTCCAAAGTCCACTAGTTACATGCTGCCATTTCAAAAATGACCCATTTCTTCCTGCTCTCTGCATCCTGTCCTATAACCAATCCTCAGTCCATGCCGTTATCCCCAATCTCTTGAGCCCTTATCTTGTGTTACAACCTGTTGTACTTTAGCAAATGCTTTCTGAAAATCCAAATATCCGACACTTTCTGGTCCCGCCTCATCTACTCTGCGAGTTACAACCCCATAAAACATGGTCAGATTTGTTAAACACAATTTCCCTTTCATAAAATCATGTTGACACTGTTTAATGATATTGTGATTTTACAAGTGCCCTGTTACCATATCCTCAATAATACATTCTAACATTTCCTCCACTACTGATATCAAGTTAAGAAGGTCTTGTGGGGCAGTGGGTAGTGACCCTGCCTCTGAGACAGAAGCTCTGGGCTCAAGTCCCACTCCAGGACTCGATGGTCAAGGAAGGGGTGTTCACAATGTTGGCAAACAGGTTGATTATCATAATGGCTCCAACACATGCCAGTGGCAGGTGATAAGAGCGGGAGAGATTCCTGGTCAGCCACGTGATGGAAGGAACATTGGAGCCTCTACCATCACGAGCCATAGCTCCAGACTACAACATGCATGTGTAAAAGTGTGTGTTGCTACTGCAGCTGGGACGACTCCTCAGCTCAGATGGTTGGTGTGGATCAGGTTGGTGCCCACAGCATGGGATGTGGTCCGCATTCTGGCGGGGGTTGGATTCTGGACCCGCTTCCTTGCCCTACCCGTGGTGGAGGTTGCAGTGCTCTGGGTTGGACCTGCTGTCAGGCAGAGAACAGAGGGAGAAGATGATGTCAAGTTAGCTGGTTTATAATCTCTGTTTTTCTTTCTCCCTTCTTTCTTGAACAGCAGAGTAACATGTGCTACCTTCCCATCCCCAGAGGCTTGTTCCAGGATTGAGGGAATTCTGGAAATTCAAAATCAATGCATCCACTGTCCACCGCCTACTCCTTTAGAATCCTATGATGTAGCCCATAAGGATGAGGGGATTTGGTGGCTCTTAGTCCCCTTAATTTCTACAGTACGTTTTCTTTACGAACATGAATTACTCTAAGTTTCTCACTCTTATTAGGCCTTTGGTTCCCTACAGTATCCAATATGTTCTTTGTCTCTGCTGCTGTGAAGACAGACACAAACATTTCCCTACCACTTCCCTATTCCCCGTTATAATTTCTCCAGTCTCTTCCTCCTACTGACCCAGGTTTACTTTAATTATTCTCTTTCTAATGCTCGCAAAAGCTCTTACAACCTATTTTTATATTTCTTGCTAGTTTATTCTTATATTCTACATTCTCCCTCTCTTGCCATTTCCTGGTCACCCTTTGCTGATTCTTAAAACCTTCCCAATCTTTAGACTTACTACTCTTTTTGGCAACATTGTAAACCTCCTCTCTAGTTAGCCATTGTTGGATAACTCATCCAGTGGAGTTTTTATCCTTCAAGGGACGTATGTATGTGGAAAGTTATGAATTATTTCTTTAATTGTTTGCCATTGCTTATGTATCGTCATACCTTTTAATCTAATTTCCAAATCTACCTGAGTCAGATTGTCTCTCATACCACCATAATTAGCTTTTCTAAATTTTAAGATCTAACGGCAGGATTTTACGGTCCTGCCAAAGTCAATGGACTTTCGACTGGCTCACCGCATCTGCCCTGGCAGGTCCTGCTGTGGCAAGGCTGGAGAATCCCAGCCTGAGTTTCAGGTGTAACCACGTCACTCTCAACCTTACTATGAATCCCATCATATTATGATCACTCTTTCCCAGAGGATCCTTTACCATAAGATTCCCACCCTATCTAATTACTAATACCGGATCTAAAACAGCCTGCTCCCTGGTCGGTTCCTCCTTGTTATTGTTCTCAAACGCATTCCATGAACTCATCCTTCAAGCTACTTTTGCCAATTTGGTTTGGAAAGTGGAACATCACTTGATCTGACTGTACCAAATATGAGCTCAGATATTCACACCACGGGTATTTTAGGGGCTAGGCTAGAGGAGGTGTCCTCAGGTGGTGAATCACTGAGCGCAAGTGGGCAGGGTGTTAGAATGCCATAGGTGTCTGCTGCCATTTTATCTTTAGGGACCACTATTGGCAGGAGCTTTCAGAGTGTCGTGTCACTTCTGCACTCTGCTCTCACGCAGAGGTGCAGGGATGCTGAATCGCAGTCCCAGGAGAGTGACCTTGGGTGCCATGAGAGAGGTACCTGTGCTCCTCTCTCAGGATGACAGCATTCCTGGTCCCCCACCACCCGCACCACATTGCCCTTGCTAGTGCCGCACAGCTAACTGGGCCAACTTCCCCGGCCCACTCTAGGCTATAGCTGCATCCACAAGGTCCAGAGTTGCTCAAGGAGAAACTTAGAGAGGGCACAATGAGAGACAGGAGAGAAATTATGGCCAGGGTCAAGTTGAGGTCTACAATAAGGGGGCAGCTTTTGCTCGGTGGCTTAGGGGAAGGGGCATAAGGGGCAGAAGCAGCTGAACAAGGGAAATGCAGGAGCTTCTTGCACATGTTGTTGGAGGTGAAGGTGAAGGAAGCAGAGAAGAGGGGTTTAATGAGATGTTTGGCGATGGAGAAACTGGGGGACATCTTTGCATTCCATCATGGTCACGGGTTAAGTGATCAGTTTTGGCAGAGCAGAGTGGGACACAACAGTGTTTGATGTAGTCCAGCCAGATCTGGTGAAGAATGGTTAAAGCAGCTGTGCATCACAACTGTTTGAATCTGCATCCCTTGGACTTGCGTGAACGGAGAGTGGGACTGGACCAAGGAGATCAATCGGTGTGGGCGATACTAAAGGTATTGCCACTGAGGAAGGTGGAGGTGTGGGCGTGATTGAATAGTTCAGTAACGTTGGGGGCAAATGAAAAGCCAAAGGTTAGGGAGTGGAGAGTTTGAAATTACAGTAGGGAGTGAAGAAAATTAGGGGAGAGATTTCTGTTTGTGAGAGACAGACGCAGGAGGAAGTGGAGTTGGAAGGGCAAAGGGGGATATGAGTGGTGGAGGAGACAGTGAAGTGATCAGAGATAGCCTGGTCTGGGATTTGGGGTTAGCCTATTGGATTTGGGGTCACTAGGATTTTCCAGTGAACCACATGTCCCATGAACACATGGAAATAAAGGCTCATTCTAAGTTCAGGGTCACAATGCACATCGCAATGTAACCATGGGTTTCAGGACTTACCCTATGGGGTTCAAACTCACCGTGTGTGTTTTAGGGTGTTGTTGTGCACTTTGAGGTCACACTGGGGCTCTTGTGGGGCTCAAGAGTCAGTCTGTTAGTTTACGAGGTCAGTCTGATGGTTTCAGTGTCAGTCTGGAGGTGGTTTTAGGGTCAGTCTGTTTGTATTAGAGTCAATCTGGGGGGTTAGGGTCAGTCTATGGTTTTTTGGGATCAGTCCATTGCTTTTAGGCTCAATCTGTTGATTTTAGGGGTGATCTGTTGGTTTTGGGAGTCAGTCTGTTGGTGTCAGTGTCAGTCTGAGAGTTTCAGGGTCAGACTGTTGGTGGTAGGGTCGTACTGAGTGTCTTAGGGTCAGTCTGTCAATGTTAGGGTAGGCTTGAGAGTTTTAGGGTCAGTCTGTTGGTGTTAGGGTCAGCCTGAGAGTTTTGGGTCAATTTGTTAGTATTAGGGTCAGTGTGGTGTGTGGTTTAGGGTCTGCCTGAGAGGTTTAGCGTCAGACTGTGGGTTTAGAGTCAATCTGGGAAGTTTAGGATCAGCTTGTGGGTTTAGGGCCAGCCTGTGTGTTTAGGGTCAGTCTGGGAGGCTTAGGGTCAGTCTGTGAGTTAGGCTCAGTCTGTGGGTTTTGGGTCAGTCTGAGGGTTTAGGGTGAGTCTGGGAGTTGTAGGGTCAGTCTGTGGGTTTAGGGTCAGCCTGAGAGATTTGGGTCAGCTTGGGAATTTTAGGGTCAGTCTGTGGGCTTAGGGTCAGTCTGAGAGGTTTAGGGTCAGTCTATGGATTTAGGGTCAACCTGGGAGGTTTAGGGTCAGTCCGTGGGTGTAGGGTCAGTCTGGGAGGTTTAGGGTCAGTCTATGGATTTAGGGTCAGTCTGGGAGGTTTAGGGTCAGTCTGTGAGTTAGGGTCAGTTTGTGGGTTTAGGGTCAGTCTGTGGGTTTAGGTTCAGTCTGGGAGTTTAGGGTCAGTCTGGGAGTTTAGGGTCAGTCTGGGAGGTTTAGGGTCAGTCTGGGAGGTTTAGGGTCAGTCTGGGAGGTTTAGGGTCAGTCTGAGAGATTTCAGGTCAGTCTGTAGGTTTAGGGTCAGCCTGTGGGTTCAGGTCAGTCCGTGAGTTTAGGGTCAGTCTGGGAGTTTAAGGGTCAGTCTGTGTGTTTAGGGTCGGTCTGGGAGGTTTAGGGTACCTCTGGGAATTTAGGGTCAGACTGGGACGTTTAGGGTCAGTCTCTGGGTTTAGGGCCAATCTGGGAGTTTTAAGGTCAGTCTGGATGTTTTCGGGTCAGCCTGTGGGTTTAGGGTCAGACTGGGAGTTTTAGGGTCAGTCTGGGAGTTTAGGATCAATCTGCAAGTTTTAGGATCAGTCTGCAAGTTTTAGGGTCAGTTTGGGTGTTTTATGGTCAGTCTGTAGGTTTAGGGTCAGTCTGGGAAGTCATAGGGTCAGTCTGGGAGGTTTAGGGTCAGTCTGTGGGCATAGGGTCAGTCTCTGGGCTTCAGGTCATTCTGGGAGGTTTAGGGTCAGTCAGCGGGTTTAGGGTTAGTCTGCAACATTTAGGGTCAGGGTCAGTCTGTGCGTTTTGGTTCAGTTTGGAAAGTTTAGGGTCAGTCTAGGAGTTTAAGGGTCAGTCTGGGAGGTTTAGGGTCAGTCTGTGGGTTTAGGGTCAGTCTGGGAGGTTTATGGTCAGTCTGTAGGTTTAGGGTCAGTCTGTGTGTTTTGGTTCAGTTTGGAAAGTTTAGGGTCAGTCTAGGAGTTTAAGGGTCAGTCTGGGAGGTTTAGGGTCAGTCTGTAGGTTTAGGGTCAGTCTGTGTGTTTTGGATCAGTCTGGGAAGTTTAGTGTCAGTCTGCGAGTCAGAGGGTAAGTCTGGGAGTTTTAGGGTCAGTCTGTGGGTTTAGGGTAAGTATGGAAGGTTGGGATCAGTCTGTGTGTTTAGGGTCACTCTGGGAGTTCAGGGTCAGTCTGGGAGGTTTAGGGTCAGTCTGTGGGTTTAGGGTTAGTCTGCAACATTTAGGGTCAGTCTGGGAAGTTTAGGGTCAGTCTGGGAGTTTTAGGGTCAGTCTGTGGGTTTAGGGTCAGTCTGGGAGGTTTATGGTCAGTTTGTGGGTTTAGGGTTAGTCTGCAACATTTAGGGTCAGTCTGGGAAGTTTAGGGTCAGTCTGGGAGTCAGATGGTAAGTCTGGGAGGTTTAGGGTCAGTCTGTGGGTTTAGGGTAAGTATGGAAGGTTGGGATCAGTCTGTGTGTTTAGGGTCACTATGGGAGGTCAGGGTCAGTCTGGGTGTTTTAGGGCCAGTCTGTGGGTTTAGGGTCAGTCTGGGAGGTTTAGGGTCAGTCTGTGGGTTTAGGGTTAGTCTGCAACATTTAGGGTCAGTCTGGGAAGTTTAGGGTCAGTCTGGGAGTCAGATGGTAAGTCTGGGAGGTTTAGGGTCAGTCTGTGGGTTTAGGGTAAGTATGGAAGGTTGGGATCAGTCTGTGTGTTTAGGGTCACTCTGGGAGGTCAGGGTCAGTCTGGGAGGTCAGGGTCAGTCTGGGAGGTTTAGGGTCAGTCTGGCAGTCAGAGGGTAAGTCTGGGAATTTTAGGATCAGTCTGTGGGTTTAGGGTCAGTCTGGGAGGTCAGGGTCAGTCTGGGAAGTTTAGGGTCAGTCTGGGAATCAGAGAGTCAGTTTGGGAGGTTTAGGGTCAGTCTGTGGGTTTAGGGTCAGCCTGGGAGTTCGAGTGTCAGTCTAGGAGTTCGAGTATCAGTCTAGGAGTTTGAGTGTCAGTCTAGGAGTTCGAGAGTCAGTCTGGGAGTTCAAGAGTCAGTCTGGGAGTTCGAGTGTCAGTCTCGGATTTCGAGTGTCAGTCTGGGAGTTCGAGTGTCAGTCTCGGATTTCGAGTGTCAGTCTGGGAGTTCGAGAGTCAAGTGTGTCAGTTTAGGGCCGTTCTGTGGGTTTAGGGTCAGTCTCTGGGTTTAGGGTCATTCTGGGAGTTGTAGGGTCATTCTGGGAGTTGTAGGGTCAGTCTGGGAGTTGCAGGGTCAGTGTGTAGGTTTAGCGTCGGTCTGTGGGATCAGGTTCAGTCTGTGGGTTTAGCATCAATCTGTGGGATCAGGGTCAGTCTGTGGGATTAGGATCAGTCTGTGAGTTTAGAGTCAGTCTGAGAGATTGAAGATCTGTCTGTGGGTTCAGGGTCAGTCTGAGTGGTTTAGGGTCAGTCTGTGGGATTAGGATCAATCTGCGAGTTGTAGTGTTAGTCTGGGAGATTTAGGCGTGGTCTGTGGGATTAGGGCCAGTCTGGGAGGCTTAGGGCCAGGCTTGGAGGTTTAGCTTCAGTCTGTGGGTTTAAGGTCAGTATTAGAGGTTTAGGGTCAGTCTGTGGATTTAGTGTCAGCCTATGCATATAGGGTCAGTCTGCGAGTTTTAGCATCAGTCAGGGAGTTATAATTTCAGTCTGTGTGTTTAGGGTCAGTCTGAGAGGTTTAGGGTCAGTCTGTGGGTTTAGGGTCAGTCTGGGTGTTTCGGGTCATTCTTGGAGTTTAAGGGCTAGTCTGTGGGTTTAGGGTCAGTCTGAGAGTTTTAAGGTCAATCTGTGAGTTTAGGGCCTGTCTGCGAGTTTTAGGGTCAGTCTGTGGGTTTAGGGTCAGACAGGGAATTTTAGGGTCAATCTGGGAGTTTAGGGTCAATCTGCAAGTTTTAGGGTCAGTTTTGGAGTTTTATGGTCCGTCTGTAGGTTTAGGGTCAGTCTGTGGGTTTAGGGTCAATCTGAGAAGTTTAGGTTCAGTCTAGGAGTTTAAGGGTCAGTCTGGGAGGCTTAGCGTCAGTTTGGGAGGTTTAGGGTCAGTCTGTGGGCTTAGGGTAAGTATGGGAGGTTTATGGTCAGTCTGTAGGTTTAGGGTCAGTCTGTGTGTTTTGGATCAGTCTGGGAAGTTTAGTGTCAGTCTGCAAGTCAGAGGGTAAGTCTGGGAGTTTTAGGGTCAGTCTGTGGGTTTAGGGTAAGTATGGAAGGTTGGGATCAGTCTGTGTGTTTAGGGTCACTCTGGGAGTTCAGGGTCAGTCTGGGTGTTTTAGGGTCAGTCTGTGGGTTTAGGGTCAGTCTGTGGGTTTAGGGTAAGTATGGAAGGTTGGGATCAGTCTGTGTGTTTAGGGTCACTCTGGGAGTTCAGGGTCAGTCTGGGAGGGTTAGGGTCAGTCTGGGAATCAGAGGGTAAGTCTGGGAGTTTTAGGGTCAGTCTGTGGGTTTAGGGTCAGTCTGGGAGGTTTAGGGTCGGTTTGTGGGTTTAGGGTTAGTCTGCAACATTTAGGGTCAGTCTGGGAAGTTTAGGGTCAGTCTGGGAGTCAGAGGGTAAGTCTGGGAGTTTTAGGGTCAGTGTGTGGGTTTAGGGTAAGTATGGAAGGTTTTGGTCAGTCTGTGTGTTTAGGGTCACTCTGGGAGTTTAGGGTCAGTCTGGGAGATTTAGGGTCAGTCCGTGGGCGTAGCGTCAGTCTGGGAGGATAAGGGTCAATCTGTGGGTTTAAGGTCAGCCTGTGCATTTAGGGTCAGCCTGTGGGTTTAGGGTCAGCCTGTGCGTTTAGGGTCAGCCTATGGGTTTAGGGTCAGCCTGTGCATTTAGGGTCAGCCTGTGCATTTAGGGTCAGCCTGTGGGTTTAGGGTCAGCCTGTGCATTTAGGGTCAGCCTGTGCATTTAGGGTCAGCCTGTGGGTTTAGGGTCAGCCTGTGCGTTTAGGTTCAGTCTGTCGATTTAAGGTCATTCTGGGAGTTCGGCGTCAGTGTGGGAGTGTAGGGCCAGTCTGAGAATTTTAGAGTCAGTCTGTGGGTTTAGGGTTAGTCTGTGTGTTTTTGTTCCGTCTGAGGTATTTAGCACCAATCTGAGGGTTTAGGTTCAGTCTCTGGGTTTAGGGTCAGCCTGGGAGTTCAAGTGTCACTCTGGGAGTTTGAGTATCAGTCTCGGAGTTCGAGTATCAGTCTGGGAATTCAAGTGTCAGTCTGGGAGTTCGAGAGTCAGCCTGGGAGTTCAAGTGTCAGTCTGGGAGTTCGAGTATCAGTCTCGGAGTTCGAGTATCATTCTCGGAGTTCGAGTATCAGTCTGGGAGTTCGAGAGTCAGCCTGGGAGTTCAAGTGTCAGTCTGGGAGTTCGAGTATCAGTCTCGGAGTTCGAGTGTCAGTCTAGGAGTTCGAGTGTCAGTCTAGGAGTTTGAGAGTCAGTCTGGGAGTTCGAGAGTCAGCCTGGGAGTTCAAGTGTCACTCTGGGAGTTTGAGTATCATTCTCGGAGTTCGAGTATCAGTCTGGGAGTTCGAGAGTCAGCCTGGGAGTTCAAGTGTCAGTCTGGGAGTTCGAGTATCAGTCTCGGAGTTCGAGTGTCAGTCTAGGAGTTCGAGTGTCAGTCTAGGAGTTTGAGAGTCAGTCTGGGAGTTCGAGAGTCAGTCTGGGAGTTCAAGTGTCACTCTGGGAGTTCGAATATCAGTCTCGGAGTTCGCGTGTCAGTCTAGGAGTTCGAGTGTCAGTCTAGGAGTTCGAGAGTCAGTCTGGGAGTTCGAGAGTCAGTCTAGGAGTTCAAGAGTCAGTCTGGGAGTTCGAGAGTCAGTCTGGGAATTCGAGTGTCAGTCTGGGAATTCGAGTGTCAGTCTGGGAGTTCGAGTGTCAGTCTAGGAGTTCGAGTATCAGTCTGGGAGTTCGAGTGAAAGTCTGGGAGTTCGAGAGTCGGTCTGGGAGTTCGAGAGTCAGTCTGGGAGTTCGAGTGTCAGTCTGGGAGTTCGAGTGAAAGTCTGGGAGTTCGAGTGTCAGTCTGGGAGTTCGAGAGTCAAGTGTGTCAGTTTAGGGCCGTTCTGTGGGTTTAGGGTCAGTCTCTGGGTTTAGGGTCAGTCTGAGTATTATCGAGTCACTCTGTGAGTTTAAGGGTCAGTCTGTGGGTTTAGGGTCATTCTGGGAGTTGTAGGGTCAGTCTGGGAGTTGCAGGGTCAGTCTCGGAGTTGCAGGGTCAGTGTGTAAGTTTAGGGTCAGTCTGTGGGTTTAGGCTCAGTCTGGGAGTTTAGGGTCAGTCTGTGGGATTAGGGTCAGCATGGGAGTTTAGGGTCACTGTGGGAGTTTAGGGTCAGTCTGTGGGTTTAGGGTCAGTCTGTGGGTTTAGGGTCAGTCTGGGAGGTTAGGGTCAGTCTGTGGGTTTAGGGTCAGTCTGGGAGTTTATGATCTGTCTGTGGGTTTGGGGCAGTCTGGGAGTTTAGGGTCAGTCTGTGGGTTTAGGGTCAGTCTGGAAGTTTAGGGTCAGTCTGTAGGTTTCGGCTCAGTCTGTGGGTTTAGGGTCAGTCTGTGGGTTTAGGCTCAGTCTGGGAGTTTAGGGTCAGTCTGGGATTAGGGTCAGTGTGGGAGTTTAGGGTCACTGTGAGAGTTTAGGGTCAGTCTGTAGGTTTAGGGTCAGTGTGGGAGTTTAGGATCTGTCTGTGGGTTTAGGGTCCGTGTGGGAGTTTAGGGTCAGTCTGGGAGTTTAAGGTCCGTCTGTGGGTTTAGGGTCAGTCTGGGAGTTTAGGGTCAGTCTGGGAGTTTAGGGTCAGTGTGTGGGTTTAGGGTCAGTCTGTGGGTTTAGGAACAGTCTGGGAGTTTAGGGTCATTCTTGGAGTTTAAGGTTCAGTCTGTGGGTTTAGGGTCAGTCTGTGGGTCTAGGGTCTGTGTGGGAGTTTAGGGTCAGTGTGGGAGTTTAGGGTCAGTCTGTGGGTTCAGCGTCAGTGTGTGGGTTTAGGGTCAGTCGGTGGGTTTAGGGTCAGTCTGGGAGTTTAGGGTCAGTCTGTGGGTTTAGGTTCAGTCTGTGGGTTTTGGGTCAGTCTGGGAGTTTAGGGTCAGTCTGTGGGTTTAGGCTCAGTCTGGGAGTTTAGGATCTGTCTGTGGGTTTAGGGTCCGAGTGGGAGTTTAGGGTCAGTCTGGGAGTTTAGGGTCAGTCTGTGGGTTTATGGTCAGTATGGGAGTTTAGGGTCAGTCTGTGGGTTTAGGGTCAGTCTGTGGGTTTAGGGTCAGTCTGGGAGGTTAGGGTCAGTCTGTGGGTTTAGGGTCAGTCTGGGAGTTTAGGATCTGTCTGTGGGTTTGGGGCAGTCTGGGAGTTTAGGGTCAGTCTGTGGGTTTAGGGTCAGTCTGGAAGTTTAGGGTCAGTCTGTAGGTTTCGGCTCAGTCTGTGGGTTTAGGGTCAGTCTGTGGGTTTAGTCTCAGTCTGGGAGTTTAGGGTCAGTCTGGGATTAGGGTCAGTGTGGGAGTTTAGGGTCACTGTGAGAGTTTAGGGACGGTCTGTAGGTTTAGGGTCAGTGTGGGAGTTTAGGATCTGTCTGTGGGTTTAGGGTCCGTATGGGAGTTTAGGGTCAGTCTGGGAGTTTAAGGTCCGTCTGTGGGTTTAGGGTCAGTCTGGGAGTTTAGGGTCAGTCTGTGAGTTTAGGGTCAGTCTGTGGCTTTAGGGTCAGTCTGGGAGTTTAGGGTCAGTCTGTGGGTTTAGGGTCAATCTGGAAGTTTAGGGTCAGTCTGTAGGTTTAGGCTCAGTCTGTGGGTTTTGGGTCAGTCTGTGGCTTTAGGCTCAGTCTGGGAGTTTAGGGTCAGTCTGTGGGATTAGGGTCAGTGTGGGAGTTTAGGATCTGTCTGTGGGTTTAGGGTCCGTGTGGGAGTATAGGGTCAGTCTGGGAGTTTAGGGCCCGTCTGTGGGTTTAGGGTCAGTCTGGGAGTTTAGGGTCAGTCTGGGAGTTTAGGGTCAGTGTGTGAGTTTAGGGTCAGTCTGGGAGTTTAGGGTCAGTCTGGGAGTTTAGGGTCAGTGTGTGAGTTTAGGGTCAGTCTGGGAGGTTTACAGTCAGTGTGGGAGTTTTGAGTCAGTCTGTGGGTTTAGGGTCAGTCTGTGGGTCTAGGGTCTGTGTGGGAGTTTACGGTCAGTGTGGGAGTTTAGGGTCAGTCTGTGGGTTTAGCGTCAGTGTGTGGGTTTAGGGTCAGTCGGTGGGTTTAGGGTCAGTCTGGGAGTTTAGGGTCAGTCTGTGGGTTTAGGTTCAGTCTGTGGGTTTTGGGTCAGTCTGGGAGTTTAGGGTCAGTCTGTGGGTTTAGGCTCAGTCTGGGAGTTTAGGATCTGTCTGTGGGTTTAGGGTCCGAGTGGGAGATTAGGGTCAGTCTGGGAGTTTAGGGTCAGTCTGTGGGTTTAGGGTCAGTCTGGGAGTTTAGGGTCAGTCTGGGAGTTTAGGGTCAGTGTGTGAGTTTAGGGTCAGTCTGGGAGTTTTGAGTCAGTCTGTGGGTTTAGGAACAGTCTGGGAGTTTAGGGTCATTCTTGGAGTTTAAGGTTCAGTCTGTGGGTTTAGGGTTAGTCTGGGAGTTTAGGGTCAGTCTGGGAGTTTAGGGTCAGTGTGTGAGTTTAGGGTCAGTCTGTGGGTTTAGGGTTAGTCTGGGAGTTTAGGGTCAGTCTGGGAGTTTAGGGTCAGTGTGTGAGTTTAGGGTCAGTCTGTGGGTTTACGGTCAGTGTGGGAGTTTTGGGTCAGTCTGTGGGTTTAGGAACAGTGTGGGAGTTTAGGGTCATTCTTGGAGTTTAAGGTTCAGTCTGTGGGTTTAGGGTCAGTCTGTGGGTCTAGGGTCTGTGTGGGAGTTTAGGGTCAGTGTGGGAGTTTAGGGTCAGTCTGTGGGTTTAGCGTCAGTGTGTGGGTTTAGGGTCAGTCGGTGGGTTTAGGGTCAGTCTGGCAGTTTAGGCTCAGTCTGTGGGTTTAGGGTCAGTCTGTGGGTTTAGGTTCAGTCTGTGGGTTTTGGGTCAGTCTGTGGGTTTTGGGTCAGTCTGGGAGTTTAGGATCTGTCTGTGGGTTTAGGGTCCGAGTGGGAGTTTAGGGTCAGTCTGGGAGTTTAGGGTCATTCTGTGGGTTTGGGGTCAGTCTGGGAGTTTAGGGTCAGTCTGGGAGTTTAGGGTCAGTGGGTGAGTTTAGGGTCAGTCTGGGAGGTTTACGGTCAGTGTGGGAATTTTGGGTCAGTCTGTGGGTTTAGGGTCAGTCTGGGAGTTTAGGAGCTGTCTGTGGGTTTAGGGTCAGTCTGGGAGTTTAGGATCTGTCTGTGAGTTTAGGGTTAGTCTGGGAGTTTAGGGTCAGTCTGTGGGTTTAGTGTCAGTCTGGGAGTTTAGGGTCAGTCTGTAGGTTTAGGCTCAGTCTGTGCGTTTAGGGTCAGTCTGTGGGTTTAGGGTCAGTCTGGAAGTTTAGGGTCAGTCTGTGGGTTTAGGATCAGTCTCCAAGTTTAGGGTCAGTCTGTGGGATTACGGTCAGTCTGGGAGTTTAGGGTCACTGTGGGAGTTTAGGGTCAGTCTGTGGGTTTAGGGTCAGTGTGGGAGTTTAGGATCTGTCTGTGGGTGTAGGGTCAGTGTGGGAGTTTAGGGTCAGTCTGGGAGTTTAGGGTCCGTCTGTGGGTTTAGGGTCAGTCTGGGAGTTAAGGGTCAGTCTGGGAGTTTAGGGTCAGTGTGTGAGTTTAGGGTCAGTCTGGGAGTTTAGGGTCAGTGTGAGAGGTTTAGGGTCAATCTGTGGGTTTCGGGTCAGTCTGGGAGTTTCGGGTCATTCTTGGAGTTTAAGGGTCAGTCTGTGGGTTTAGGGTCAGTCAGTGAGTTATAATTTCAGTGTGTGTGTGTAGGGTCAGTCTGAGAGGTTTAGGGTCCGTCTGTGGGTTTAGGGTCAGTCTGGGAGTTTTGGGTCATTCTTGGAGTTTAATGGTCAGTCTGTGGGTTTAGGCTCAGACTGAGAGTTTTAGGGTCAGTCGGCGAGTTTAAGGGTCAGTCTGTGGGTCTAGGGTCTGTCTGGGAGTTTAGGGTCAGTCTGGGAGTTTTAGGGTCAGTCTGTAGGTTTAGGGTCAGTCTGGGAGTTTAGGATCTGTCTGTGGGTTTAGGGTCAGAGTGGGAGTTTAGCGTCAGTGTGTGGGTTTAGGGTCAGTCTGGGAGTTTAGGGTTAGTCTGTGGGTTTAGGGTCAGTCTGGGAGTTTAGGGTCAGTCTGTGGGTTTAGGCTCAGTCTGTGGGTTTAGGATCAGTCCGGGAGTTTAGGGTCAGTCTGTGGGTTTAGGGTCAGTCTGGGAGTTTAGGGTCATTCTGTAGTTTTAGGCTCAGTCTGTGGGTTTAGGGTCAGTCTGGGAGTTTAGGGTCAGTCTGTAGGTTTAGGCTCAGTCTGTGGGTTTAGGGTCAGTCTGTGAGTTTAGGGTCAGTCTGTGGGTTTAGGGTCAGCTGGGAGTTTAGGATCAGTCTGGGAGTTTAGGGTCAGTCTGTGGGTTTAGGGTCAGTCTAGGAGTTTAGGGTCAGTCTGTGGGTTTAAGGTCAGTCAGTAGGTTTAGGCTCAGTCTGGGATTTAGGGTCAGTCTGTGGGTTTAGGGTCAGCTGGGAGTTTAGGGTCAGTCTGGGAGTTTAGGGTCAGTCTGTGGGTTTAGGGTCAGTCTGGGAGTTTAGTGTCAGTCTGTGGGTTTAGGGTCAGTCTGTGAGTTTAGGGTCAGTTTGTGGGTTTAGGGTCAGTCTGTGGGTTTAGGGTCATTGTGGGAGTTTAGGGTCAGTGTGGGAGTTTAGAGTCAGTCTGTGAGTTTAGCGTCAGTTTTTGGGTTTAGGGTGAGTCTGTGGGTTTAGGGTCAGTCTGGGAGTTTAGGGTCAGTCTGTGGGTTTAGGGTCAGTGTGTGGGTTTAGGGTCAGTCTGGGAGTTTAGGGTCAGTCTGTGGGTTTAGGGTGAGTCTGTGGGTTTAGGGTCAGTCTGGGAGTTTAGGGTCAGTCTGTGGGTTTAGGGTGAGTCTGTGGGTTTCGGGTCAGTCTGGGAGTTTAGGGTCATTCTGTGGGTTTAGGGTCAGTCTGGGAGTTTAGGATCTGTCTGAGGGTTTAGTGTCAGTGTGGGAGTTTAGGGTCAGTATTGGAGTTAGGGTCAGTCTGTGAGTTTAGGGCCAGTGTGTGGGTTTAGGGACAGTCTGGGAGTTTAGGATCTGTCTGTGGGTTTAGGGTTAGTCTGGGAGTTAAGGGTCAGTCTGTGGGTTTAGGGTCAGTCTGGGAGTTTAGGGTCAGTCTGTAGGTTTAGGCTCAGTCTGTGGGTTTAGGGTCAGTCTGTGGGTTTAGGGTCAGTGTGGGAGTTTAGGGTCAGTGTGGGAGTTTAGGGTCAGTCTGTGGGTTTAGGGTCAGTGTGGGAGTTTAGGATCTGTCTGTGGGTTTAGGGTCAGTGTGGGAGTTTAGGGTCAGTCTGGGAGTTTAGGGTCCATCTTGGAGTGTAAGGGCGAGTCTGTGGGTTTAGGGTCAGTCTGTGGGTTTAGGGTCAGCCTGTGGGTTTAGGGTCAGTCTGGGAGTTTAGGGTCATTCTTGGAGTTCAAGGGTCAGTGTGTGAGTTTAGGGTCAGTCTGTGGGTTTAGGGTTAGTCTGTGGGTTTAGGGTCAGTCTGGGAGTTTAGGGTCAGTCTGTGGGTTTAGGGTTAGTCTGTGGGTTTAGGGTTAGTCTGTGGGTTTAGGGTCAGTCTGGGAGTTTAGGGTCAGTCTGTGGGTTTAGGGTCAGTCTGGGAGTTTAGCGTCAGTCTGGGAGTTTAGGGTCAGTGTGTGAGTTTAGGGTCAGTCTGGGAGTTTTAGGGTCAGTGTGGGAGTTTAGGGTCATTCTTGGAGTTTAATGGTCAGTCTGTGGGTTTAAGGTCAGTCAGGGAGTTATAATTTCAGTGTGTGTGTTTAGGGTCAGTGTGAGAGTTTTAGGGTCAGTCTGAGAGGTTTAGGGTCAGTCTGTGGGTTTAGGGTCAGTCTGGGAGTTTCGGGTCATTCTTGAAGTTTAAGGGTCAGTCTGTGGGTTTAGGGTCTCTCTGGGAGTTTAGGGTCAGACTGGGAGGTTTAGGGTCAGTCTGTGGGTTTAGGGTCAGTCTGTGGGTTTAGGGTCAGTCTGTGGGTTTAGGGTCTCTGTGGGAGTTTAGGGTCTCTGTGGGAGTTTAGGGTCAGTCTGGGAGTTTAGGGTCAGTGTGGGAGTTTAGGGTCAGTCTGTGGGTTTCGGGTCTTTGTGGGAGTTTAGGGTCAGTGTGTGGGTTTAGGGTCAGTATGGGAGTTTAGGGTCAGTCTGTGGGTTTAGGGTGTGTCTGTGGGTTTAGGGTCAGTCTGTGGGTTTAGGGTCAGTGTGGGAGTTTAGGGTCAGTGTGTGGGTTTAGGGTCAGTATGGGAGTTTAGGGTCAGTCTGTGGGTTTAGGGTGTGTCTGTGGGTTTAGGGTCAGTCTGGGAGTTTAGGGTCAGTTTGTGGGTTTAGGCTCAGTCTGGGAGTTTAGGGTCAATCTGTGGGTTTAGGGTCAGTCTCCAAGTTTAGGCGCAGTCTGTGGGATTACGGTCAGTGTGGGAGTTTAGGGTCAGTCTGTGTGTTTAGGGTCAGTGTGGGAGTTTAGGATCTGTCTGTGGGTTTAGGGTCAGTGTGGGAGTTTAGGGTCAGTCTGGGAGTTTAGGGGCCGTCTGTGGGTTTAGGGTCAGTCTGGGAGTTTAGGGTCAGTCTGGGAGTTTAGGGTCAGTCTGTGGGTTTAGGGTGAGTCTGTGGGTTTAGGGTCAGTCTGGGAGTTTAGGGTCAGTCTGTGGGTTTATGGTCAGTCTGGGGGTTTAGTATCTGACTGTGGGTTTAGGGTCAGTCTGGGAGTTTAAGGTCAGTCTGTGGATTTAGGGTCAGTGTGTGGGTTTAGGGTCAGTCTTTGGGTTTAGGGTCAGTGTGTGGGTTTAGGGTCAGTCTGGGAGTTTAGGATCTGTCTGTGGGTTTAGGGTTAGTCTGGGAGTTTAGGGTCAGTCTGTGGGTTTATGGTCAGTCTGGGAGTTTAGGGTCAGTCTGTGGGTTTAGGGTCAGTCTGGGAGTTTAGGGTCAGTCTGTAGGTTTAGGGTCAGTCTGTGGGTTTAGGGTCAGTCTGGGAGTTTAGTGTCAGTCTGTGGGTTTAGGGTTAGTCTGTAGGTTTAGGCTCAGTCTGGGAGTTTAGGGTCAGTCTGTGTGTTTAGGGTCAGTCTGTGAGTTTAGGGTCAGTTTGTGGGTTTAGGGTCAGTGTGGGAGTTTAGGGTCAGTCTGTGGGTTTAGGGTCTGTGTGGGAGTTTAGGGTCAGTCTGGGAGTTTAGGGTCCATCTTGGAGTGTAAGGGCGAGTCTGTGGGTTTAGGGTCAGTCTGTGGGTTTAGGGTCAGCCTGTGGGTTTAGGGTCAGTCTGGGAGTTTAGGGTCATTCTTGGAGTTCAAGGGTCAGTCTGGGGGTTTAGGGTCAGTGTCGGAGTTTAGGGTCAGTGTGTGTGTGTAGGGTCAGTCTGAGAGGTTTAGGGTCCGTCTGTGGGTTTAGGGTCAGTCTGGGAGTTTCGGGTCATTCTTGGAGTTTAATGGTCAGTCTGTGGGTTTAGGCTCAGACTGAGAGTTTTAGGGTCAGTCGGCGAGTTTAAGGGTCAGTCTGTGGGTCTAGGGTCTGTCTGGGAGTTTAGGGTCAGTCTGGGAGTTTTAGGGTCAGTCTGTAGGTTTAGGGTCAGTCTGGGAGTTTAGGATCTGTCTGTGGGTTTAGGGTCAGAGTGGGAGTTTAGCGTCAGTGTGTGGGTTTAGGGTCAGTCTGGGAGTTTAGGGTTAGTCTGTGGGTTTAGGGTCAGTCTGGGAGTTTAGGGTCAGTCTGTGGGTTTAGGCTCAGTCTGTGGGTTTAGGATCAGTCCGGGAGTTTAGGGTCAGTCTGTGGGTTTAGGGTCAGTCTGGGAGTTTAGGGTCATTCTGTAGTTTTAGGCTCAGTCTGTGGGTTTAGGGTCAGTCTGGGAGTTTAGGGTCAGTCTGTAGGTTTAGGCTCAGTCTGTGGGTTTAGGGTCAGTCTGTGAGTTTAGGGTCAGTCTGTGGGTTTAGGGTCAGCTGGGAGTTTAGGATCAGTCTGGGAGTTTAGGGTCAGTCTGTGGGTTTAGGGTCAGTCTAGGAGTTTAGGGTCAGTCTGTGGGTTTAAGGTCAGTCAGTAGGTTTAGGCTCAGTCTGGGATTTAGGGTCAGTCTGTGGGTTTAGGGTCAGCTGGGAGTTTAGGGTCAGTCTGGGAGTTTAGGGTCAGTCTGTGGGTTTAGGGTCAGTCTGGGAGTTTAGTGTCAGTCTGTGGGTTTAGGGTCAGTCTGTGAGTTTAGGGTCAGTTTGTGGGTTTAGGGTCAGTCTGTGGGTTTAGGGTCATTGTGGGAGTTTAGGGTCAGTGTGGGAGTTTAGAGTCAGTCTGTGAGTTTAGCGTCAGTTTTTGGGTTTAGGGTGAGTCTGTGGGTTTAGGGTCAGTCTGGGAGTTTAGGGTCAGTCTGTGGGTTTAGGGTCAGTGTGTGGGTTTAGGGTCAGTCTGGGAGTTTAGGGTCAGTCTGTGGGTTTAGGGTGAGTCTGTGGGTTTAGGGTCAGTCTGGGAGTTTAGGGTCAGTCTGTGGGTTTAGGGTGAGTCTGTGGGTTTCGGGTCAGTCTGGGAGTTTAGGGTCATTCTGTGGGTTTAGGGTCAGTCTGGGAGTTTAGGATCTGTCTGAGGGTTTAGTGTCAGTGTGGGAGTTTAGGGTCAGTATTGGAGTTAGGGTCAGTCTGTGAGTTTAGGGCCAGTGTGTGGGTTTAGGGACAGTCTGGGAGTTTAGGATCTGTCTGTGGGTTTAGGGTTAGTCTGGGAGTTAAGGGTCAGTCTGTGGGTTTAGGGTCAGTCTGGGAGTTTAGGGTCAGTCTGTAGGTTTAGGCTCAGTCTGTGGGTTTAGGGTCAGTCTGTGGGTTTAGGGTCAGTGTGGGAGTTTAGGGTCAGTGTGGGAGTTTAGGGTCAGTCTGTGGGTTTAGGGTCAGTGTGGGAGTTTAGGATCTGTCTGTGGGTTTAGGGTCAGTGTGGGAGTTTAGGGTCAGTCTGGGAGTTTAGGGTCCATCTTGGAGTGTAAGGGCGAGTCTGTGGGTTTAGGGTCAGTCTGTGGGTTTAGGGTCAGCCTGTGGGTTTAGGGTCAGTCTGGGAGTTTAGGGTCATTCTTGGAGTTCAAGGGTCAGTCTGGGGGTTTAGGGTCAGTGTCGGAGTTTAGGGTCAGTGTGTGAGTTTAGGGTCAGTCTGTGGGTTTAGGGTTAGTCTGTGGGTTTAGGGTCAGTCTGGGAGTTTAGGGTCAGTCTGTGGGTTTAGGGTTAGTCTGTGGGTTTAGGGTTAGTCTGTGGGTTTAGGGTCAGTCTGGGAGTTTAGGGTCAGTCTGTGGGTTTAGGGTCAGTCTGGGAGTTTAGGGTCAGTCTGGGAGTTTAGGGTCAGTGTGTGAGTTTAGGGTCAGTCTGGGAGTTTTAGGGTCAGTGTGGGAGTTTAGGGTCATTCTTGGAGTTTAATGGTCAGTCTGTGGGTTTAAGGTCAGTCAGGGAGTTATAATTTCAGTGTGTGTGTTTAGGGTCAGTGTGAGAGTTTTAGGGTCAGTCTGAGAGGTTTAGGGTCAGTCTGTGGGTTTAGGGTCAGTCTGGGAGTTTCGGGTCATTCTTGAAGTTTAAGGGTCAGTCTGTGGGTTTAGGGTCTCTCTGGGAGTTTAGGGTCAGACTGGGAGGTTTAGGGTCAGTCTGTGGGTTTAGGGTCAGTCTGTGGGTTTAGGGTCAGTCTGTGGGTTTAGGGTCTCTGTGGGAGTTTAGGGTCTCTGTGGGAGTTTAGGGTCAGTCTGGGAGTTTAGGGTCAGTGTGGGAGTTTAGGGTCAGTCTGTGGGTTTCGGGTCTTTGTGGGAGTTTAGGGTCAGTGTGTGGGTTTAGGGTCAGTATGGGAGTTTAGGGTCAGTCTGTGGGTTTAGGGTGTGTCTGTGGGTTTAGGGTCAGTCTGTGGGTTTAGGGTCAGTGTGGGAGTTTAGGGTCAGTGTGTGGGTTTAGGGTCAGTATGGGAGTTTAGGGTCAGTCTGTGGGTTTAGGGTGTGTCTGTGGGTTTAGGGTCAGTCTGGGAGTTTAGGGTCAGTTTGTGGGTTTAGGCTCAGTCTGGGAGTTTAGGGTCAATCTGTGGGTTTAGGGTCAGTCTCCAAGTTTAGGCGCAGTCTGTGGGATTACGGTCAGTGTGGGAGTTTAGGGTCAGTCTGTGTGTTTAGGGTCAGTGTGGGAGTTTAGGATCTGTCTGTGGGTTTAGGGTCAGTGTGGGAGTTTAGGGTCAGTCTGGGAGTTTAGGGGCCGTCTGTGGGTTTAGGGTCAGTCTGGGAGTTTAGGGTCAGTCTGGGAGTTTAGGGTCAGTCTGTGGGTTTAGGGTGAGTCTGTGGGTTTAGGGTCAGTCTGGGAGTTTAGGGTCAGTCTGTGGGTTTATGGTCAGTCTGGGGGTTTAGTATCTGACTGTGGGTTTAGGGTCAGTCTGGGAGTTTAAGGTCAGTCTGTGGATTTAGGGTCAGTGTGTGGGTTTAGGGTCAGTCTTTGGGTTTAGGGTCAGTGTGTGGGTTTAGGGTCAGTCTGGGAGTTTAGGATCTGTCTGTGGGTTTAGGGTTAGTCTGGGAGTTTAGGGTCAGTCTGTGGGTTTATGGTCAGTCTGGGAGTTTAGGGTCAGTCTGTGGGTTTAGGGTCAGTCTGGGAGTTTAGGGTCAGTCTGTAGGTTTAGGGTCAGTCTGTGGGTTTAGGGTCAGTCTGGGAGTTTAGTGTCAGTCTGTGGGTTTAGGGTTAGTCTGTAGGTTTAGGCTCAGTCTGGGAGTTTAGGGTCAGTCTGTGTGTTTAGGGTCAGTCTGTGAGTTTAGGGTCAGTTTGTGGGTTTAGGGTCAGTGTGGGAGTTTAGGGTCAGTCTGTGGGTTTAGGGTCTGTGTGGGAGTTTAGGGTCAGTCTGGGAGTTTAGGGTCCATCTTGGAGTGTAAGGGCGAGTCTGTGGGTTTAGGGTCAGTCTGTGGGTTTAGGGTCAGCCTGTGGGTTTAGGGTCAGTCTGGGAGTTTAGGGTCATTCTTGGAGTTCAAGGGTCAGTCTGGGGGTTTAGGGTCAGTGTCGGAGTTTAGGGTCAGTGTGTGAGTTTAGGGTCAGTCTGTGGGTTTAGGGTTAGTCTGTGGGTTTAGGGTCAGTCTGGGAGTTTAGGGTCAGTCTGTGGGTTTAGGGTCAGTCTGGGAGGTTAGCGTCAGTCTGGGAGTTTAGGGTCAGTGTGTGAGTTTAGGGTCAGTCTGGGAGTTTTAGGGTCAGTGTGGGAGTTTAGGGTCATTCTTGGAGTTTAATGGTCAGTCTGTGGGTTTAAGGTCAGTCAGGGAGTTATAATTTCAGTGTGTGTGTTTAGGGTCAGTGTGAGAGTTTTAGGGTCAGTCTGAGAGGTTTAGGGTCAGTCTGTGGGTTTAGGGTCAGTCTGGGAGTTTCGGGTCATTCTTGAAGTTTAAGGGTCAGTCTGTGGGTTTAGGGTCTCTCTGGGAGTTTAGGGTCAGACTGGGAGGTTTAGGGTCAGTCTGTGGGTTTAGGGTCAGTCTGTGGGTTTAGGGTCAGACTGGGAGGTTTAGGGTCAGTCTGTGGGTTTAGGGTCAGTCTGTGGGTTTAGGGTCAGTCTGTGGGTTTAGGGTCTCTGTGGGAGTTTAGGGTCAGTGTGGGAGTTTAGGGTCAGTCTGTGGGTTTCGGGTCAGTCTGTGGGTTTAGGGTCTTTGTGGGAGTTTAGGGTCAGTGTGTGGGTTTAGGGTCAGTCTGTGGGTTTAGGGTCAGTCTGGGAGGTTAGGGTCAGTCTGTGGGTTTAGGGTCAGTCTGGGAGTTTAGGGTCAGTGTGTGGGTTTAGGGTCAGTCTGGGGGTTTAGGATCTGTCTGTGGGTTAAGGGTCAGTCTGGGAGTTTAGGGTCAGTTTGTGGGTTTAGGCTCAGTCTGGGAGTTTAGGATCTGTCTGTGGGTTAAGGGTCAGTCTGGGAGTTTAGGGTCAATCTGTGGGTTTAGGGTCAGTCTCCAAGTTTAGGCGCAGTCTGTGGGATTACGGTCAGTGTGGGAGTTTAGGGTCAGTGTGGGAGCTTAGGGTCAGTCTGTGGGATTACGGTCAGTGTGGGAGTTTAGGGTCAGTGTGGGAGTTTAGGGTCAGTCTGTGGGATTACAGTCAGTGTGGGAGTTTAGGGTCAGTGTGGGAGTTTAGGGTCAGTCTGTGTGTTTAGGGTCAGTGTGGGAGTTTAGGATCTGTCTGTGGGTTTAGGGTCAGTGTGGGAGTTTAGGGTCAGTCTGGGAGTTTAGGGGCCGTCTGTGGGTTTAGGGTCAGTCTGGGAGTTTAGGGTCAGTCTGTGGGTTTAGGGTGAGTCTGTGGGTTTAGGGTGAGTCTGTGGGTTTAGGGTCAGTCTGGGAGTTTAGGGTCAGTCTGTGGGTTTAGGGTCAGTCTGGGAGTTTAAGGTCAGTCTGTGGATTTAGGGTCAGTGTGTGGGTTTAGGGTCAGCCTGGGAGTTTAGGATCTGTCTGTTGGTTTAGGGTTAGTCTGGGAGTTTAGGATCTGTCTGTGGGTTTAGGGTTAGTCTGGGAGTTTAGGGTCAGTCTGTGGGTTTATGGTCAGTCTGGGAGTTTAGGGTCAGTCTGTGGGTTTAGGCTCAGTCTGGGAGTTTAGGGTCAATCTGTGGGTTTAGGGTCAGTCTCCAAGTTTAGGCGCAGTCTGTGGGATTACAGTCAGTGTGGGAGTTTAGGGTCAGTGTGGGATTTTCGGTCAGTCTGTGTGTTTAGGGTCAGTGTGGGAGTTTAGGATCTGTCTGTGGGTTTAGGGTCAGTGTGGGAGTTTAGGGTCAGTCTGGGAGTTTAGGGGCCGTCTGTGGGTTTAGGGTCAGTCTGGGAGTTTAGGGTCAGTCTGGGAGTTTAGGGTCAGTCTGTGAGTTTAGGGTCAGTCTGGGAGGTTTAGGGTCAGTCTGTGAGTTTAGGGTCAGTCTGGGAGGTTTTGGGTCAGTCTGGGAGATTTAGGCTCAGTCTTGGAGTTTAGGGTCAGTGTGTGAGTTTAGGGTCATTCTGGGAGTTTAGGGTCAGTGTGAGAGGTTTAGGGTCAGTCTGTGGGTTTAGAATCAGTCTGGGAGATAAGGGTCATTCTTGGAGTTTAAGGGTCAGTCTGTGGGTTTAGGGACAGTCAATGAGTTATAATTTCAGTGTGTGTGTTTCGGGTCAGTCTGAGAGGTTTAGGGTCCGTCTGTGTGTTTAGGGTCAGTCTGGGAGTTTTGGGTCATTCTTGGAGTTTAAGGGTCAGTCTGTGGGTTTAGGGTCAGTCTGAAAGTTTTAGGGTCAGTTGGCGCGTTTAAGGGTCAGTCTGTGGGTTTAGGGTCTGTCTGGTAGTTAAGGG
The DNA here is from genome assembly GCA_026770705.1 of Isurus oxyrinchus. Lineage (NCBI taxonomy): Eukaryota > Metazoa > Chordata > Chondrichthyes > Lamniformes > Lamnidae > Isurus > Isurus oxyrinchus. The sequence continues at coordinate 8,660,525 of JANJGN010000014.1, forward strand.
TCAGTCTGGGAGTTTTAGGGTCAGTCTGTAGGTTTAGGGTCAGTCTGTGGATTGAGGGTCTGTGTGGGAGTTTAGGGTCAATGTGTGGGTTTAGGGCCAGTCTGGGAGTTTAGGATCTGTCTGTGGGTTTAGGGTCAGTGTGTGAGTTTAGAGTCAGTCTGGGAGGTTTAGGGTCGGTCTGGGAGGTTTAGGGTCAGTCTGTGGGTTTAGGGTCAGTCTGGGAGTTTAGTGTCAGTCTGTGGGTTTAGGGTCAGTCTGTAGGTTTAGGCTCAGTCTGGGAGTTTAGGGTCAGTCTGTGGGTTTAGGGTCAGTCTGTGAGTTTAGGGTCAGTTTGTGGGTTTAGGGTCAGTTTGTGGGTTTAGGGTCAGTCTGGGAGTTTAGGGTCAGTCTGTGTGTATAGGGTCAGTCTGTGAGTTTAGGGTCAGTTTGTGGGTTCAGGGTCAGTTTGTGGGTTTAGGGTCAGTCTGTGGGTTTCGGGTCATTGTGGGAGTTTAGGGTCAGTGTGGGAGTTTAGGGTCAGCCTGTGGGTTTATGGTCAGTATGGGAGTTTAGGGTCAGTCTGTGGGTTTAGGGTCAGTCTGGGAGTTTTAGGGTCAGTCGGCATGTTTAAGGGTCAGTCTGTGGGTTTAGGGTCAGTCTGTGAGTTTAGGGTCAGTCTGTGGGTTTAGGGTCAGTCTGGGAGTTTAGGGTCTGTCTGGGAGTTTAGGGTCAGTCTGTGAGTTTAGGGTCAGTCTGTGGGTTTAGGGTCAGTCTGTGAGTTTAGGGTCAGTCTGTGGGTTTAGGGTCAGTCTGTGGGTTTAGGGTCAGTGTGGGAGTTTAGGGTCAGTCTGTGGGTTTAGGGTCAGTCTGTGGGTTTAGGGTCAGGTCTGGGAGTTTAGGGTCAGTCTGTGGGTTTAGCGTCAGTCTGTGGGTTTAGGGTCAGTGTGGGAGTTTAGGGTCAGTCTGTGGGTTTAGGGTCAGTCTGTGGGTTTAGGGTCAGTGTGGGAGTTTAGGGTCAGTCTGTGGGTTTAGGGTCAGTCTGTGGGTTTAGGGTCAGTCTGGGAGTTTAGGGTCAGTGTGGGAGTTTAGGGTCAGTCTGTGGGTTTAGGGTCAGTCTGGGAGTTTAGGGTCAGTGTGGGAGTTTAGGGTCAGTCTGTGGGTTTAGGGTCAGTCTGTGGGTTTATGGTCAGTATGGGAGTTTAGGGTCAGTCTGTGGGTTTAGGGGCAGTCTGTGGGTTTAGGGTCAGTCTGGGAGGTTAGGGTCAGTCTGTGGGTTTAGGGTCAGTCTGGGAGTTTAGGATCTGTCTGTGGGTTTGGGGCAGTCTGGGAGTTTAGGGACAGTCTGTGGGTTTAGGGTCAGTCTGGAAGTTTAGGGTCAGTCTGTAGGTTTCGGCTCAGTCTGTGGGTTTAGGGTCAGTCTGTGGGTTTAGGCTCAGTCTGGGAGTTTAGGGTCAGTCTGGGATTAGGGTCAGTGTGGGAGTTTAGGGTCACTGTGAGAGTTTAGGGTCAGTCTGTAGGTTTAGGGTCAGTGTGGGAGTTTAGGGTCAGTCTGTGGGTTTAGGCTCAGTCTGGGAGTTTAGGGTCAATCTGTGGGTTTAGGGTCAGTCTCCAAGTTTAGGCGCAGTCTGTGGGATTACAGTCAGTGTGGGAGTTTAGGGTCAGTGTGGGATTTTCGGTCAGTCTGTGTGTTTAGGTCAGTGTGGGAGTTTAGGATCTGTCTGTGGGTTTAGGGTCAGTGTGGGAGTTTAGGGTCAGTCTGGGAGTTTAGGGGCCGTCTGTGGGTTTAGGGTCAGTCTGGGAGTTTAGGGTCAGTCTGGGAGTTTAGGGTCAGTCTGTGAGTTTAGGGTCAGTCTGGGAGGTTTCGGGTCAGTCTGTGAGTTTAGGGTCAGTCTGGGAGGTTTTGGGTCAGTCTGGGAGATTTAGGCTCAGTCTTGGAGTTTAGGGTCAGTGTGTGAGTTTAGGGTCAGTCTGGGAGTTTAGGGTCATTCTTGGAGTTCAAGGGTCAGTCTGGGGGTTTAGGGACAGTGTCGGAGTTTAGGGTCAGTCTGTATGTTTAGGGTCAGTGTGGGAGTTTAGGATCTGTCTGTGGGTTTAGGGTCAGTGTGGGAGTTTAGGGTCAGTCTGGGAGTTTAGGGGCCGTCTGTGGGTTTAGGGTCAGTCTGGGAGTTTAGGGTCAGTCTGGGAGTTTAGGGTCAGTCTGTGGGTTTAGGGTGAGTCTGTGGGTTTAGGGTCAGTCTGGGAGTTTAGGGTCAGTCTGTGGGTTTATGGTCAGTCTGGGGGTTTAGGATCTGACTGTGGGTTTAGGGTCAGTCTGGGAGTTTAAGGTCAGTCTGTGGATTTAGGGTCAGTGTGTGGGTTTAGGGTCAGTCTTTTGGTTTAGGGTCAGTGTGTGGGTTTAGGGTCAGTCTGGGAGTTTAGGATCTGTCTGTGGGTTTAGGGTTAGTCTGGGAGTTTAGGGTCAGTCTGTGGGTTTATGGTCAGTCTGGGAGTTTAGGGTCAGTCTGTGGGTTTAGGGTCAGTCTGGGAGTTTAGGGTCAGTCTGTAGGTTTAGGGTCAGTCTGTGGGTTTAGGGTCAGTCTGGGAGTTTAGTGTCAGTCTGTGGGTTTAGGGTTAGTCTGTAGGTTTAGGCTCAGTCTGGGAGTTTAGGGTCAGTCTGTGTGTTTAGGGTCAGTCTGTGAGTTTAGGGTCAGTTTGTGGGTTTAGGGTCAGTGTGGGAGTTTAGGGTCAGTCTGTGGGTTTAGGGTCAGTGTGGGAGTTTAGGATCTGTCTGTGGGTTTAGGGTCAGTGTGGGAGTTTAGGGTCAGTCTGGGAGTTTAGGGTCCATCTTGGAGTGTAAGGGCGAGTCTGTGGGTTTAGGGTCAGTCTGTGGGTTTAGGGTCAGCCTGTGGGTTTAGGGTCAGTCTGGGAGTTTAGGGTCATTCTTGGAGTTCAAGGGTCAGTCTGGGGGTTTAGGGTCAGTGTCGGAGTTTAGGGTCAGTGTGTGAGTTTAGGGTCAGTCTGTGGGTTTAGGGTTAGTCTGTGGGTTTAGGGTCAGTCTGGGAGTTTAGGGTCAGTCTGTGGGTTTAGGGTCAGTCTGGGAGGTTAGCGTCAGTCTGGGAGTTTAGGGTCAGTGTGTGAGTTTAGGGTCAGTCTGGGAGTTTTAGGGTCAGTGTGGGAGTTTAGGGTCATTCTTGGAGTTTAATGGTCAGTCTGTGGGTTTAAGGTCAGTCAGGGAGTTATAATTTCAGTGTGTGTGTTTAGGGTCAGTGTGAGAGTTTTAGGGTCAGTCTGAGAGGTTTAGGGTCAGTCTGTGGGTTTAGGGTCAGTCTGGGAGTTTCGGGTCATTCTTGAAGTTTAAGGGTCAGTCTGTGGGTTTAGGGTCTCTCTGGGAGTTTAGGGTCAGACTGGGAGGTTTAGGGTCAGTCTGTGGGTTTAGGGTCAGTCTGTGGGTTTAGGGTCAGACTGGGAGGTTTAGGGTCAGTCTGTGGGTTTAGGGTCAGTGTGGGAGTTTAGGGTCAGTCTGTGGGTTTAGGGTCAGTCTGTGGGTTTAGGGTCTCTGTGGGAGTTTAGGGTCAGTGTGGGAGTTTAGGGTCAGTCTGTGGGTTTAGGGTCAGTCTGGGAGTTTAGGGTCAGTCTGTGGGTTTCGGGTCAGTCTGTGGGTTTAGGGTCAGTGTGGGAGTTTAGGGTCAGTCTGTGGGTTTCGGGTCAGTCTGTGGGTTTAGGGTCTTTGTGGGAGTTTAGGGTCAGTGTGTGGGTTTAGGGTCAGTCTGTGGGTTTAGGGTCAGTCTGGGAGGTTAGGGTCAGTCTGTGGGTTTAGGGTCAGTCTGGGAGTTTAGGGTCAGTGTGTGGGTTTAGGGTCAGTCTGGGGGTTTAGGATCTGTCTGTGGGTTAAGGGTCAGTCTGGGAGTTTAGGGTCAGTTTGTGGGTTTAGGCTCAGTCTGGGAGTTTAGGATCTGTCTGTGGGTTAAGGGTCAGTCTGGGAGTTTAGGGTCAATCTGTGGGTTTAGGGTCAGTCTCCAAGTTTAGGCGCAGTCTGTGGGATTACGGTCAGTGTGGGAGTTTAGGGTCAGTGTGGGAGTTTAGGGTCAGTCTGTGGGATTACGGTCAGTGTGGGAGTTTAGGGTCAGTGTGGGAGTTTAGGGTCATTCTGTGGGATTACAGTCAGTGTGGGAGTTTAGGGTCAGTGTGGGAGTTTAGGGTCAGTCTGTGTGTTTAGGGTCAGTGTGGGAGTTTAGGATCTGTCTGTGGGTTTAGGGTCAGTGTGGGAGTTTAGGGTCAGTCTGGGAGTTTAGGGGCCGTCTGTGGGTTTAGGGTCAGTCTGGGAGTTTAGGGTCAGTCTGTGGGTTTAGGGTGAGTCTGTGGGTTTAGGGTCAGTCTGGGAGTTTAGGGTCAGTCTGTGGGTTTATGGTCAGTCTGGGGGTTTAGGATCTGACTGTGGGTTTAGGGTCAGTCTGGGAGTTTAAGGTCAGTCTGTGGATTTAGGGTCAGTGTGTGGGTTTAGGGTCAGCCTGGGAGTTTAGGATCTGTCTGTGGGTTTAGGGTTAGTCTGGGAGTTTAGGATCTGTCTGTGGGTTTAGGGTTAGTCTGGGAGTTTAGGGTCAGTCTGTGGGTTTATGGTCAGTCTGGGAGTTTAGGGTCAGTCTGTGGGTTTAGGCTCAGTCTGGGAGTTTAGGGTCAATCTGTGGGTTTAGGGTCAGTCTCCAAGTTTAGGCGCAGTCTGTGGGATTACAGTCAGTGTGGGAGTTTAGGGTCAGTGTGGGATTTTCGGTCAGTCTGTGTGTTTAGGGTCAGTGTGGGAGTTTAGGATCTGTCTGTGGGTTTAGGGTCAGTGTGGGAGTTTAGGGTCAGTCTGGGAGTTTAGGGGCCGTCTGTGGGTTTAGGGTCAGTCTGGGAGTTTAGGGTCAGTCTGGGAGTTTAGGGTCAGTCTGTGAGTTTAGGGTCAGTCTGGGAGGTTTAGGGTCAGTCTGTGAGTTTAGGGTCAGTCTGGGAGGTTTTGGGTCAGTCTGGGAGATTTAGGCTCAGTCTTGGAGTTTAGGGTCAGTGTGTGAGTTTAGGGTCATTCTGGGAGTTTAGGGTCAGTGTGAGAGGTTTAGGGTCAGTCTGTGGGTTTAGAATCAGTCTGGGAGATAAGGGTCATTCTTGGAGTTTAAGGGTCAGTCTGTGGGTTTAGGGACAGTCAATGAGTTATAATTTCAGTGTGTGTGTTTCGGGTCAGTCTGAGAAGTTTAGTGTCCGTTTGTGTGTTTAGGGTCAGTCTGGGAGTTTTGGGTCATTCTTGGAGTTTAAGGGTCAGTCTGTGGGTTTAGGGTCAGTCTGAGAGTTTTAGGGTCAGTTGGCGCGTTTAAGGGTCAGTCTGTGGGTTTAGGGTCTGTCTGGTAGTTAAGGGTCAGTCTGGGAGTTTTAGGGTCAGTCTGTAGGTTTAGGGTCAGTCTGTGGATTGAGGGTCTGTGTGGGAGTTTAGGGTCAATGTGTGGGTTTAGGGCCAGTCTGGGAGTTTAGGATCTGTCTGTGGGTTTAGGGTCAGTGTGTGAGTTTAGAGTCAGTCTGGGAGGTTTAGGGTCGGTCTGGGAGGTTTAGGGTCAGTCTGTGGGTTTAGGGTCAGTCTGGGAGTTTAGTGTCAGTCTGTGGGTTTAGGGTCAGTCTGTAGGTTTAGGCTCAGTCTGGGAGTTTAGGGTCAGTCTGTGGGTTTAGGGTCAGTCTGTGAGTTTAGGGTCAGTTTGTGGGTTTAGGGTCAGTTTGTGGGTTTAGGGTCAGTCTGGGAGTTTAGTGTCAGTCTGTGGGTTTAGGGTTAGTCTGTAGGTTTAGGCTCAGTCTGGGAGTTTAGGGTCAGTCTGTGTGTATAGGGTCAGTCTGTGAGTTTAGGGTCAGTATGTGGGTTTAGGGTCAGTTTGTGGGTTTAGGGTCAGTCTGTGGGTTTCGGGTCATTGTGGGAGTTTAGGGTCAGTGTGGGAGTTTAGAGTCAGTCTGTGGGTTTAGCGTCAGTGTGTGGGTTTAGGGTCAGTCTGTGGGTTAAGGGTCAGCCTGTGGGTTTATGGTCAGTATGGGAGTTTAGGGTCAGTCTGTGGGTTTAGGGTCAGTCTGTGGGTTTAGGGTCAGTCTGGGAGTTTAGGGTCAGTCTGGGAGTTTAGGGTCAGTCTGTGAGTTTAGGGTCAGTCTGGGAGGTTTAGGGTCAGTCTGTGAGTTTAGGGTCAGTCTGGGAGGTTTTGGGTCAGTCTGGGAGATTTAGGCTCAGTCTTGGAGTTTAGGGTCAGTGTGTGAGTTTAGGGTCATTCTGGGAGTTTAGGGTCAGTGTGAGAGGTTTAGGGTCAGTCTGTGGGTTTAGAATCAGTCTGGGAGATAAGGGTCATTCTTGGAGTTTAAGGGTCAGTCTGTGGGTTTAGGGACAGTCAATGAGTTATAATTTCAGTGTGTGTGTTTCGGGTCAGTCTGAGAAGTTTAGTGTCCGTTTGTGTGTTTAGGGTCAGTCTGGGAGTTTTGGGTCATTCTTGGAGTTTAAGGGTCAGTCTGTGGGTTTAGGGTCAGTCTGAGAGTTTTAGGGTCAGTTGGCGCGTTTAAGGGTCAGTCTGTGGGTTTAGGGTCTGTCTGGTAGTTAAGGGTCAGTCTGGGAGTTTTAGGGTCAGTCTGTAGGTTTAGGGTCAGTCTGTGGATTGAGGGTCTGTGTGGGAGTTTAGGGTCAATGTGTGGGTTTAGGGCCAGTCTGGGAGTTTAGGATCTGTCTGTGGGTTTAGGGTCAGTGTGTGAGTTTAGAGTCAGTCTGGGAGGTTTAGGGTCGGTCTGGGAGGTTTAGGGTCAGTCTGTGGGTTTAGGGTCAGTCTGTGGGTTTAGGGTCAGTCTGGGAGTTTCGGGTCATTCTTGAAGTTTAAGGGTCAGTCTGTGGGTTTAGGGTCTCTCTGGGAGTTTAGGGTCAGACTGGGAGGTTTAGGGTCAGTCTGTGGGTTTAGGGTCAGTCTGTGGGTTTAGGGTCAGACTGGGAGGTTTAGGGTCAGTCTGTGGGTTTAGGGTCAGTGTGGGAGTTTAGGGTCAGTCTGTGGGTTTAGGGTCAGTCTGTGGGTTTAGGGTCTCTGTGGGAGTTTAGGGTCAGTCTGTGGGTTTCGGGTCAGTCTGTGGGTTTAGGGTCTTTGTGGGAGTTTAGGGTCAGTCTGTGGGTTTAGGGTCAGTCTGGGAGGTTAGGGTCAGTCTGTGGGTTTAGGGTCAGTCTGTGAGTTTAGGGTCAGTTTGTGGGCTTAGGGTCAGTTTGTGGGTTTAGGGTCAGTCTGGGAGTTTAGTGTCAGTCTGTGGGTTTAGGGTTAGTCTGTAGGTTTAGGCTCAGTCTGGGAGTTTAGGGTCAGTCTGTGTGTATAGGGTCAGTCTGTGAGTTTAGGGTCAGTTTGTGGGTTTAGGGTCAGTTTGTGGGTTTAGGGTCAGTCTGTGGGTTTCGGGTCATTGTGGGAGTTTAGGGTCAGTGTGGGAGTTTAGAGTCAGTCTGTGGGTTTAGCGTCAGTGTGTGGGTTTAGGGTCAGTCTGTGGGTTTAGGGTCAGCCTGTGGGTTTATGGTCAGTATGGGAGTTTAGGGTCAGTCTGTGGGTTTAGGGTCAGTCTGTGGGTTTAGGGTCAGTCTGGGAGTTTTAGGGTCAGTCGGCATGTTTAAGGGTCAGTCTGTGGGTTTAGGGTCAGTCTGTGAGTTTAGGGTCAGTCTGTGGGTTTAGGGTCAGTCTGGGAGTTTAGGGTCTGTCTGGGAGTTTAGGGTCAGTCTGTGAGTTTAGGGTCAGTCTGTGGGTTTAGGGTCAGTCTGGGAGTTTAGGGTCAGTCTGTGGGTTTAGGGTCAGTCTGTGGGTTTAGGGTCAGTGTGGGAGTTTAGGGTCAGTCTGTGGGTTTAGGGTCAGTCTGTGGGTTTAGGGTCAGGTCTGGGAGTTTAGGGTCAGTCTGTGGGTTTAGCGTCAGTCTGTGGGTTTAGGGTCAGTGTGGGAGTTTAGGGTCAGTCTGTGGGTTTAGGGTCAGTCTGTGGGTTTAGGGTCAGTGTGGGAGTTTAGGGTCAGTCTGTGGGTTTAGGGTCAGTCTGTGGGTTTAGGGTCAGTCTGGGAGTTTAGGGTCAGTGTGGGAGTTTAGGGTCAGTCTGTGGGTTTAGGGTCAGTCTGGGAGTTTAGGGTCAGTGTGGGAGTTTAGGGTCAGTCTGTGGGTTTAGGGTCAGTCTGTGGGTTTATGGTCAGTATGGGAGTTTAGGGTCAGTCCGTGGGTTTAGGGGCAGTCTGTGGGTTTAGGGTCAGTCTGGGAGGTTAGGGTCAGTCTGTGGGTTTAGGGTCAGTCTGGGAGTTTAGGATCTGTCTGTGGGTTTGGGGCAGTCTGGGAGTTTAGGGACAGTCTGTGGGTTTAGGGTCAGTCTGGAAGTTTAGGGTCAGTCTGTAGGTTTCGGCTCAGTCTGTGGGTTTAGGGTCAGTCTGTGGGTTTAGGCTCAGTCTGGGAGTTTAGGGTCAGTCTGGGATTAGGGTCAGTGTGGGAGTTTAGGGTCACTGTGAGAGTTTAGGGTCAGTCTGTAGGTTTAGGGTCAGTGTGGGAGTTTAGGGTCAGTCTGTGGGTTTAGGCTCAGTCTGGGAGTTTAGGGTCAATCTGTGGGTTTAGGGTCAGTCTCCAAGTTTAGGCGCAGTCTGTGGGATTACAGTCAGTGTGGGAGTTTAGGGTCAGTGTGGGATTTTCGGTCAGTCTGTGTGTTTAGGTCAGTGTGGGAGTTTAGGATCTGTCTGTGGGTTTAGGGTCAGTGTGGGAGTTTAGGGTCAGTCTGGGAGTTTAGGGGCCGTCTGTGGGTTTAGGGTCTGTCTGGGAGTTTAGGGTCAGTCTGGGAGTTTAGGGTCAGTCTGTGAGTTTAGGGTCAGTCTGGGAGGTTTCGGGTCAGTCTGTGAGTTTAGGGTCAGTCTGGGAGGTTTTGGGTCAGTCTGGGAGATTTAGGCTCAGTCTTGGAGTTTAGGGTCAGTGTGTGAGTTTAGGGTCAGTCTGGGAGTTTAGGGTCATTCTTGGAGTTCAAGGGTCAGTCTGGGGGTTTAGGGTCAGTGTCGGAGTTTAGGGTCAGTGTGTGAGTTTAGGGTCAGTGTGTGAGTTTAGGGTCAGTCTGTGGGTTTAGGGTTAGTCTGTGGGTTTAGGGTCAGTCTGGGAGTTTAGGGTCAGTCTGTGGGTTTAGGGTCAGTCTGGGAGTTTAGCGTCAGTCTGGGAGTTTAGGGTCAGTGTGTGAGTTTAGGGTCAGTCTGGGAGTTTTAGGGTCAGTGTGGGAGTTTAGGGTCATTCTTGGAGTTTAATGGTCATTCTGTGGGTTTAAGGTCAGTCAGGGAGTTATAATTTCAGTGTGTGTGTTTAGGGTCAGTGTGAGAGTTTTAGGGTCAGTCTGAGAGGTTTAGGGTCAGTCTGTGGGTTTAGGGTCAGTCTGGGAGTTTTGGGTCATTCTTGGAGTTTAAGGGTCAGTCTGTGGGTTTAGGGTCTCTCTGGGAGTTTAGGGTCAGACTGGGAGGTTTAGGGTCAGTCTGTGGGTTTAGGGTCAGTCTGTGGGTTTAGGGTCTCTGTGGGAGTTTAGGGTCAGTGTGGGAGTTTAGGGTCAGTCTGTGGGTTTCGGGTCAGTCTGTGGGTTTCGGGTCTTTGTGGGAGTTTAGGGTCAGTGTGTGGGTTTAGGGTCAGTCTGGGAGTTTAGGGTCAGTCTGTGGGTTTAGGGTGTGTCTGTGGTTTTAGGGTCAGTCTGGGAGTTTAGGGTCAGTCTGTGGGTTTAGGGTCAGTCTGGGGGTTTAGGATCTGTCTGTGGGTTTAGGGTCAGTCTGGGAGTTTAGGGTCAGTTTGTGGGTTTAGGCTCAGTCTGGGAGTTTAGGGTCAGTCTGTGGGTTTAGGGTCAGTCTCCAAGTTTAGGCGCAGTCTGTGGGATTACGGTCAGTGTGGGAGTTTAGGGTCAGTGTGGGAGTTTAGGGTCAGTCTGTGTGTTTAGGGTCAGTGTGGGAGTTTAGGATCTGTCTGTGGGTTTAGGGTCAGTGTGGGAGTTTAGGGTCAGTCTGGGAGTTTAGGGGCCGTCTGTGGGTTTAGGGTCAGTCTGGGAGTTTAGGGTCAGTCTGGGAGTTTAGGGTCAGTCTGTGGGTTTTGGGTCAGTCTGTGGCTTTAGGCTCAGTCTGGCAGTTTAGGGTCAGTCTGTGGGATTAGGGTCAGCATGGGAGTTTAGGGTCACTGTGGGAGTTTAGGGTCAGTCTGTGGGTTTAGGGTCAGTGTGGGAGTTTAGGATCTGTCTGTGGGTTTAGGGTCCGTGTGGGAGTTTAGGGTCAGTCTGGGAGTTTAGGGTCCGTCTGTGGGTTGAGGGTCAGTCTGGGAGTTTAGGGTCAGTCTGGGAGTTTAGGGTCAGTGTGTGAGTTTAGGGTCAGTCTGGGAGGTTTACAGTCAGTGTGGGAGTTTTGAGTCAGTCTGTGGGTTTAGGGTCAGTCTGTGGGTCTAGGGTCTGTGTGGGAGTTTAGGGTCAGTGTGGGAGTTTAGGGTCAGTCTGTGGGTTTAGCGTCAGTGTGTGGGTTTAGGGTCAGTCGGTGGGTTTAGGGTCAGTCTGGGAGTTTAGGGTCAGTCTGTGGGTTTAGGTTCAGGCTGTGGGTTTTGGGTCAGTCTGGGAGTTTAGGGTCAGTCTGTGGGTTTAGGTTCAGGCTGTGGGTTTTGGGTCAGTGTGTGGGTTTAGGGTCAGTCTGTGTGTTTAGGGTCAGTGTGGGAGTTTAGGATCTGTCTGTGGGTTTAGGGTCCGTGTGGGAGTTTAGGGTCAGTCTGTGGGTTTAGGGTCAGTCTGGGAGTTTAGGGTCAGTCTGGGAGTTTAGGGTCAGTGTGTGAGTTTAGGGTCAGTCTGGGAGGTTTACGGTCAGTGTGGGAGTTTTGGGTCAGTCTGTGGGTTTAGGAACTGTCTGGTAGTTTAGATTCATTCTTGGAGTTTAAGGTTCAGTCTGTGGGTTTAGGGTCAGTCTGTGGGTTTAGCGTCAGTGTGTGGAGTTAGTATCAGTCTGGGAGTTTAGGGTCAGTCTGTGGGTTTAGGGTCAGTCTGGGAGTTTAGGATCTGTCTGTGGGTTTAGGGTCAGTCTGGGAGTTTAGGATCTGTCTGTGGGTTTAGGGTCAGTCTGGGAGTTTAGGGTCAGTCTGTAGGTTTAGGCTCAGTCTGTGCGTTTAGGGTCAGTCTGTGGGTTTAGGGTCAGTCTGGAAGTTTAGGGTCAGTCTGTGGGTTTAGGGTCAGTCTCCAAGTTTAGGGTCAGTCTGTGGGATTACGGTCAGTCTGGGAGTTTAGGGTCACTGTGGGAGTTTAGGGTCAGTCTGTGGGTTTAGGGTCAGTGTGGGAGTTTACGATCTGTCTGTGGGTGTAGGGTCAGTGTGGGATTTAAGGTCAGTCTGGGAGTTTAGGGTCCGTCTGTGGGTTTAGGGTCAGTCTGGGAGTTAAGGGTCAGTCTGGGAGTTTAGGGTCAGTGTGTGAGTTTAGGGTCAGTCTGGGAGTTTAGGGTCAGTGTGAGAGGTTTAGGGTCAATCTGTGGGTTTAGGGTCAGTCTGGGAGTTTAGGGTCAGTTTGTGGGTTTAGGGTCAGTGTGGGAGTTTAGGGTCAGTCTGTGGGTTTAGGGTCAGTGTGGGAGTTTAGGATCTGTCTGTGGGTTTAGGGTCAGTGTGGGAGTTTAGGGTCAGTCTGGGAGTTTAGGGTCCATCTTGGAGTGTAAGGGCGAGTCTGTGGGTTTAGGGTCAGTCTGTGGGTTTAGGGTCAGCCTGTGGGTTTAGGGTCAGTCTGGGAGTTTAGGGTCATTCTTGGAGTTCAAGGGTCAGTCTGGGGGTTTAGGGTCAGTGTCGGAGTTTAGGGTCAGTGTGTGAGTTTAGGGTCAGTCTGTGGGTTTAGGGTTAGTCTGTGGGTTTAGGGTCAGTCTGGGAGTTTAGGGTCAGTCTGTGGGTTTAGGGTCAGTCTGGGAGGTTAGCGTCAGTCTGGGAGTTTAGGGTCAGTGTGTGAGTTTAGGGTCAGTCTGGGAGTTTTAGGGTCAGTGTGGGAGTTTAGGGTCATTCTTGGAGTTTAATGGTCAGTCTGTGGGTTTAAGGTCAGTCAGGGAGTTATAATTTCAGTGTGTGTGTTTAGGGTCAGTGTGAGAGTTTTAGGGTCAGTCTGAGAGGTTTAGGGTCAGTCTGTGGGTTTAGGGTCAGTCTGGGAGTTTCGGGTCATTCTTGAAGTTTAAGGGTCAGTCTGTGGGTTTAGGGTCTCTCTGGGAGTTTAGGGTCAGACTGGGAGGTTTAGGGTCAGTCTGTGGGTTTAGGGTCAGTCTGTGGGTTTAGGGTCAGACTGGGAGGTTTAGGGTCAGTCTGTGGGTTTAGGGTCAGTGTGGGAGTTTAGGGTCAGTCTGTGGGTTTAGGGTCAGTCTGTGGGTTTAGGGTCTCTGTGGGAGTTTAGGGTCAGTGTGGGAGTTTAGGGTCAGTCTGTGGGTTTCGGGTCAGTCTGTGGGTTTAGGGTCAGTCTGGGAGGTTAGGGTCAGTCTGTGGGTTTAGGGTCAGTCTGGGAGTTTAGGGTCAGTGTGTGGGTTTAGGGTCAGTCTGGGGGTTTAGGATCTGTCTGTGGGTTAAGGGTCAGTCTGGGAGTTTAGGGTCAGTTTGTGGGTTTAGGCTCAGTCTGGGAGTTTAGGATCTGTCTGTGGGTTAAGGGTCAGTCTGGGAGTTTAGGGTCAATCTGTGGGTTTAGGGTCAGTCTCCAAGTTTAGGCGCAGTCTGTGGGATTACGGTCAGTGTGGGAGTTTAGGGTCAGTGTGGGAGTTTAGGGTCAGTCTGTGGGATTACGGTCAGTGTGGGAGTTTAGGGTCAGTGTGGGAGTTTAGGGTCAGTCTGTGGGATTACAGTCAGTGTGGGAGTTTAGGGTCAGTGTGGGAGTTTAGGGTCAGTCTGTGTGTTTAGGGTCAGTGTGGGAGTTTAGGATCTGTCTGTGGGTTTAGGGTCAGTGTGGGAGTTTAGGGTCAGTCTGGGAGTTTAGGGGCCGTCTGTGGGTTTAGGGTCAGTCTGGGAGTTTAGGGTCAGTCTGTGGGTTTAGGGTGAGTCTGTGGGTTTAGGGTCAGTCTGGGAGTTTAGGGTCAGTCTGTGGGTTTATGGTCAGTCTGGGGGTTTAGGATCTGACTGTGGGTTTAGGGTCAGTCTGGGAGTTTAAGGTCAGTCTGTGGATTTAGGGTCAGTGTGTGGGTTTAGGGTCAGCCTGGGAGTTTAGGATCTGTCTGTGGGTTTAGGGTTAGTCTGGGAGTTTAGGATCTGTCTGTGGGTTTAGGGTTAGTCTGGGAGTTTAGGGTCAGTCTGTGGGTTTATGGTCAGTCTGGGAGTTTAGGGTCAGTCTGTGGGTTTAGGCTCAGTCTGGGAGTTTAGGGTCAATCTGTGGGTTTAGGGTCAGTCTCCAAGTTTAGGCGCAGTCTGTGGGATTACAGTCAGTGTGGGAGTTTAGGGTCAGTGTGGGATTTTCGGTCAGTCTGTGTGTTTAGGGTCAGTGTGGGAGTTTAGGATCTGTCTGTGGGTTTAGGGTCAGTGTGGGAGTTTAGGGTCAGTCTGGGAGTTTAGGGGCCGTCTGTGGGTTTAGGGTCAGTCTGGGAGTTTAGGGTCAGTCTGGGAGTTTAGGGTCAGTCTGTGAGTTTAGGGTCAGTCTGGGAGGTTTAGGGTCAGTCTGTGAGTTTAGGGTCAGTCTGGGAGGTTTTGGGTCGGTCTGGGAGATTTAGGCTCAGTCTTGGAGTTTAGGGTCAGTGTGTGAGTTTAGGGTCATTCTGGGAGTTTAGGGTCAGTGTGAGAGGTTTAGGGTCAGTCTGTGGGTTTAGAATCAGTCTGGGAGATAAGGGTCATTCTTGGAGTTTAAGGGTCAGTCTGTGGGTTTAGGGACAGTCAATGAGTTATAATTTCAGTGTGTGTGTTTCGGGTCAGTCTGAGAAGTTTAGTGTCCGTTTGTGTGTTTAGGGTCAGTCTGGGAGTTTTGGGTCATTCTTGGAGTTTAAGGGTCAGTCTGTGGGTTTAGGGTCAGTCTGAGAGTTTTAGGGTCAGTTGGCGCGTTTAAGGGTCAGTCTGTGGGTTTAGGGTCTGTCTGGTAGTTAAGGGTCAGTCTGGGAGTTTTAGGGTCAGTCTGTAGGTTTAGGGTCAGTCTGTGGATTGAGGGTCTGTGTGGGAGTTTAGGGTCAATGTGTGGGTTTAGGGCCAGTCTGGGAGTTTAGGATCTGTCTGTGGGTTTAGGGTCAGTGTGTGAGTTTAGAGTCAGTCTGGGAGGTTTAGGGTCGGTCTGGGAGGTTTAGGGTCAGTCTGTGGGTTTAGGGTCAGTCTGGGAGTTTAGTGTCAGTCTGTGGGTTTAGGGTCAGTCTGTAGGTTTAGGCTCAGTCTGGGAGTTTAGGGTCAGTCTGTGGGTTTAGGGTCAGTCTGTGAGTTTAGGGTCAGTTTGTGGGTTTAGGGTCAGTTTGTGGGTTTAGGGTCAGTCTGGGAGTTTAGTGTCAGTCTGTGGGTTTAGGGTTAGTCTGTAGGTTTAGGCTCAGTCTGGGAGTTTAGGGTCAGTCTGTGTGTATAGGGTCAGTCTGTGAGTTTAGGGTCAGTTTGTGGGTTTAGGGTCAGTTTGTGGGTTTAGGGTCAGTCTGTGGGTTTCGGGTCATTGTGGGAGTTTAGGGTCAGTGTGGGAGTTTAGAGTCAGTCTGTGGGTTTAGCGTCAGTGTGTGGGTTTAGGGTCAGTCTGTGGGTTTAGGGTCAGCCTGTGGGTTTATGGTCAGTATGGGAGTTTAGGGTCAGTCTGTGGGTTTAGGGTCAGTCTGTGGGTTTAGGGTCAGTCTGGGAGTTTTAGGGTCAGTCGGCATGTTTAAGGGTCAGTCTGTGGGTTTAGGGTCAGTCTGTGAGTTTAGGGTCAGTCTGTGGGTTTAGGGTCAGTCTGGGAGTTTAGGGTCTGTCTGGGAGTTTAGGGTCAGTCTGTGAGTTTAGGGTCAGTCTGTGGGTTTAGGGTCAGTCTGGGAGTTTAGGGTCAGTCTGTGGGTTTAGGGTCAGTCTGTGGGTTTAGGGTCAGTGTGGGAGTTTAGGGTCAGTCTGTGGGTTTAGGGTCAGTCTGTGGGTTTAGGGTCAGGTCTGGGAGTTTAGGGTCAGTCTGTGGGTTTAGCGTCAGTCTGTGGGTTTAGGGTCAGTGTGGGAGTTTAGGGTCAGTCTGTGGGTTTAGGGTCAGTCTGTGGGTTTAGGGTCAGTGTGGGAGTTTAGGGTCAGTCTGTGGGTTTAGGGTCAGTCTGTGGGTTTAGGGTCAGTCTGGGAGTTTAGGGTCAGTGTGGGAGTTTAGGGTCAGTCTGTGGGTTTAGGGTCAGTCTGGGAGTTTAGGGTCAGTGTGGGAGTTTAGGGTCAGTCTGTGGGTTTAGGGTCAGTCTGTGGGTTTATGGTCAGTATGGGAGTTTAGGGTCAGTCTGTGGGTTTAGGGGCAGTCTGTGGGTTTAGGGTCAGTCTGGGAGGTTAGGGTCAGTCTGTGGGTTTAGGGTCAGTCTGGGAGTTTAGGATCTGTCTGTGGGTTTGGGGCAGTCTGGGAGTTTAGGGACAGTCTGTGGGTTTAGGGTCAGTCTGGAAGTTTAGGGTCAGTCTGTAGGTTTCGGCTCAGTCTGTGGGTTTAGGGTCAGTCTGTGGGTTTAGGCTCAGTCTGGGAGTTTAGGGTCAGTCTGGGATTAGGGTCAGTGTGGGAGTTTAGGGTCACTGTGAGAGTTTAGGGTCAGTCTGTAGGTTTAGGGTCAGTGTGGGAGTTTAGGGTCAGTCTGTGGGTTTAGGCTCAGTCTGGGAGTTTAGGGTCAATCTGTGGGTTTAGGGTCAGTCTCCAAGTTTAGGCGCAGTCTGTGGGATTACAGTCAGTGTGGGAGTTTAGGGTCAGTGTGGGATTTTCGGTCAGTCTGTGTGTTTAGGTCAGTGTGGGAGTTTAGGATCTGTCTGTGGGTTTAGGGTCAGTGTGGGAGTTTAGGGTCAGTCTGGGAGTTTAGGGGCCGTCTGTGGGTTTAGGGTCAGTCTGGGAGTTTAGGGTCAGTCTGGGAGTTTAGGGTCAGTCTGTGAGTTTAGGGTCAGTCTGGGAGGTTTCGGGTCAGTCTGTGAGTTTAGGGTCAGTCTGGGAGGTTTTGGGTCAGTCTGGGAGATTTAGGCTCAGTCTTGGAGTTTAGGGTCAGTTTGTGAGTTTAGGGTCAGTCTGGGAGTTTAGGGTCATTCTTGGAGTTCAAGGGTCAGTCTGGGGGTTTAGGGTCAGTGTCGGAGTTTAGGGTCAGTGTGTGAGTTTAGGGTCAGTGTGTGAGTTTAGGGTCAGTCTGTGGGTTTAGGGTTAGTCTGTGGGTTTAGGGTCAGTCTGGGAGTTTAGGGTCAGTCTGTGGGTTTAGGGTCAGTCTGGGAGTTTAGCGTCAGTCTGGGAGTTTAGGGTCAGTGTGTGAGTTTAGGGTCAGTCTTGGAGTTTTAGGGTCAGTGTGGGAGTTTAGGGTCATTCTTGGAGTTTAATGGTCATTCTGTGGGTTTAAGGTCAGTCAGGGAGTTATAATTTCAGTGTGTGTGTTTAGGGTCAGTGTGAGAGTTTTAGGGTCAGTCTGAGAGGTTTAGGGTCAGTCTGTGGGTTTAGGGTCAGTCTGGGAGTTTTGGGTCATTCTTGGAGTTTAAGGGTCAGTCTGTGGGTTTAGGGTCTCTCTGGGAGTTTAGGGTCAGACTGGGAGGTTTAGGGTCAGTCTGTGGGTTTAGGGTCAGTCTGTGGGTTTAGGGTCTCTGTGGGAGTTTAGGGTCAGTGTGGGAGTTTAGGGTCAGTCTGTGGGTTTCGGGTCAGTCTGTGGGTTTCGGGTCTTTGTGGGAGTTTAGGGTCAGTGTGTGGGTTTAGGGTCAGTCTGGGAGTTTAGGGTCAGTCTGTGGGTTTAGGGTGTGTCTGTGGGTTTAGGGTCAGTCTGGGAGTTTAGGGTCAGTCTGTGGGTTTAGGGTCAGTCTGGGGGTTTAGGATCTGTCTGTGGGTTTAGGGTCAGTCTGGGAGTTTAGGGTCAGTTTGTGGGTTTAGGCTCAGTCTGGGAGTTTAGGGTCAGTCTGTGGGTTTAGGGTCAGTCTCCAAGTTTAGGCGCAGTCTGTGGGATTACGGTCAGTGTGGGAGTTTAGGGTCAGTGTGGGAGTTTAGGGTCAGTCTGTGTGTTTAGGGTCAGTGTGGGAGTTTAGGATCTGTCTGTGGGTTTAGGGTCAGTGTGGGAGTTTAGGGTCAGTCTGGGAGTTTAGGGGCCGTCTGTGGGTTTAGGGTCAGTCTGGGAGTTTAGGGTCAGTCTGGGAGTTTAGGGTCAGTCTGTGGGTTTTGGGTCAGTCTGTGGCTTTAGGCTCAGTCTGGCAGTTTAGGGTCAGTCTGTGGGATTAGGGTCAGTGTGGGAGTTTAGGGTCACTGTGGGAGTTTAGGGTCAGTCTGTGGGTTTAGGGTCAGTGTGGGAGTTTAGGATCTGTCTGTGGGTTTAGGGTCCGTGTGGGAGTTTAGGGTCAGTCTGGGAGTTTAGGGTCCGTCTGTGGGTTGAGGGTCAGTCTGGGAGTTTAGGGTCAGTCTGGGAGTTTAGGGTCAGTGTGTGAGTTTAGGGTCAGTCTGGGAGGTTTACAGTCAGTGTGGGAGTTTTGAGTCAGTCTGTGGGTTTAGGGTCAGTCTGTGGGTCTAGGGTCTGTGTGGGAGTTTAGGGTCAGTGTGGGAGTTTAGGGTCAGTCTGTGGGTTTAGCGTCAGTGTGTGGGTTTAGGGTCAGTCGGTGGGTTTAGGGTCAGTCTGGGAGTTTAGGGTCAGTCTGTGGGTTTAGGTTCAGGCTGTGGGTTTTGGGTCAGTCTGGGAGTTTAGGGTCAGTCTGTGGGTTTAGGTTCAGGCTGTGGGTTTTGGGTCAGTGTGTGGGTTTAGGGTCAGTCTGTGTGTTTAGGGTCAGTGTGGGAGTTTAGGATCTGTCTGTGGGTTTAGGGTCCGTGTGGGAGTTTAGGGTCAGTCTGTGGGTTTAGGGTCAGTCTGGGAGTTTAGGGTCAGTCTGGGAGTTTAGGGTCAGTGTGTGAGTTTAGGGTCAGTCTGGGAGGTTTACGGTCAGTGTGGGAGTTTTGGGTCAGTCTGTGGGTTTAGGAACTGTCTGGTAGTTTAGATTCATTCTTGGAGTTTAAGGTTCAGTCTGTGGGTTTAGGGTCAGTCTGTGGGTTTAGCGTCAGTGTGTGGAGTTAGTATCAGTCTGGGAGTTTAGGGTCAGTCTGTGGGTTTAGGGTCAGTCTGGGAGTTTAGGATCTGTCTGTGGGTTTAGGGTCAGTCTGGGAGTTTAGGATCTGTCTGTGGGTTTAGGGTCAGTCTGGGAGTTTAGGGTCAGTCTGTAGGTTTAGGCTCAGTCTGTGCGTTTAGGGTCAGTCTGTGGGTTTAGGGTCAGTCTGGAAGTTTAGGGTCAGTCTGTGGGTTTAGGGTCAGTCTCCAAGTTTAGGGTCAGTCTGTGGGATTACGGTCAGTCTGGGAGTTTAGGGTCACTGTGGGAGTTTAGGGTCAGTCTGTGGGTTTAGGGTCAGTGTGGGAGTTTACGATCTGTCTGTGGGTGTAGGGTCAGTGTGGGATTTAAGGTCAGTCTGGGAGTTTAGGGTCCGTCTGTGGGTTTAGGGTCAGTCTGGGAGTTAAGGGTCAGTCTGGGAGTTTAGGGTCAGTGTGTGAGTTTAGGGTCAGTCTGGGAGTTTAGGGTCAGTGTGAGAGGTTTAGGGTCAATCTGTGGGTTTAGGGTCAGTCTGGGAGTTTAGGGTCAGTTTGTGGGTTTAGGGTCAGTGTGGGAGTTTAGGGTCAGTCTGTGGGTTTAGGGTCAGTGTGGGAGTTTAGGATCTGTCTGTGGGTTTAGGGTCAGTGTGGGAGTTTAGGGTCAGTCTGGGAGTTTAGGGTCCATCTTGGAGTGTAAGGGCGAGTCTGTGGGTTTAGGGTCAGTCTGTGAGTTTAGGGTCATTCTGTGGGTTTAGGGTCAGTCTGGGAGTTTAGGATCTGTCTGTGGGTTTAGTGTCAGTGTGGGAGTTTAGGGTCAGTATGGGAGTTAGGGTCAGTCTGTGGGTTTAGGGCCAGTGTGTGGGTTTAGGGACAGTCTGGGAGTTTAGGATCTGTCTGTGGGTTTAGGGTTAGTCTGGGAGTTTAGGGTCAGTCTGTAGGTTTAGGCTCAGTCTGTGGGTTTAGGGTCAGTCTGTGGGTTTAGGGTCAGTGTGGGAGTTTAGGGTCAGTGTGGGAGTTTAGGGTCAGTCTGTGGGTTTAGGGTCAGTGTGGGAGTTTAGGATCTGTCTGTGGGTTTAGGGTCTGTGTGGGAGTTTAGGGTCAGTCTGGGAGTTTAGGGTCCATCTTGGAGTGTAAGGGCGAGTCTGTGGGTTTAGGGTCAGTCTGTGGGTTTAGGGTCAGCCTGTGGGTTTAGGGTCAGTCTGGGAGTTTAGGGTCATTCTTGGAGTTCAAGGGTCAGTCTGGGGGTTTAGGGTCAGTGTCGGAGTTTAGGGTCAGTGTGTGAGTTTAGGGTCAGTCTGTGGGTTTAGGGTTAGTCTGTGGGTTTAGGGTCAGTCTGGGAGTTTAGGGTCAGTCTGTGGGTTTAGGGTCAGTCTGGGAGGTTAGCGTCAGTCTGGGAGTTTAGGGTCAGTCTGGGAGGTTAGCGTCAGTCTGGGAGTTTAGGGTCAGTGTGTGAGTTTAGGGTCAGTCTGGGAGTTTTAGGGTCAGTGTGGGAGTTTAGGGTCATTCTTGGAGTTTAATGGTCAGTCTGTGGGTTTAAGGTCAGTCAGGGAGTTATAATTTCAGTGTGTGTGTTTAGGGTCAGTGTGAGAGTTTTAGGGTCAGTCTGAGAGGTTTAGGGTCAGTCTGTGGGTTTAGGGTCAGTCTGGGAGTTTCGGGTCATTCTTGAAGTTTAAGGGTCAGTCCGTGGGTTTAGGGTCTCTCTGGGAGTTTAGGGTCAGACTGGGAGGTTTAGGGTCAGTCTGTGAGTTTAGGGTCAGTCTGTGGGTTTAGGGTCTCTGTGGGAGTTTAGGGTCAGTGTGGGAGTTTAGGGTCAGTCTGTGGGTTTAGGGTCAGTGTGTGGGTTTAGGGTCAGTCTGGGAGTTTAGGGTCAGTCTGTGGGTTTAGGGTGTGTCTGTGGGTTTAGGGTCAGTCTGGGAGTTTAGGGTCAGTCTGTGGGTTTAGGGTCAGTCTGGGGGTTTAGGGTCAGTCTGGGGGTTTAGGGTCAGTCTGGGGGTTTAGGGTCAGTCTGGGAGTTTAGGGTCAGTTTGTGGGTTTAGGCTCAGTCTGGGAGTTTAGGGTCAATCTGTGGGTTTAGGGTCAGTCTCCAAGTTTAGGCGCAGTCTGTGGGATTACGGTCAGTGTGGGAGTTTAGGGTCAGTGTAGGAGTTTAGGGTCAGTCTGTGTGTTTAGGGTCAGTGTGGGAGTTTAGGATCTGTCTGTGGGTTTAGGGTCAGTGTGGGAGTTTAGGGTCAGTCTGGGAGTTTAGTGGCCGTCTGTGGGTTTAGGGTCAATCTGGAAGTTTAGGGTCAGTCTGTAGGTTTAGGCTCAGTCTGTGGGTTTAGGCTCAGTCTGGCAGTTTAGGTCAGTCTGTGGGATTAGGGTCAGCATGGGAGTTTAGGGTCACTGTGGGAGTTTAGGGTCAGTCTGTGGGTTTAGGGTCCGTGTGGGAGTTTAGGGTCAGTCTGGGAGTTTAGGGTCCATCTGTGGGTTGAGGGTCAGTCTGGGAGTTTAGGGTCAGTGTGTGAGTTTAGGGTCAGTCTGGGAGTTTAGGGTCAGTCTGTGAGTTTAGGGTCAGTGTGTGAGTTTAGGGTCAGTCTGGGAGGTTTACAGTCAGTGTGGGAGTTTTGAGTCAGTCTGTGGGTTTAGGGTCAGTCTGTGGGTCTAGGGTCTGTGTGGGAGTTTAGGGTGAGTGTGGGAGTTTAGGGTCAGTCTGTGGGTTTAGCGTCAGTGTGTGGGTTTAGGGTCAGTCGGTGGGTTTAGGGTCAGTCTGGGAGTTTAGGGTCAGTCTGTGGGTTTAGGTTCAGGCTGAGGGTTTTGGGTCAGTCTGGGAGTTTAGGGTCAGTCTGTGGGTTTAGGGTCCGTGTGGGAGTTTAGGGTCAGTCTGGGAGTTTAGAGTCAGTCTGTGGGTTTAGGCTCAGTCTGGGAGTTTAGGGTCAGTCTGGGAGTTTAGGGTCAGTGTGTGGGTTTAGGGTCAGTCTGGGAGTTTAGGATCTGTCTGTGGGTTTAGGGTCAGTCTGGGAGTTTAGGATCTGTCTGTGGGTTTAGGGTTAGTCTGGGAGTTTAGAGTCAGTCTGTGGGTTTAGTGTCAGTCTGGGAGTTTAGGGTCAGTCTGTAGGTTTAGGCTCAGTCTGTGCGTTTAGGGTCAGTCTGTGGGTTTAGGGTCAGTCTGGAAGTTTAGGGTCAGTCTGTGGGTTTAGGGTCAGTCTCCAAGTTTAGGGTCAGTCTGTGGGATTACGGTCAGTCTGGGAGTTTATGGTCAGTCTGTAGGTTTAGGCTCAGTCTGTGGGTTAAGGGTCATTCTGTGGGTTTAGGGTCAGTCTGTGGGAGTTTAGGGTCAGTCTGGGAGTTTAGGGTCAGTCTGTGGGTTTAGGGTCACTGTGGGAGTTTAGGGTCAGTCTGTGGGTTTAGGGTCAGTGTGGGAGTTTAGGGTCAGTCTGGGAGTTTAGGGTCCATCTTGGAGTGTAAGGGCGAGTCTGTGGGTTTAGGGTCAGTCTGTGGATTTATGGTCAGTATGGGAGTTTAGGGTCAGTCTGTGGGTTTAGGGTCAGTCTGTGGGTTTAGGGTCAGTCTGGGAGTTTTAGGGTCAGTCGGCATGTTTAAGGGTCAGTCTGTGGGATTAGGGTCTGTCTGGGAGTTTAGGGTCAGTCTGGGAGGTTTAGGGTCAGTCTGTGGGTTTAGGGTCAGTCTGTGAGTTTAGGGTCAGTCTGTGGGTTTAGGGTCAGTCTGGGAGTTTAGGGTCTGTCTGGGAGTTTAGGGTCAGTCTGTGAGTTTAGGGTCAGTCTGTGGGTTTAGGGTCAGTCTGGAAGTTTAGGGTCAGTCTGTGGGTTTAGGGGCAGTCTGTGGGTTTAGGGTCAGTGTGGGAGTTTAGGGTCAGTCTGTGGGTTTAGGGTCAGTCTGTGGGTTTAGGGTCAGTCTGGGAGTTTAGGGTCAGTGTGGGAGTTTAGGGTCAGTCTGTGGGTTTAGGGTCAGTCTGTGGGTTTATGGTCAGTATGGGAGTTTAGGGTCAGTCTGTGGGTTTAGGGGCAGTCTGTGGGTTTAGGGTCAGTCTGGGAGGTTAGGGTCAGTCTGTGGGTTTAGGGTCAGTGTGGGAGTTTAGGATCTGTCTGTGGGTTTGGGGCAGTCTGGGAGTTTAGGGACAGTCTGTGGGTTTAGGGTCAGTCTGGAAGTTTAGGGTCAGTCTGTAGGTTTCGGCTCAGTCTGTGGGTTTAGGGTCAGTCTGTGGGTTTAGGCTCAGTCTGGGAGTTTAGGGTCAGTCTGGGATTAGGGTCAGTGTGGGAGTTTAGGGTCACTGTGAGAGTTTAGGGTCAGTCTGTAGGTTTAGGGTCAGTGTGGGAGTTTAGGATCTGTCTGTGGGTTTAGGCTCAGTCTGGGAGTTTAGGGTCAGTGTGGGAGTTTAGGGTCAGTCTGTGGATTTAGGCTCTGTCTGGGAGTTTAGGGTCAATCTGTGGGTTTAGGGTCAGTCTCCAAGTTTAGGCGCAGTCTGTGGGATTACAGTCAGTGTGGGAGTTTAGGGTCAGTGTGGGATTTTCGGTCAGTCTGTGTGTTTAGGTCAGTGTGGGAGTTTAGGGTCGGTCTGTAGGTTTAGGGTCAGTGTGGGAGTTTAGGATCTGTCTGTGGGTTTAGGGTCAGTGTGGGAGTTTAGGGTCAGTCTGGGAGTTTAGGGGCCGTCTGTGGGTTTAGGGTCAGTCTGCGAGTTTAGGGTCAGTGTGGGAGTTTAGGGTCAGTCTGTGAGTTTAGGGTCAGTCTGGGAGGTTTCGGGTCAGTCTGTGAGTTTAGGGTCAGTCTGGGAGGTTTTGGGTCAGTCTGGGAGATTTAGGCTCAGTCTTGGAGTTTAGGGTCAGCCTGTGGGTTTAGGGTCAGTCTGGGAGTTTAGGGTCATTCTTGGAGTTCAAGGGTCAGTCTGGGGGTTTAGGGTCAGTGTCGGAGTTTAGGGTCAGTGTGTGAGTTTAGGGTCAGTCTGTGGGTTTAGGGTTGGTCTGTGGGTTTAGGGTCAGTCTGGGAGTTTAGGGTCAGTCTGTGGGTTTAGGGTCAGTCTGGGAGGTTAGCGTCAGTCTGGAAGTTTAGGGTCAGTGTGTGAGTTTAGGGTCAGTCTGGGAGTTTTAGGGTCAGTGTGGGAGTTTAGGGTCATTCTTGGAGTTTAATGGTCAGTCTGTGGGTTTAAGGTCAGTCAGGGAGTTATAATTTCAGTGTGTGTGTTTAGGGTCAGTGTGAGAGTTTTAGGGTCAGTCTGAGAGGTTTAGGGTCAGTCTGTGGGTTTAGGGTCAGTCTGGGAGTTTCGGGTCATTCTTGGAGTTTAAGCGTCAGTCTGTGGGTTTAGCGTCTCTCTGGGAGTTTAGGGTCAGACTGGGAGGTTTAGGGTCAGTCTGTGGGTTTAGGGTCAGTCTGTGAGTTTAGGGTCAGTTTGTGGGTTTAGGGTCAGTCTGTGGGTTTAGGGTCATTGTGGGAGTTTAGGGTCAGTGTGGGAGTTTAGAGTCAGTCTGTGAGTTTAGCGTCAGTTTTTGGGTTTAGGGTGAGTCTATGGGTTTAGGGTCAGTCTGGGAGTTTAGGGTCAGTCTGTGGGTTTAGGGTGAGTCTGTGGGTTTAGGGTCAGTCTGGGAGTTTAGGGTCAGTCTGTGGGTTTAGGGTGAGTCTGTGGGTTTAGGGTCAGTCTGGGAGTTTAGGGTCATTCTGTGGGTTTAGGGTCAGTCTGGGAGTTAAGGGTCAGTCTGTGGGTTTAGGGTCAGTCTGGGAGTTTAGGGTCAGTCTGTAGGTTTAGGCTCAGTCTGTGGGTTTAGGGTCAGTCTGTGGGTTTAGGGTCAGTGTGGGAGTTTAGGGTCAGTGTAGGAGTTTAGGGTCAGTCTGTGGGTTTAGGGTCAGTGTGGGAGTTTAGGATCTGTCTGTGGGTTTAGGGTCAGTGTGGGAGTTTAGGGTCAGTCTGGGAGTTTAGGGTCCATCTTGGAGTGTAAGGGCGAGTCTGTGGGTTTAGGGTCAGTCTGTGGGTTTAGGGTCAGCCTGTGGGTTTAGGGTCAGTCTGGGAGTTTAGGGTCATTCTTGGAGTTCAAGGGTCAGTCTGGGGGTTTAGGGTCAGTGTCGGAGTTTAGGGTCAGTGTGTGAGTTTAGGGTCAGTCTGTGGGTTTAGTGTTAGTCTGTGGGTTTAGGGTCAGTCTGGGAGTTTAGGGTCAGTCTGTGGGTTTAGGGTTAGTCTGGGAGGTTAGCGTCAGTCTGGAAGTTTAGGGTCAGTGTGTGAGTTTAGGGTCAGTCTGGGAGTTTTAGGGTCAGTGTGGGAGTTTAGGGTCATTCTTGGAGTTTAATGGTCAGTCTGTGGGTTTAAGGTCAGTCAGGGAGTTATAATTTCAGTGTGTGTGTTTAGGGTCAGTGTGAGAGTTTTAGGGTCAGTCTGAGAGGTTTAGGGTCAGTCTGTGGGTTTAGGGTCAGTCTGGGAGTTTCGGGTCATTCTTGGAGTTTAAGGGTCAGTCTGTGGGTTTAGGGTCTCTCTGGGAGTTTAGGGTCAGACTGGGAGGTTTAGGGTCAGTCTGTGGGTTTAGAGTCAGTCTGTGGGTTTAGGGTCTCTGTGGGAGTTTAGGGTCAGTGTGGGAGTTTAGGGTCAGTCTGTGGGTTTCGGGTCAGTCTGTGGGTTTCGGGTCTTTGTGGGAGTTTAGGGTCAGTGTGTGGGTTTAGGGTCAGTCTGGGAGTTTAGGGTCAGTCTGTGGGTTTAGGGTGTGTCTGTGGGTTTAGGGTCAGTCTGGGAGTTTAGGGTCAGTCTGTGGGTTTAGGGTCAGTCTGGGGGTTTAGGATCTGTCTGTGGGTTTAGGGTCAGTCTGGGAGTTTAGGGTCAGTTTGTGGGTTTAGGCTCAGTCTGGGAGTTTAGGGTCAATCTGTGGGTTTAGGGTCAGTCTCCAAGTTTAGGCGCAGTCTGTGGGATTACGGTCAGTGTGGGAGTTTAGGGTCAGTGTGGGAGTTTAGGGTCAGTCTGTGTGTTTAGGGTCAGTGTGGGAGTTTAGGATCTGTCTGTGGGTTTAGGGTCAGTGTGGGAGTTTAGGGTCAGTCTGGGAGTTTAGGGGCCGTCTGTGGGTTTAGGGTCAGTCTGGGAGTTTAGGGTCAGTCTGGGAGTTTAGGGTCAGTCTGTGGGTTTAGGGTGAGTCTGTGGGTTTAGGGTCAGTCTGGGAGTTTAGGGTCAGTCTGTGGGTTTAGGGTCAGTCTGGGGGTTTAGGATCTGACTGTGGGTTTAGGGTCAGTCTGGGAGTTTAAGGTCAGTCTGTGGATTTAGGGTCAGTGTGTGGGTTTAGGGTCAGCCTGGGAGTTTAGGGTCAGTCTGGGAGTTTAGGGTCAGTGTGTGAGTTTAGGGTCAGTCTGGGAGTTTTAGGGTCAGTGTGGGAGTTTAGGGTCATTCTTGGAGTTTAATGGTCATTCTGTGGGTTTAAGGTCAGTCAGGGAGTTATAATTTCAGTGTGTGTGTTTAGGGTCAGTGTGAGAGTTTTAGGGTCAGTCTGAGAGGTTTAGGGTCAGTCTGTGGGTTTAGGGTCAGTCTGGGAGTTTCGGGTCATTCTTGAAGTTTAAGGGTCAGTCTGTGGGTTTAGGGTCTCTCTGGGAGTTTAGGGTCAGACTGGGAGGTTTAGGGTCAGTCTGTGGGTTTAGGGTCAGTCTGTGGGTTTAGGGTCTCTGTGGGAGTTTAGGGTCTCTGTGGGAGTTTAGGGTCAGTCTGGGAGTTTAGGGTCAGTGTGGGAGTTTAGGGTCAGTCTGTGGGTTTCGGGTCTTTGTGGGAGTTTAGGGTCAGTGTGTGGGTTTAGGGTCAGTATGGGAGTTTAGGGTCAGTCTGTGGGTTTAGGGTGTGTCTGTGGGTTTAGGGTCAGTCTGTGGGTTTAGGGTCAGTGTGGGAGTTTAGGGTCAGTGTGTGGGTTTAGGGTCAGTATGGGAGTTTAGGGTCAGTCTGTGGGTTTAGGGTGTGTCTGTGGGTTTAGGGTCAGTCTGGGAGTTTAGGGTCAGTCTGTGGGTTTAGGGTCAGTCTGGGGGTTTAGGGTCAATCTGTGGGTTTAGGGTCAGTCTCCAAGTTTAGGCGCAGTCTGTGGGATTACGGTCAGTGTGGGAGTTTAGGGTCAGTCTGTGTGTTTAGGGTCAGTGTGGGAGTTTAGGATCTGTCTGTGGGTTTAGGGTCAGTGTGGGAGTTTAGGGTCAGTCTGGGAGTTTAGGGGCCGTCTGTGGGTTTAGGGTCAGTCTGGGAGTTTAGGGTCAGTCTGGGAGTTTAGGGTCAGTCTGTGGGTTTAGGGTGAGTCTGTGGGTTTAGGGTCAGTCTGGGAGTTTAGGGTCAGTGTGTGAGTTTAGGGTCAGTCTGGGAGTTTAGGGTCAGTGTGAGAGGTTTAGGGTCAGTCTGTGGGTTTAGAATCAGTCTGGGAGATAAGGGTCATTTTTGGAGTTTAAGGGTCAGTCTGTGGGTTTAGGGTCAGTCAAAGAGTTATAATTTCAGTGTGTGTGTTTCGGGTCAGTCTGAGAAGTTTAGGGTCCGTTTGTGTGTTTAGGGTCAGTCTGGGAGTTTCGGGTCATTCTTGGAGTTTAAGGGTCAGTCTGTGGGTTTAGGGTCAGTCTGAGAGTTTTAGGGTCAGTCGGCGCGTTTAAGGGTCAGTCTGTGGGTTTAGGGTCTGTCTGGTTGTTTAGGGTCAGTCTGGGAGTTTTAGGGTCAGTCTGTAGGTTTAGGGTCAGTCTGTGGATTGAGGGTCTGTGTGGGAGTTTAGGGTCAATGTGTGGGTTTAGGGCCAGTCTGGGAGTTTAGGATCTGTCTGTGGGTTTAGGGTCAGTGTGGGAGTTTAGCGTCAGTGTGTGGGTTTAGGGTCAGTCTGGGAGTTTAGGGTCAGTCTGGGAGGTTTAGGGTCAGTGTGTGGGTTTAGGGTCAGTCTGGGAGTTTAGGGTCAGTCTGGGAGTTTAGGGTCAGTGTGTGAGTTAGGGTCAGTCTGGGAGGTTTAGGGTCAGTGTGCGAGTTTAGAGTCAGTCTGGGAGGTTTAGGGTCGGTCTGGGAGGTTTAGGGTCAGTCTGTGGGTTTAGGGTCAGTCTGGGAGTTTAGTGTCAGACTGTGGGTTTAGGGTCAGTCTGTAGGTTTAGGCTCAGTCTGGGAGTTTAGGGTCAGTCTGTGGGTTTAGGGTCAGTCTGTGAGTTTAGGGTCAGTTTGTGGGTTTAGGGTCAGTTTGTGGGTTTAGGGTCAGTCTGTGGGTTTAGGGTCAGTCTGGGAGTTTAGTGTCAGTCTGTGGGTTTAGGGTCAGTCTGTTGGTTTAGGCTCAGTCTGGGAGTTTAGGGTCAGTCTGTGGGTTTAGGGTCAGTCTGTGGGTTTAGGGTCAGTCTGTGAGTTTAGGGTCAGTTTGTGGGTTTAGGGTCAGTTTGTGGGTTTTGGGTCAGTCTGTGGGTTTCGGGTCATTGTGGGAGTTTAGGGTCAGTGTGGGAGTTTAGGGTCAGTGTGTGGGTTTAGCGTCAGTGTGTGGGTTTAGGGTCCGTCTGTGGGTTCAGGGTCAGTCTGGGAGTTTAGGGTCAGTCTGTGGGTTTAGGGTCAGTGTGTGGGTTTAGGGTCAGTCTGTGGGTTTAGGGTCATTGTGGGAGTTTAGGGTCAGTGTGTTAGTTTAGAGTCAGTTTTTGGGTTTAGGGTGAGTCTGTGGGTTTAGGGTCAGTCTGGGAGTTTAGGGTCAGTCTGGGAGTTTAGGGTCAGTCTGTGGGTTTAGGGTCATTGTGGGAGTTTAGGGTCAGTGTGTTAGTTTAGAGTCAGTTTTTGGGTTTAGGGTGAGTCTGTGGGTTTAGGGTCAGTCTGGGAGTTTACGGTCAGTCTGTGGGTTTAGGGTGAGTCTGTGGGTTTAGGGTCAGTCTGGGAGTTTAGGGTCATTCTGTGGGTTTAGGGTCAGTCTGGGAGTTTGGATCTGTCTGTGGGTTTAGTGTCAGTGTGGGAGTTTGGGTCAGTCTGTCGGTTTAGGGCCAGTGTGTGGGTTTAGGGTCAGTCTGGGAGTTTAGGATCTGTCTGTGGGTTTAGGGTTAGTCTGGGAGTTAAGGGTCAGTCTGTGGGTTTAGGGTCAGTCTGGGAGTTTAGGGTCAGTCTGTGGGTTTAGGGTTAGTCTGGGAGTTAAGGGTCAGTCTGTGGGTTTAGGGTCAGTCTGGGAGTTAAGGGTCAGTCTGTGGGTTTAGGGTCAGTCTGTGGGTTTAGGGTCAGTCTGTGGGTTTAGGGTCAGTGTGGGAGTTTAGGGTCAGTGTGGGAGTTTAGGGTCAGTCTGTGGGTTTAGGGTCAGTGTGGGAGTTTAGGATCTGTCTGTGGGTTTAGGGTCAGTCTGTGGGTTTAGGGTCAGTCTGGGAGTTTAGGGTCAGTGTGGGAGTTTAGGGTCAGTCTGGGAGTTTAGGGTCAGTGTGGGAGTTTAGGGTCAGTGTGGGAGTTTAGGGTCAGTCTGGGAGTTTAGGGTCCATCTTGGAGTGTAAGGGCGAGTCTGTGGGTTTAGGGTCAGTCTGTGGGTTTAGGGTCAGCCTGTGGGTTTATGGTCAGTCTGGGAGTTTAGGGTCATTCTTGGAGTTCAAGGGTCAGTCTGGGGGTTTAGGGTCAGTGTCGGAGTTTAGGGTCATTGTGTGAGTTTAGGGTCAGTCTGTGGGTTTAGGGTTAGTCTGTGGGTTTAGGGTCAGTCTGGGAGTTTAGGGTCAGTCTGTGGGTTTAGGGTCAGTCTGGGAGTTTAGCGTCAGTCTGGGAGTTTAGGGTCAGTGTGTGAGTTTAGGGTCAGTCTGGGAGTTTTAGGGTCAGTGTGGGAGTTTAGGGTCATTCTTGGATTTTAAGGGTCAGTCTGTGGGTTTAAGGTCAGTCAGGGAGTTATAATTTCAGTGTGTGTGTTTAGGGTCAGTGTGAGAGTTTTAGGGTCAGTCTGAGAGGTTTAGGGTCAGTCTGTGGGTTTAGGGTCAGTCTGGTAGTTTCGGGACATTCTTGGAGTTTAAGGGTCAGTCTGTGGGTTTAGGGTCTCTCTGGGAGATTAGGGTCAGACTGGGAGGTTTAGGGTCAGTCTGTGGGTTTAGGGTCAGTCTGTGGGTTTAGGGTCTCTGTGGGAGTTTAGGGTCAGTGTGGGAGTTTTAGGGTCAGTCTGAGAGATTTAGGGTCAGTCTGTGGGTTTAGGGTCCGGTCTGGGAGTTTAGGGTCAGTCTGTGGGTTTAGGGTGTGTCTGTGGGTTTAGGGTCAGTCTGGGAGTTTAGGGTCAGTCTGGGAGTTTAGGGTCAGTCTGTGGGTTTAGGGTGTGTCTGTGGGTTTAGGGTCAGTCTGGGAGTTTAGGGTCAGTTTGTGGGTTTAGGCTCAGTCTGGGAGTTTAGGGTCAATCTGTGGGTTTAGGGTCAGTCTCCAAGTTTAGGCGCAGTCTGTGGGATTACGGTCAGTGTGCGAGTTTAGGGTCAGTGTGGGAGTTTAGGGTCAGTCTGTGGGTTTAGGGTCAGTGTGGGAGTTTAGAATCTGTCTGTGGGTTTAGGCTCAGTGTGGGAGTTTAGGGTCAGTCTGGGAGTTTAGGGGCCGTCTGTGGGTTTAGGGTCAGTCTAGGAGTTTAGGGTCAGTCTGGGAGTTCAGGGTCAGTCTGTGGGTTTAGGGTGAGTCTGTGGGTTTAGGGTCAGTCTGGGAGTTTAAGGGTCAGTCTGTGGGTTTAGGGTCAGTCTGGGGGTTTAGGATCTGTCTGTGGGTTTAGGGTCAGTCTGGGAGTTTAAGGTCAGTCTGTGGATTTAGGGTCAGTGTGTGGGTTTAGGGTCAGCCTGGGAGTTTAGGATCTGTCTGTGGGTTTAGGGTTAGTCTGGGAGTTTAGGGTCAGTCTGTGGGTTTATGGTCAGTCTGGGAGTTTAGGGTCAGTCTGTGGGTTTAGGCTCAGTCTGGGAGTTTAGGGTCAATCTGTGGGTTTAGGGTCAGTCTCCAAGTTTAGGCGCAGTCTGTGGGATTACGGTCAGTGTGGGAGTTTAGGGTCAGTGTGGGATTTTCGGTCAGTCTGTGTGTTTAGGGTCAGTGTGGGAGTTTAGGATCTGTCTGTGGGTTTAGGGTCAGTGTGGGAGTTTAGGGTCAGTCTGGGAGTTTAGGGGCCGTCTGTGGGTTTATGGTCAGTCTGGGAGTTTAGGGTCAGTCTGGGAGTTTAGGGTCAGTCTGTGAGTTTAGGGTCAGTCTGGGAGGTTTACGGTCAGTGTGTGAGTTTAGGATCAGTCTGGGAGGTTTTGGGTCAGACTGGGAGATTTAGGCTCAGTCTTGGAGTTTAGGGTCAGTGTGTCAGTTTAGGGTCAGTCTGGGAGTTTAGGGTCAGTGTGAGAGGTTTAGGGTCAGTCTGTGGGTTTAGAATCAGTCTGGGAGATAAGGGTCATTCTTGGAGTTTAAGGGTCAGTCTGTGGGTTTAGGGACAGTCAATGAGTTATAATTTCAGTGTGTGTGTTTAGGGTCAGTCTGAGAAGTTTAGGGTCCGTCTGTGGGTTTAGGGTCAGTCTGGGAGTTTCGGGTCATTCTTGGAGTTTAAGGGTCAGTCTGTGTGTTTAGGGTCAGTCTGAGAGTTTTAGGGTCAGTCGGCGCGTTTAAGGGTCAGTCTGTGGGTTTAGGGTCTGTCTGGTAGTTTATGGTCAGTCTGGGAGTTTTAGGGTCAGTCTGTGGGTTTAGGGTCAGTCTGTGGATTGAGGGTCTGTGTGGGAGTTTAGGGTCAGTGTGTGGGTTTAGGGTCAGTCTGGGAGTTTAGGATCTGTCTGTGGGTTTAGGGTCAGTGTGGGAGTTTAGGGTCAGTCTGGGAGTTTAGGGTCAGTGTGTGAGTTTACGGTCAGTCTGTGGGTTTAGGGTCAGTCTGGGAGTTTAGGGTCAGTCTGGGAGTTTAGGGTCAGTCTGTGGGTTTAGGGTCAGCTGGGAGTTTAGGGTCAGTCTGGGAGTTTAGGGTCAGTCTGTGGGTTTAGGCTCAGTCTTGGAGTTTAAGGGTCAGTCTTTGGGTTTAGGGTCAGTCTGTAAGTTTAGGCTCAGTCTGGGAGTTTAGGGTCAGTCTGTGGGTTTAGAGTCAGTCTGTGAGTTTAGGGTCAGTTTGTGGGTTTAGGGTCAGTCTGTGGGTTTAGGGTCATTGTGGGAGTTTAGGGTCATTCTGGGAGTTTAGGGTCAGTCTGTGAGTTTAGCGTCAGTGTGTGGGTTTAGGGTCAGTCAGTGGGTTTAGGGTCAGTCTGGGAGTTTAGGGTCAGTCTGTGGGTTTAGGGTGAGTCTGTGGGTTTAGGGTCAGTCTGGGAGTTTAGGGTCAGTCTGTGGGTTTAGGGTCAGACTGGGAGTTTAGGATCTGTCTGTGGGTTTAGGGTCAGTGTGGGAGTTTAGGGTCAGTATGTGAGTTAGGGTCAGTCTGTGGGTTTAGGTTCAGTCTGGGAGTTTAGGGTCATTCTTGGAGTTCAAGGGTCAGTCTGGGGGTTTAGGGTCAGTGTGGGAGTTTAGGGTCAGTGTGTGGGTTTAGGGTCAGTGTGGGAGTTTAGGGTCAGTGTGTGAGTTTAGGGTCAGTCTGTGGGTTTAGGGTCAGTCTGTGGGTTTAGGGTCAGTCTGGGAGTTTAGCGTCAGTCTGGGACTTTAGGGTCAGTCTGGGAGTTTAGCGTCAGTCTGGGACTTTAGGGTCAGTCTGTGGGTTTAGGGTCAGTCTGTGGGTTTAGGGTCAGTCTGTGGGTTTAGGGTCAGTCTGGGAGTTTAGCGTCAGTCTGGGACTTTAGGGTCATTGTGTGAGTTAGGGTCAGTCTGGGAGGTTTAGGGTCAGTCTGGGAGTTTACGTTCATTCATGGAGTTTAAGGGTCAGTCTGTGGGTTTAGGGTCAGTCTGGGAGTTTAGGGTCATTCTTGGAGTTTAAGGGTCAGTCTGTGGGTTTAGGGTCAGTCAGGGAGTTATAATTTCAGTGTGTGTGTTTAGGGTCTGTCTGAGAGGTTTAGGGTCACTCTGTGGGTTTAGGGTCAGTCTGGGAGTTTAGGGTCAGTCTGGGAGTTTACGTTCATTCATGGAGTTTAAGGGTCAGTCTGTGGGTTTAGGGTCAGTGTGGGAGTTTAGGGTCATTCTTGGAGTTTAAGGGTCAGTCTGTGGGTTTAGGGTCAGTCAGGGAGTTATAATTTCAGTGTGTGTGTTTAGGGTCTGTCTGAGAGGTTTAGGGTCACTCTGTGGGTTTAGGGTCAGTCTGGGAGTTTAGGGTCAGTCTGGGAGTTCAGGGTGAGTGTGTGAGTTTAGGGTCAGTCTGGGAGTTTAGGGTCAGTCTGTGGGTTTAGGGACAGTCTGGGAATTTAGGGTCATTCTTGGAGTTTAAGGGTCAGTCTGTGGGTTTAGGGTCAGTCTGGGAGTTTAGGGGTCATTCTTGGAGTTTAAGGGTCAGTCTGTGGGTTTAGGGTCAGTCAGGGAGTTATAATTGCAGTGTGTGTTTTAGGGTCAGTCTGAGAGGTTTAGGGTCAGTGTGGGAGTTTAGTGACAGTCTGAGAGTTTAGGTTCATTCCGGGAGTTTCAGGGTTAGTCTGTGTGTTTAGGGTCAGTCTGAGAGTTTTAGGGTCAGTCGGCGCGTTTATGGGGTCAGTCTGTGAGTTTAGGGTCAGACTGGGAGATTTAGGCTCAGTCTGCAGGTTTATATTCAGTCTGTGAGTTTAGTGTCAGTCTGAGAGGTTTAGGGTCAATCTATGGGTTTAGAGTCAGCCTGGGAGTTTAGGGTTATTCTGGGAGTTTAGGGTCGGTCTGTGTGTTTAGGGTCAGTCTGGGAGTTTAGGGTCAGTCTGTGGGTTTATGGTCAGTCTGTGGGTTTAGGGTCAGTCTGGGAGTTTAGGGTCAATCTGTGGGTTTCGGGTCAGCCTGTGGGTTTAGGGTCAGTCTGGGAGTTGTAGGGTCAGCATGTGGGTTTAGGGTCAGTCTGTGGGTTTAGGGTCAGTCTGTGGATTTATGGTCAGTCTGTGGGTTTAGGGTCAGTCTGGGAGTTTAGGGTCAATCTGTGGGTTTAGGGTCAGCCTGTGGGTTTAGGGTCAGTCTGGGAGTTGTAGGGTCAGCATGTGGGTTTAGGGTCAGTCTGTGGGTTTAGGGTCAGCCTGTGGGTTTAGGGTCAGTCTGTGGGTTTAGGGTCAGTCTCTGGGTTTCGGGTCAGTCTGGGAGTTTAGGGTCAATCTGTGGGTTTAGGGTCAGTCTGTGGGTTTAGGGTCAGTCTGGGAGGTTTAGGGTCAGTGTGGTAGTTTTGGGTCAGTCTGTGGGAATTTAGGGTCAGTCTGGGAGTTTAGGGTCTGTCTGTGGGTTTGGTATCAGTCTGGGAGTTTAGGGTCAGTCTGGGGTTTAGGGTCAGTCTGGGAGTTTTGGGTCTGTCTGTGGGTTTTGTGTCAGTCTGGGAGTTTAGGGTCAGTCTGGGGTTTAGGGTCAGTGTGGGAGTTTAGGGTCAGTCTGTAGGATTTTAGGCTCAGTCTGTGGGTTTAGGGTCTGTCTGGGAGTTTAGGGTCAGTCTGTGGGTTTAGGATCAGTCAGGGAGTTTAGGGTCAGTCTGGGAGTTTAGAGTCAGTCTGTAGGATTTTAGGGTCAGTCTGTGGGTTTAGGTCTGTCCGGGAGTTTAGGGTCAGTCTGTGGGTTTAGGGTCAGTCTGGGAGTTTAGGGTCAGTGTGGGAGTTTAGGGTCAGTGTGGGAGTTTAGGGTCAGTCTGGGAGTTTAGGGTCAGTGTGGGAGTTTATGGTCAGTCTGTGGTTTTAGGGTCAGTGTGGGAGTTTAGGGTCAGTCTGGGAGTTTAGGGTCAGTCTGGGAGTTTAGGGTCAGTCTGTGGGTTTAGGGTCAGTCTGTGGGTTTAGGGTCAGTCTGGGAGTTTAGGGTCAGTCTGGGATTTTAGGGTCAGTGTGGGAGTTTAGGGACAGTCTGGGAGTTTAGGGTCAGTCTGTGGGTTTAGGGTCAGTCTGGGAGTTTAGGGTCAGTCTGTGGGTTTAGGGTCAGT
The DNA here is from genome assembly GCA_026770705.1 of Isurus oxyrinchus. Lineage (NCBI taxonomy): Eukaryota > Metazoa > Chordata > Chondrichthyes > Lamniformes > Lamnidae > Isurus > Isurus oxyrinchus. Next base: position 8,694,456 of record JANJGN010000014.1, read on the forward strand.
CTGTAGGTTTAGGGTCAGTCTGTGGGTTTAGGCTCAGTCTGGGAGTTTAGGTTCAGTCTGGGAGTTTCGGGTCAGTCTGTGGGTTTAGGGTCAGCCTGGGAGTTTAGGGTCAGTCTGGGAGGTTTAGGGTCAGTGTGGTAGTTTTGGGTCAGTCTGTGGGAATTTAGGGTCAGTCTGGGAGTTTAGGGTCTGTCTGTGGGTTTAGTGTCAGTCTGGGAGTTTAGGGTCAGTCTGAGGTTTAGGGTCAGTCTGGGAGTTTAGGGTCTGTCTGTGGGTTTCGTGTCAGTCTGGGAGTTTAGGGTCAGTCTGGGGTTTAGGGTCAGTTTGGGAGTTTAGGGTCAGTCTGTAGGATTTTAGGCTCAGTCTGTGGATTTAGGGTCAGTCTGGGAGTTTAGGGTCAGTCTGTGGGTTTAGGATCAGTCTGGGAGTTTAGGGTCAGTCTGGGAGTTTAGAGTCAGTCTGTAGGATTTTAGGGTCAGTCTGTGGGTTTTGGTCTGTCTGGGAGTTTAGGGTCAGTCTGTGGGTTTAGGGTCAGTCTGGGAGTTTAGGGTCAGTGTGGGAGTTTAGGGTCAGTCTGGGAGGTTTTGGGTCAGTGTGGGAGTTTAGGGTCAGTCTGTGGGTTTAGGGTCAGTCTGGGAGTTTAGGGGTCATTCTTGGAGTTTAAGGGTCAGTCTGTGGGTTTAGGGACAGTCTGGGAATTTAGGGTCATTCTTGGAGTTTAAGGGTCAGTCTGTGGGTTTAGGGTCAGTCAGGGAGTTTTAATTGCAGTGTGTGTTTTAGGGTCAGTCTGAGAGGTTTAGGGTCAGTGTGGGAGTTTAGTGACAGTCTGAGAGTTTAGGTTCATTCCGGGAGTTTCAGGGTTAGTCTGTGTGTTTAGGGTCAGTCTGAGAGTTTTAGGGTCAGTCGGCGCGTTTATGGGGTCAGTCTGTGAGTTTAGGGTCAGACTGGGAGATTTCGGCTCAGTCTGCAGGTTTATATTCAGTCTGTGAGTTTAGTGTCAGTCTGAGAGGTTTAGGGTCAATCTATGGGTTTAGAGTCAGCCTGGGAGTTTAGGGTTATTCTGGGAGTTTAGGGTCAGTCTGTGGGTTTAGGGTCAGTCTGGGAGTTTAGGGTCAGTCTGTGGGTTTAGGGTCAGTCTGTGGGTTTAGGGTCAGTCTGTGGGTTTAGGGTCAGTCTCTGGGTTTCGGGTCAGTCTGGGAGTTTAGGGTCAATCTGTGGGTTTAGGGTCAGTCTGGGAGTTGTAGGGTCAGCATGTGGGTTTAGGGTCAGTCTGTGGGTTTAGGGTCAGCCTGTGGGTTTTGGGTCAGTCTGTGGGTTTAGGGTCAGTCTGGGAGTTTAGGGTCAGTCTGTGGGTTTAGGGTCAGCCTGTGGGTTTTGGGTCAGTCTGTGGGTTTAGGGTCAGTCTGGGATTTTAGGGTCAGCCTGTGGGTTTAGGGTCAGTGTGGTAGTTTTGGGTCAGTCTGTGGGTTTAGGGTCAGTGTGGTAGTTTTGGGTCAGTCTGTGGGAGTTTAGGGTCAGTCTGTGGGAGTTTAGGGTCAGTCTGGGAGTTTAGGGTCTGTCTGTGGGTTTGGTGTCAGTCTGGGAGTTTAGGGTCAGTCTGGGGTTTAGGGTCAGTCTGGGAGTTTTGGGTCTGTCTGTGGGTTTTGTGTCAGTCTGGGAGTTTATGGTCAGTCTGGGGTTTAGGGTCAGTGTGGGAGTTTAGGGTCAGTCTGTAGGATTTTAGGCTCAGTCTGTGGGTTTAGGGTCAGTCTGGGAGTTTAGGGTCAGTCTGGGAGTTTAGAGTCAGTCTGTAGGATTTTAGGGTCAGTCTGTGGGTTTAGGTCTGTCCGGCAGTTTAGGGTCAGTCTGTGGGTTTAGGGTCAGTCTGGGAGTTTAGGGTCAGTGTGGGAGTTTAGGGTCAGTCTAAGAGTTTAGGGTCAGTGTGGGAGTTTATGGTCAGTCTGTGGTTTTAGGGTCAGTGTGGGAGTTTAGGGTCAGTCTGGGAGTTTACGGTCAGTGTGGGAGTTTAGGGTCAGTCTGTGGGTTTAGGGTCAGTCTGTGGGTTTAGGGTCAGTCTGGGAGTTTAGGGTCAGTCTGGGATTTTAGGGTCAGTGTGGGAGTTTAGGGTCAGTCTGGGAGTTTAGGGTCAGTCTGTGGGTTTAGGGTCAGTCTGGGAGTTTAGGGTCAGTCTGTGGGTTTAGGGTCAGTCTGTAGGTTTAGGGTCAGTCTGTGGGTTTAGGCTCAGTCTGGGAGTTTAGGGTCAGTCTGGGAGTTTCGGGTCAGTCTGTGGGTTTAGGGTCAGTCTGGGAGTTTAGGGTCAGTCTGTGGGTTTAGGGTCAGCCTGGGAGTTTAGGGTCAGTCTGGGAGTTTAGGGTCTGTCTGTGGGTTTAGTGTCAGTCTGGGAGTTTAGGGTCAGTCTGAGGTTTAGGGTCAGTCTGGGAGTTTATGGTCTGTCTGTGGGTTTCGTGTCAGTCTGGGAGTTTAGGGTCAGTCTGGGGTTTAGGGTCAGTTTGGGAGTTTAGGGTCAGTCTGTAGGATTTTAGGCTCAGTCTGTGGATTTAGGGTCAGTCTGGGAGTTTAGGGTCAGTCTGTGGGTTTAGGATCAGTCTGGGAGTTTAGGGTCAGTCTGGGAGTTTCGAGTCAGTCTGTAGGATTTTAGGGTCAGTCTGGGAGTTTAGGGTCAGTCTGTGGGTTTAGGGTCAGTCTGGGAGTTTAGGGTCAGTGTGGGAGTTTAGGGTCAGTCTGGGAGTTTAGGGTCAGTGTGGCAGTTTAGGGTTAGTCTGTGGGTTTAGGGTCAGTGTGGGAGTTTAGGGTCAGTCTGGGAGTTTAGGGTCAGTGTGGGAGTTTAGGATCAGTCTGTGGGTTTAGGGTCAGTGTGGGAGTTTAGGGTCAATGTGGGAGTTTAAGGTCAGTCTGTGGGTTTAGGGTCAGTCTGGGAGTTTAGGGTCAGTCTGGGAGTTTAGGGTCAGTGTGTGAGTTTAGGGTCAGTCTGGGAGTTTAGGGTCATTCTTGGAATTTAAGGGTCAGTCTGTGGGTTTAGGGTCAGTCTGGGAATTTAGGGTCATTCTTGGAGTTTAAGGGTCAGTCTGTGGGTTTAGGGTCAGTCAGGGAGTTATAATTTCAGTGTATGTGTTTAGGGTCAATCTGAGAGGTTTAGGGTCAGTCTGAGAGGTTTAGGGTCAGTCTGTGGGTTTAGGGTCTGTCTGGTAGTTTCAGATCATTCTTGGAGTTTGAGGGTCAGTCCGTGTGTTTAGGGTCAGTCTGAGAGTTTTAGGGTCAGTCGGCGCGTTTAAGGGTCAGTCTGTGGGTTTGGGGTCAGTCTGTGGGTTTAGGGTCTGTGTCGGAGTTTAGGGTCAGTTTGGGAGTTTAGGGTCAGTCTGTGGATTTAGCGTCAGTGTGTGGGTTTAGGGTCAGTCTGTGGGTTTAGGGTCAGTCTGTGGGTTTACGGTCAGTCTGGGAGTTCAGAGTCAGTCTGGGAGTTTAGGGACCGTCTTGGAGTTTAAGGACTAGTCTGTGAGTTTAGGATCAGTCTGTGGGTTTAGGGTCAGTCTGTGGGTTTAGTGTCAGTCTGGGAGTTTAGGCTCATTCTTGGAGTTTAAGGGTCAGTCTGTGAGTTTAGGGTCAGTGTGGGAGTTCAGGGTCAGTCTGTGGGTTTAGGGTCAGTGTGGGAGTTTAGCGTCAGTCTGTGGGTTTAGGGTCAGTGTGGGAGTTTAGGATCTGCCTGTGGGTTTAGGGTCAGTGTGGGAGTTTAGCGTCAGTCTGGGAGTTTAGGGTCCGTCTGTGGGTTTAGGGTCAGTCTGGGAGTTTAGGGTCAGTCCGTGGGATTATGGTCAGTGTGGGAGTTTAGGGTCAGTGTGGGAGTTTAGGGTCAGTGTGTGGGTTTAGGGTCAGTCTGTGGGTTTAGGGTCAGTCTGGGAGTTTAGGGTTAGTCTGGGAGTTTAGGGTCAGTCTGTGGGTTTATGGTCAGTCTGGGAGTTTAGCGTCAGTCTGGGAGTTTGGGGTCCGTCTGTGGGTTTAGGGTCGGTCTGGGAGCTTAGGTTCAGTGTGTGAGTTTAGGGTCAGTCTGTGGGTTTAGGGTCAGTCTGTGGGTTTAGGGTCAGTCTGTGAGTTTAGGGTCTGTCTGTGGGTTTAGGGTCAGTCTGGAGTTTAGGGTCAGTCTGGGAGTTTAGGGTCAGTGTGTGAGTTTAGGGTCATTCTTGGAGTTTAAGGGTCAGTCTGTGGGTTTAGGGTCAGTCAGGGAGTTATAATTTCAGTGTATGTGTGTAGGGTCAGTCTGAGAGGTTTAGGGTCAGTCTGAGAGGTTTAGGGTCAGTCTGGGAGTTTAGGGTCAGTCTGGTAATTTCAGGTCATTCTTGGAGTTTAAGGGTCAGTCCGTGGGTTTAGGGTCAGTCTGGTAGTTTCAGGTCATTCTTGGAGTTTAAGGGTCAGTCCGTGGGTTTAGGGTCAGTCTGAGAGTTTTAGGGTCAGTCGGCGCGTGTAAGGGTCAGTCTGTGCGTTTAGGGTCTGTCTGGGAGTTTAGGGTCAAACTGGGAGGTTTAGGGTCAGTCTGTGGGTTTAGGGTCAGTCTGTGGGTTTAGGGTCAGTCTGGGAGTTTAGGGTCAGTCTGTGGGTTTAGGGTGAGTCTGTGGGTTTCGGGTCAGTCTGGGAGTTTAGGGTCAGTCTGTGGGTTTAGGGTCAGTCTGGGAGTTTAGGATCTGTCTGTGGGTTTAGGGTCAGTGTGGGAGTTTAGGGTCAGTGTGGGAGTTTAGGGTCAGTCTGTGGGTTGAGGGTCAGTGTGTGGGTTTAGGGTCAGTCTGTAGGTTTAGGCTCAGTCTGTGGGTTTAGGGTCAGTCTGTGGGTTGAGGGTCAGTGTGTGGGTTTAGGGTCAGTCTGGGAGTTTAGGATCTGTCTGTGGGTTTAGGGTTAGTCTGGGAGTTTAGGGTCAGTCTGTGGGTTTAGGGTCAGTCTGGGAGTTTAGGGTCAGTCTGTAGGTTTAGGCTCAGTCTGTGGGTTTAGGGTCAGTCTGTGGGCTTAGGCTCAGTCTGGGAGTTTGGGGTCAGTGTGTGGGTTTAGGGTCAGTCTGGGAGTTTAGGGTCAGTCTGTGGAGTTAGGGTCAGCGTGGGAGTTTAGCGTCAGTCTGTGGGTTTAGGGTCAGACTGGGAGTTTAGGATCTGTCTGTGGGTCTAGGGTCAGTCTGTGAGTTTAGGGTCAGTCTGTGGGTTTAGGGTCAGTCTGGGAGTTTAGGCTCAGTCTGTGGGTTTAGGGTCAGTCTGGGAGTTTTGGCTCAGTCTGTAGGTTTAGGCTCAGTCTGTGGGTTTAGGGTCAGTCTGTGAGTTTAGGGTCAGTCTGTGGGTTTAGGGTCAGTCTGGGAGTTTAGGCTCAGTCTGTGGGTTTAGGGTCAGTCTGTGGGTTTAGGGTCAGTCTGTGGGTTTAGGGTCAGTCTGGGAGTTTAGGATCTGTCTGTGGGTTTAGGGTCAGTCTGTGAGTTTAGGGTCTGTCTGGGAGTTTAGGGTCAGTCTGTGGGTTTAGGATCAGTCTGGGAGTTTAGGGTCAGTCTGGGAGTTTAGAGTCAGTCTGTAGGATTTTGGGTCAGTCTGTGGGTTTAGGTCTGTCCGGGAGTTTAGGGTCAGTCTGTGGGTTTAGGGTCAGTCTGGGAGTTTAGGGTGAGTGTGGGAGTTTAGGGTCAGTCTGGGAGTTTAGGGTCAGTGTGGGAGTTTATGGTCAGTCTGTGGTTTTAGGGTCAGTCTGGGAGTTTAGGGTCAGTCTGTGGGTTTAGGGTCAGTCTGTGGGTTTAGGGTCAGTCTGGGAGTTTAGGGTCAGTCTGGGATTTTAGGGTCAGTGTGGGAGTTTAGGGACAGTCTGGGAGTTTAGGGTCAGTCTGTGGGTTTAGGGTCAGTCTGGGAGTTTAGGGTCAGTCTGTGGGTTTAGGGTCAGTCTGTAGGTTTAGGGTCAGTCTGTGGGTTTAGGCTCAGTCTGGGAGTTTAGGGTCAGTCTGTGGGTTTAGGGTCAGTCTGGGAGTTTAGGCTCAGTCTGTGGGTTTAGGGTCAGTCTGTGGGTTTAGGGTCAGTCTGTGGGTTTAGGGTCAGTCTGGGAGTTTAGGATCTGTCTGTGGGTTTAGGGTCAGTCTGTGAGTTTAGGGTCTGTCTGGGAGTTTAGGGTCAGTCTGTGGGTTTAGGATCAGTCTGGGAGTTTAGGGTCAGTCTGGGAGTTTAGAGTCAGTCTGTAGGATTTTGGGTCAGTCTGTGGGTTTAGGTCTGTCCGGGAGTTTAGGGTCAGTCTGTGGGTTTAGGGTCAGTCTGGGAGTTTAGGGTGAGTGTGGGAGTTTAGGGTCAGTCTGGGAGTTTAGGGTCAGTGTGGGAGTTTATGGTCAGTCTGTGGTTTTAGGGTCAGTCTGGGAGTTTAGGGTCAGTCTGTGGGTTTAGGGTCAGTCTGTGGGTTTAGGGTCAGTCTGGGAGTTTAGGGTCAGTCTGGGATTTTAGGGTCAGTGTGGGAGTTTAGGGACAGTCTGGGAGTTTAGGGTCAGTCTGTGGGTTTAGGGTCAGTCTGGGAGTTTAGGGTCAGTCTGTGGGTTTAGGGTCAGTCTGTAGGTTTAGGGTCAGTCTGTGGGTTTAGGCTCAGTCTGGGAGTTTAGGGTCAGTCTGGGAGTTTCGGGTCAGTCTGTGGGTTTAGGGTCAGTCTGTGGGTTTAGGGTCAGTCTGGGAGTTTAGGGTCAGTCTCTGGGTTTAGGGTCAGTCCGTGGGATTATGGTCAGTGTGGGAGTTTAGGGTCAGTGTGGGAGTTTAGGGTCAGTGTGTGGGTTTAGGGTCAGTCTGTGGGTTTAGGGTCAGTCTGGGAGTTCGGGGTCAGTCTGTGGGTTTAGGGTCAGTCTGGGAGTTTAGGGTCAGTCTCTGGGTTTAGGATCAGCCTGGGAGTTTAGGGTCAGTCTGGGAGGTTTAGGGTCAGTGTGGTAGTTTTGGGTCAGTCTGTGGGAATTTAGGGTCAGTCTGGGAGTTTAGGGTCAGTCTGTGGGTTTAGTGTCAGTCTGGGAGTTTAGGGTCAGTCTGGGGTTTAGGGTCAGTTTGGGAGTTTAGGGTCAGTCTGTAGGATTTTAGGCTCAGTCTGCGGATTTAGGGTCAGTCTGGGAGTTTAGGGTCAGTCTGGGAGTTTAGGGTCAGTGTGGCAGTTTAGGGTCAGTCTGTGGGTTTAGGGTCAGTCTGGGAGTTTAGGGTTAGTCTGGGAGTTTAGGGTCAGTGTGGGAGTTTAGGGTCAGTTTGTGGGTTTAGGGTCAGTGTGGGAGTTTAGGGTCAATGTGGGAGTTTAAGGTCAGTCTGTGGGTTTAGGGTCAGTCTGGGAGTTTAGGGTCTGTCTGGGAGTTTAGGGTCAGTGTGTGAGTTTAGGGTCAGTCTGGGAATTTAGGGTCATTCTTGGAGTTTAAGGGTCAGTCTGTGGGTTTAGGGTCAGTCAGGGAGTTATAATTTCAGTGTATGTGTTTAGGGTCAATCTGAGAGGTTTAGGGTCAGTCTGAGAGGTTTAGGGTCAGTCTGTGGGTTTAGGGTCAGTCTGGTAGTTTCAGGTCATTCTTGGAGTTTGAGGGTCAGTCCGTGTGTTTAGGGTCAGTCTGAGAGTTTTAGGGTCAGTCGGCGCGTTTAAGGGTCAGTCTGTGGGTTTGGGGTCAGTCTGTGGGTTTAGGGTCTGTGTCGGAGTTTAGGGCCAGTTTGGGAGTTTAGGGTCAGTCTGTGGATTTAGCGTCAGTGTGTGGGTTTAGGGTCAGTCTGTGGGTTTAGGGTCAGTCTGTGGGTTTACGGTCAGTCTGGGAGTTCAGAGTCAGTCTGGGAGTTTAGTGTCCGTCTTGGAGTTTAAGGACTAGTCTGTGAGTTTAGGGTCAGTCTGTGGGTTTAGGGTCAGTCTGTGGGTTTAGTGTCAGTCTGGGAGTTTAGGCTCATTCTTGGAGTTTAAGGGTCAGTCTGTGGGTTTAGGGTCAGTGTGGGAGTTCAGGGTCAGTCTGTGGGTTTAGGGTCAGTGTGGGAGTTTAGGATCTGCCTGTGGGTTTAGGGTCAGTGTGGGAGTTTAGCGTCAGTCTGGGAGTTTAGGGTCCGTCTGTGGGTTTAGGGTCAGTCTGGGAGTTTAGGGTCAGTCCGTGGGATTATGGTCAGTGTGGGAGTTTAGGGTCAGTGTGGGAGTTTAGGGTCAGTGTGTGGGTTTAGGGTCAGTCTGTGGGTTTAGGGTCAGTCTGTGGGTTTAGGGTCAGTTTGGGAGTTTAGGGTCAGTCTGTAGGATTTTAGGCTCAGTCTGCGGATTTAGGGTCAGTCTGGGAGTTTAGGGTCAGTCTGTAGGATTTTAGGGTCAGTCCGTGGGTTTAGGGTCAGTCTGGTAGTTTCAGGTCATTCTTGGAGTTTAAGGGTCAGTCCGTGGGTTTAGGGTCAGTCTGAGAGTTTTAGGGTCAAACTGGGAGGTTTAGGGTCAGTCTGTGCGTTTAGGGTCTGTCTGGGAGTTTAGGGTCAAACTGGGAGGTTTAGGGTCAGTCTGTGGGTTTAGGGTCAGTCTGTGGGTTTAGGGTCTGTGTGGGAGTTTAGGGTCAGTGTGGGAGCTTAGGGTAAGTCTGTGGGTTTAGTGTGAGTCTGTGGGTTTCGGGTCATTCTGGGAGTTTAGGGTCAGTCTGTGGGTTTAGGGTCAGTCTGGGAGTTTAGGGTCAGTCTGTGGGTTTAGGGTGAGTCTGTGGGTTTCGGGTCAGTCTGGGAGTTTAGGGTCAGTCTGTGGGTTTAGGGTCAGTCTGGGAGTTTAGGATCTGTCTGTGGGTTTAGGGTTAGTGTGGGAGTTTAGGGTCAGTCTGGGAGTTTAGGCTCAGTCTGTGGGTTGAGGGTCAGTGTGTGGGTTTAGGGTCAGTCTGGGAGTTTAGGATCTGTCTGTGGGTTTAGGGTTAGTCTGGGAGTTTAGGGTCAGTCTGTGGGTTTAGGGTCAGTCTGGGAGTTTAGGGTCAGTCTGTAGGTTTAGGCTCAGTCTGGGAGTTTAGGGTCAGTGTGTGGGTTTAGGGTCAGTCTGGGAGTTTAGGATCTGTCTGTGGGTCTAGGGTCAGTCTGTGAGTTTTGGGTCAGTCTGTGGGTTTAGGGTCAGTCTGGGAGTTTAGGCTCAGTCTGTGGGTTTAGGGTCAGTCTGGGAGTTTAGGGTCAGTCTGTAGGTTTAGGCTCAGTCTGTGGGTTTAGGGTCAGTCTGTGAGTTTAGGGTCAGTCTGTGGGTTTAGGGTCAGTCTGGGAGTTTAGGCTCAGTCTGTGGGTTTAGGGTCAGTCTGTGGGTTTAGGGTCAGTCTGGGAGTTTAGGATCTGTCTGTGGGTCTAGGGTCAGTCTGTGAGTTTAGGGTCTGTCTGGGAGTTTAGGGTCAGTCTGTGGGTTTAGGATCAGTCTGGGAGTTTAGGGTCAGTCTGGGAGTTTAGAGTCAGTCTGTAGGATTTTAGGGTCAGTCTGTGGGTTTAGGGTCAGTCTGGGAGTTTAGGGTCAGTGTGGGAGTTTAGGGTCAGTCTGTGGGTTTAGGGTCAGTCTGGGAGTTTAGGGTCAGTCTGGGATTTTAGGGTCAGTGTGGGAGTTTAGGGACAGTCTGGGAGTTTAGGGTCAGTCTGGGAGTTTAGGGTCAGTCTGGGAGTTTCGGGTCAGTCTGCGGGTTTAGGGTCAGTCTGGGAGTTTGGGGTCAGTCTGTGGGTTTAGAGTCAGTCTCTGGGTTTAGGATCAGCCTAGGAGTTTAGGGTCAGTCTGGGAGGTTTAGGGTCAGTCTGAGGTTTAGGTTCAGTGTGGTAGTTTTGGGTCAGTCTGTGGGAATTTAGGGTCAGTCTGGGAGTTTAGGGTCTGTCTGTGGGTTTAGTGTCAGTCTGGGAGTTTAGGGTCTGTCTGTGGGTTTCGTGTCAGTCTGGGAGTTTAGGGTCAGTCTGGGGTTTAGGGTCAGTTTGGGAGTTTAGGGTCAGTCTGTAGGATTTTAGGCTCAGTCTGCGGATTTAGGGTCAGTCTGGGAGTTTAGGGTCTGTCTGGGAGTTTAGGCTCAGTCTGTGGGTTTAGGATCAGTCTGGGAGTTTAGGGTCAGTCTGGGAGTTTAGAGTCAGTCTGTAGGATTTTAGGGTCAGTCTGTGGGTTTAGGTCTGTCTGGGCGTTTAGGGTCAGTCTGTGGGTTTAGGTCTGTCTGGGCGTTTAGGGTCAGTCTGTGGGTTTAGTGTCAGTCTGGGAGTTTAGGGTCAGTGTGGGAGTTTAGGGTCAGTCTGGGAGTTTAGGGTCAGTGTGGCAGTTTAGGGTCAGTCTGTGGGTTTAGGGTCAGTGTGGGAGTTTAGGGTCAATGTGGGAGTTTAAGGTCAGTCTGTGTGTTTAGGGTCAGTCTGGGAGTTTAGGGTCAGTCTGGGAGTTTAGGGTCAGTGTGTGAGTTTAGGGTCAGTCTGGGAGTTTAGGGTCATTCTTGGAATTTAAGGGTCTGTCTGTGGGTTTAGGGTCAGTCTGGGAATTTAGGGTCATTCTTGGAGTTTAAGGGTCAGTCTGTGGGTTTAGGGTCAGTCAGGGAGTTATAATTTCAGTGTATGTGTTTAGGGTCAATCTGAGAGGTTTAGGGTCAGTCTGAGAGGTTTAGGGTCAGTCTGTGGGTTTAGGGTCAGTCTGGTAGTTTCAGGTCATTCTTGGAGTTTGAGGGTCAGTCCGTGTGTTTAGGGTCAGCCTGAGAGTTTTAGGGTCAGTCGGCGCGTTTAAGGGTCAGTCTGTGGGTTTGGGGTCAGTCTGTGGGTTTAGGGTCTGTGTCGGAGTTTAGGGCCAGTTTGGGAGTTTAGGGTCAGTCTGTGGATTTAGCGTCAGTGTGTGGGTTTAGGGTCAGTCTGTGGATTTAGGGTCAGTCTGTGGGTTTACGGTCAGTCTGGGAGTTCAGAGTCAGTCTGGGAGTTTAGGGTCCGTCTTGGAGTTTAAGGACTAGTCTGTGAGTTTAGGGTCAGTCTGTGGGTTTAGGGTCAGTCTGTGGGTTTAGTGTCAGTCTGGGAGTTTAGGCTCATTCTTGGAGTTTAAGGGTCAGTCTGTGGGTTTAGGGTCAGTGTGGGAGTTCAGGGTCAGTCTGTGGGTTTAGGGTCAGTGTGGGAGTTTAGGATCTGCCTGTGGGTTTAGGGTCAGTGTGGGAGTTTAGCGTCAGTCTGGGAGTTTAGGGTCCGTCTGTGGGTTTAGGGTCAGTCTGGGAGTTTAGGGTCAGTCCGTGGGATTATGGTCAGTGTGGGAGTTTAGGGTCAGTGTGGGAGTTTAGGGTCAGTGTGTGGGTTTAGGGTCAGTCTGTGGGTTTAGGGTCAGTCTGTGGGTTTAGGGTCAGTCTGGGAGTTTAGGGTTAGTCTGGGAGTTTAGGGTCAGTCTGTGGGTTTATGGTCAGTCTGGGAGTTTAGCGTCAGTCTGGGAGTTTGGGGTCCGTATGTGGGTTTAGGGTCAGTCTGGGAGCTTAGGTTCAGTGTGTGAGTTTAGGGTCAGTCTGTGGGTTTAGAGTCAGTCTGTGGGTTTAGGGTCAGTCTGTGAGTTTAGGGTCCGTCTGTGGGTTTAGGGTCAGTCTGGAGTTTAGGGTCAGTCTGGGAGTTTAGGGTCAGTGTGTGAGTTTAGGGTCATTCTTGGAGTTTAAGGGTCAGTCTGTGTGTTTAGGGTCAGTCTGGGAATTTAGCGTCATTCTTGGAGTTTAAGGGTCAGTCTGTGGGTTTAGGTTCAGTCAGGGAGTTATAATTTCAGTGTATGTGTGTAGGGTCAGTCTGAGAGGTTTAGGGTCAGTCTGAGAGGTTTAGGGTCAGTCTGGGAGTTTAGGGTCAGTCTGGTAGTTTCAGGTCATTCTTGGAGTTTAAGGGTCAGTCCGTGGGTTTAGGGTCAGTCAGGTAGTTTCAGGTCATTCTTGGAGTTTAAGGGTCAGTCCGTGGGTTTAGGGTCAGTCTGAGAGTTTTAGGGTCAGTCGGCGCGTGTAAGGGTCAGTCTGTGCGTTTAGGGTCTGTCTGGGAGTTTAGGGTCAAACTGGGAGGTTTAGGGTCAGTCTGTGGGTTTAGGGTCAGTCTGTGGGTTTAGGGTCTGTGTGGGAGTTTAGGGTCAGTGTGGGAGTTTAGGGTAAGTCTGTGGGTTTAGTGTGAGTCTGTGGGTTTCGGGTCATTCTGGGAGTTTAGGGACAGTCTGTGGGTTTAGGGTCAGTCTGGGAGTTTAGGGTCAGTCTGTGGGTTTAGGGTGAGTCTGTGGGTTTCGGGTCAGTCTGGGAGTTTAGGGTCAGTCTGTGGGTTTAGGGTCAGTCTGGGAGTTTAGGATCTGTCTGTGGGTTTAGGGTCAGTGTGGGAGTTTAGGGTCAGTCTGGGAGTTTAGGATCTGTCTGTGGGTTTAGGGTTAGTCTGGGAGTTTAGGGTCAGTCTGTGGGTTTAGGGTCAGTCTGGGAGTTTAGGGTCAGTCTGTAGGTTTAGGCTCAGTCTGTGGGTTTAGGGTCAGTCTGTGGGCTTAGGCTCAGTCTGGGAGTTTAGGGTCAGTGTGTGGGTTTAGGGTCAGTCTGGGAGTTTAGGGTCAGTGTGTGGGTTTAGGGTCAGTCTGGGAGTTTAGAGTCAGTCTGTGGATTTAGGGTCAGCGTGGGAGTTTAGCGTCAGTCTGTGGGTTTAGGGTCAGTCTGGGAGTTTAGGATCTGTCTGTGGGTCTAGGGTCAGTCTGTGAGTTTAGGGTCAGTCTGTGGGTTTAGGGTCAGTCTGGGAGTTTAGGCTCAGTCTGTGGGTTTAGGGTCAGTCTGTGGGTTTAGGGTCAGTCTGGGAGTTTCGGATCTGTCTGTGGGTCTAGGGTCAGTCTGTGAGTTTAGGGTCAGTCTGTGGGTTTAGGGTCAGTCTGGGAGTTTAGGCTCAGTCTGTGGGTTTAGGGTCAGTCTGGGAGTTTAGGGTCAGTCTGTAGGTTTAGGCTCAGTGTGTGGGTTTAGGGTCAGTCTGTGAGTTTAGGGTCAGTCTGTGGGTTTAGGGTCAGTCTGGGAGTTTAGGGTCAGTCTGTGGGTTTAGGGTCAGTCTGTGGGTTTAGGGTCAGTCTGTTGGTTTCGGCTCAGTCTGGGAGTTTAGGGTCAGTCTGTGGGTTTAGGGTCAGTGTGGGAGATTAGGGTCTGTCTGTGGGTTTAGGGTCAGTCTGTGGGTTTAGGGACGTTTGTGGGTTTAGGGTCAGTGTGGGAGTTTAGGATCTGTCTGTGGGTTTAGGGCCAGTCTGTGGGTTTCGGCTCAGTCTGTTGGTTTAGGGTCAGTCTGTGAGTTTAGGGTCAGTCTGTGTGTTTAGGGTCAGTCTGTGAGTTTAGCGTCAGTCTGTGGGTTTTGGGTCAGTCTGGGAGTTTAGGCTCAGTCTGTGGGTTTAGGGTCAGTCTGGGAGTTTAGGGTCAGTCTGTGTGTTTAGGGTCAGTGTGTGAGTTTAGGGTCAGTCTGGGAGTTTAGGGTCTGTCTGTGGGTTTAGGGTCAGTCTGCGAGGTTTAGGGTTAGTGTTGGAGTTTAGGGTCAGTCTGTGGGCTCAGGGTCAGTCTGAGTGGTTTAGGGTCAGTCTGTGGGATTAGGATCAATCTGTGAGTTGTAGTGTTAGTCTGGGAGATTTAGGCGCGGTCTGTGGGATTAGGGCCAGTCTGGGAGGCTTAGGGCCAGGCTTGGAGGTTTAGCTTCAGTCTGTGGGTTTAAGGTCAGTATTAGAGGTTTAGGGTCAGTCTGTGGATTTAGTGTCAGCCTATGCATATAGGGTCAGTCTGCAAGTTTTAGTGTCAGTCAGGGAGTTTAGCTTCAGTCAGGGAGTTATAATTTCAGTGTGTGTGTTTAGGTTCAGTCTGTGGGTTTATGGTCAGTCTGGGAGTTTAGCGTCAGTCTAGGAGTTTAGGGTCCGTCTGTGGGTTTAGGTCAGTCTGGGAGTTTAGGGTTAGTGTGTGAGTTTAGAGTCAGTCTGGGAGTTTAGGGTCAGTGTGAGAGGTTTAGGGTCAGTCTGTGGGTTTAGGGTCAGTCTGGGAGTTTAGGGTCATTCTTGGAGTTTAAGGGTCAGTCTGTGGGTTCAGGGTCAGTCAGTGAGTTATAATTTCAGTGTGTGTGTTTAGGGTCAGTCTGAGAGGTTTAGGGTCAGTCTGTGGGTTTAGGGTCAGTCTGGGAGTTTAGGGTCAGTGTGAGAGGTTTAGGGTCCGTCTGTGGGTTTAGGGTCAGTTTGGGAGTTTCGGGTCATTCTTGGAGTTTAGGGGTCAGTCTGCGGGTTTAGGGTCAGTCTGAGAGTTTTAGGGTCAGTCGGCGCATTTAAGGGTCAATCTGTGGGTTTAGGGTCTGTCTGGGAGTTTAGGGTCAGTCAGGGAGTTGTAGGGTCAGTCTGTGGGTTTAGGGTCAGTCTGTGGGTTTAGGGTCTGTGCGGGAGTTTAGGGTCAGTGTGTGGGTTTAGGGTCAGTCTGGGAGTTTAGGATCTGTCTGTGGGTTTAGGGCCAGTCTGTGAATTTAGGGTCAGTCTGGGAGTTTAGGATCTGTCTGTGGGTTTAGGGCCAGTCTGTGAATTTAGGGTCAGTCTGTGGGTTTAGGGTCAGTCTGTGAGTTTAGCGTCAGTCTGTGGGTTTAGGGTCAGTCTCTGAGTTTAGGGTCAGTCTGTAGGTTTAGGGTCAGTGTGGGAGATTAGGGTCTGTCTGTGAGTTTAGGGTCAGTCTGTGGGTTTAGGGTCAGTCTGGGAGTTTAGGGTCAGTCTGTGGGTTTAGGGTCAGTCTGGGAGTTTAGGGTCAGTCTGTGGGTTTAGGGTCAGTCTCTGAGTTTAGGGTCAGTCTGTAGGTTTAGGGTCAGTGTGGGAGATTAGGGTCTGTCTGTGGGTTTAGGGTCAGTCTGTGGGTTTAGGGTCAGTCTGGGAGTTTAGGGACGTTTGTGGGTTTAGGGTCACTGTGGGAGTTTAGGATCTGTCTGTGGGTTTAGGGCCAGTCTGTGGGTTTAGGGTCAGTCTGTGGGTTTAGGGTCAGTCTCTGAGTTTAGGGTCAGTCTGTAGGTTTAGGGTCAGTGTGGGAGATTAGGGTCTGTCTGTGGGTTTAGGGTCAGTCTGTGGGTTTAGGGTCAGTCTGGGAGTTTAGGGACGTTTGTGGGTTTAGGGTCACTGTGGGAGTTTAGGATCTGTCTGTGGGTTTAGGGCCAGTCTGTGGGTTTAGGGTCAGTCTGTGGGTTTAGGGTCAGTCTGGGAGTTTAGGGTCTGTCTGGGAGTTTAGGGTCTGTCTGTGGGTTTAGGGTCAGTCTGCGAGGTTTAGGGTTAGTGTTGGAGTTTAGGGTCAGTCTGTGGGCTCAGGGTCAGTCTGAGTGGTTTAGGGTCAGTCTGTGGGATTAGGATCAATCTGCGAGTTGTAGTGTTAGTCTGGGAGATTTAGGCGCGGTCTGTGGGATTAGGGCCAGTCTGGGAGGCTTAGGGCCAGGCTTGGAGGTTTAGCTTCAGTCTGTGGGTTCAAGGTCAGTATTAGAGGTTTAGGGTCAGTCTGTGGATTTAGTGTCAGCCTATGCATATAGGGTCAGTCTGCAAGTTTTAGGGTCAGTCAGGGAGTTTAGGGTCAGTCAGGGAGTTATAATTTCAGTGTGTGTGTTTAGGTTCAGTCTGTGGGTTTATGGTCAGTCTGGGAGTTTAGCGTCAGTCTAGGAGTTTAGGGTCCGTCTGTGGGTTTAGGTCAGTCTGGGAGTTTAGGGTTAGTGTGTGAGTTTAGAGTCAGTCTGGGAGTTTAGGGTCAGTCTGAGGTTTAGGGTCAGTCTGGGAGTTTAGGGTCTGTCTGTGGGTTTCGTGTCAGTCTGGGAGTTTAGGGTCAGTCTGGGGTTTAGGGTCAGTCTGGGAGTTTAGGGTCAGTCTGTAGGATTTTAGGCTCAGTCTGTGGGTTTAGGGTCAATCTGGGAGTTTAGGGTCAGTCTGTAGGATTTTAGGCTCAGTCTATGGGTTTAGGGTCAGTCTGTGGGTTTAGGATCAGTCTGGGAGTTTAGGGTCAGTTTGGGAGTTTAGAGTCAGTCTGTAGGATTTTAGGGTCAGTCTGTGGGTTTAGGTCTGTCTGGGTGTTTAGGGTCAGTCTGGGAGTTTAGGGTCAGTGTGGGAGTTTAGGGTCAGTCTGGGAGTTTAGGGTCAGTGTGGGAGTTTAGGGTCAGTCTGTGGGTTTCGGGTCAGTGTGGGAGTTTAGGGTCAATCTGGGAGTTTAGGGTCAGTGTGGGAGTTTAGGGTCAGTCTGTGGGTTTAGGGTCAGTCTGGGTGTTTAGGGTCTGTCTGGGAGTTTAGGGTCAGTCTGTGTGTTTAGGGTCAGTCTGTGGGTTTAGGGTCACTCTGTAGGTTTAGGGTCAGTGTGGGAGTTTAGGGTCAGTCTGGGAGGTTTAGGTTCAGTCTGTGGGTTTAGTGTCAGTCTGGGAGTTTAGGGTCTGTCTGGGAGTTTAGGGTCAGTCTCTGGGTTTAGGGTCAGTCTGTGGGTTTAGGGTCAGTCTGGGAGTTTAGGGTCAGTCTGGGAGGTTTAGGTTCAGTCTGTGGGTTTAGTGTCAGTCTGGGAGTTTAGGGTCAGTCTGAGGTTTAGGGTCAGTGTGGTAGTTTTGGGTCAGTCTGTGGGAATTTAGGGTCAGTCTGGGAGTTTAGGGTCTGTCTGTGGGTTTAGTGTCAGTCTGGGAGTTTAGGGTCAGTCTGAGGTTTAGGGTCAGTCTGGGAGTTTAGGGTCTGTCTGTGGGTTTCGTGTCAGTCTGGGAGTTTAGGGTCAGTCTGGGGTTTAGGGTCAGTTTGGGAGTTTAGGGTCAGTCTGTAGGATTTTAGGCTCAGTCTGCGGATTTAGGGTCAGTCTGGGAGTTTAGGGTCAGTCTGTAGGATTTTAGGCTCAGTCTGTGGGTTTAGAGTCTGTCTGGGAGTTTAGGGTCAGTCTGTGGGTTTAGGATCAGTCTGGGAGTTTAGGGTCAGTCTGGGAGTTTAGAGACAGTCTGTAGGATTTTAGGGTCAGTCTGTGGGTTTAGGTCTGGCTGGGAGTTTAGGGTCAGTCTGTGGGTTTAGGGTCAGTCTGGGAGTTTAGCGTCAGTGTGGGAGTTTAGGGTCAGTCTGGGAGTTTAGGGCCAGTGTGGGAGTTTAGTGTCAGTCTGTGGGTTTAGGGTCAGTGTGGGAGTTTAGGGTCAGTCTGGGAGTTTAGGGTCAGTGTGGGAGTTTAGGGTCAGTCTGTGGGTTTAGGGTCAGTGTGGGAGTTTAGGGTCAATGTGGGAGTTTAGGGTCAGTCTGTGGGTTTAGGGTCAGTCTGTGGGTTTAGGGTCAGTCTGGGATTTTAGGGTCAGTGTGGGAGTTAGGGTCAGTGTGGGAGTTTAAGGTCAGTCTGTGGGTTTAGGGTCAGTCTGGGAGTTTAGGGTCAGTCTGTGGGTTTAGGCTCAGTCTGTAGGTTTCGGGTCAGTCTGTGGGTTTAGGCTCAGTCTGTGGGTTTAGGGTCAGTCTGTGGTTTTAGGGTCAGTCTGGGAGTTTGGGGTCAGTCTGTGGGTTTAGGGTCAGTCTGTGGGTTTAGGATCAGCCTGGGAGTTTAGGGTCAGTCTGGGAGGTTTAGGGTCAGCGTGGTAGTTTTGGGTCAGTCTGTGGGAGTTTAGGGTCAGTCTGGGAGTTTAGGGTCTGTCTGTGGGCTTAGTGTCAGTCTGGGAGTTTAGGGTCAGTCTGAGGTTTAGGGTCAGTCTGAGAGTTTAGGGTCTGTCTGTGGGTTTCGTGTCAGTCTGGGAGTTTAGGGTCAGTCTGGGGTTTAGGGTCAGTCTGGGAGTTTAGGGTCAGTCTGTAGGATTTTAGGCTCAGTCTGTGGGTTTAGGGTCAATCTGGGAGTTTAGGGTCAGTCTGTAGGATTTTAGGCTCAGTCTATGGGTTTAGGGTCAGTCTGGGAGTTTAGGGTCAGTTTGGGAGTTTAGAGTCAGTCTGTAGGATTTTAGGGTCAGTCTGTGGGTTTCGGTCTGTCTGGGTGTTTAGGGTCAGTCTGGGAGTTTAGGGTCAGTGTGGGAGTTTAGGGTCAGTCTGGGAGTTTAGGGTCAGTGTGGGAGTTTAGGGTCAGTCTGTGGGTTTCGGGTCAGTGTGGGAGTTTAGGGTCAATCTGGGAGTTTAGGGTCAGTGTGGGAGTTTAGTGTCAGTCTGTGGGTTTAGGGTCAGTCTGGGAGTTTAGGGTCCGTGTGGGAGTTTAGGGTCAGTCTGTGTGTTTAGGGTCAGTCTGTGGGTTTAGGGTCAGTCTGGGAGTTTAGGGTTAGTCTGGGAGTTTAGGGTCAGTCTGTGGGTTTATGGTCAGTCTGGGAGTTTAGCGTCAGTCTGGGAGTTTGGGGTCCGTATGTGGGTTTAGGGTCAGTCTGGGAGCTTAGGTTCAGTGTGTGAGTTTAGGGTCAGTCTGTGGGTTTAGAGTCAGTCTGTGGGTTTAGGGTCAGTCTGTGAGTTTAGGGTCCGTCTGTGGGTTTAGGGTCAGTCTGGAGTTTAGGGTCAGTCTGGGAGTTTAGGGTCAGTGTGTGAGTTTAGGGTCATTCTTGGAGTTTAAGGGTCAGTCTGTGTGTTTAGGGTCAGTCTGGGAATTTAGCGTCATTCTTGGAGTTTAAGGGTCAGTCTGTGGGTTTAGGTTCAGTCAGGGAGTTATAATTTCAGTGTATGTGTGTAGGGTCAGTCTGAGAGGTTTAGGGTCAGTCTGAGAGGTTTAGGGTCAGTCTGGGAGTTTAGGGTCAGTCTGGTAGTTTCAG
>JANJGN010000014.1:8713124-8906525 GCA_026770705.1 Isurus oxyrinchus
GGTTTAGGGTCAGTCTGGGAGTTTAGGGTCAGTCTGTAGGTTTCGGCTCAGTCTGTGAGTTTAGGGTCAGTCTGCGGGTTTAGGGTCAGTCTGGGAGTTTAGGGTCAGTCTGGGAGTTTAGGGTCAGTCTGTGGGTTTAGGGTCAGTCTGGGAGTTTAGGGTCAGTCTGGTAGTTTAGGGTCAGTCTGTGGATTTAGTGTCAGTCTGTGGTTTTAGGCTCAGTCTGGGAGTTTAGGATCTGTCTGTGGGTTTAGGGTCAGTGTGGGAGTTTAGGGTCAGTGTGTGGGTTTAGGGTCAGTCTGGGAGTTTAGGATCTGTCTGTGGGTTTAGGGTCAGTGTGGGATTTTAGGGTCAGTGTGTGGGTTTAGGGTCAGTCTGGGAGTTTAGGGTCAGTCTGTAGGTTTAGGCTCAGTCTGTGGGTTTAGGGTCAGTCTGGGAGTTTAGGGTCAGTCTGTAGGTTTAGGCTCAGTCTGTGGGTTTAGGGTCAGTCTGTGGGTTTAAGGGTCAGTGTGGGAGTTTCGGGTCATTCTTGGGGTTTCAGGGTCAGTCTGTGGGTTTAGGGTCAGTCTGAGAGTTTTAGGGTCAGTCGGCACGTTTAAGGGTCAGTCTGTGGGTTTAGGGTCTGTCTGGGTGTTTAGGGTAAACTGGGAGGTTTAGGGTCAGTCTGTGGATTTAGGGTCAGTCTGTGGATTTAGGGTCTGTGTGGGAGTTTAGGGTCAGTGTGGGAGTTTAGGGTCAGTCTGTGGGTTTAGGGTCAGTCTGTGGGTTTAGGGTCAGTGTGTGGGAATTTAGGGTCAGTGTGTGGGTTTAGGGTCAGTCTGGGAGTTTAGGGTCAGTCTGTGTAGTTAGCGTCAGTGTGTGGGAATTTAGGGTCAGTGTGTGGGTTTAGGGTCAGTCTGGGTGTTTAGGGTCAGTCTGTGGGTTTAGGGTGAGTCTGTGGGTTTAGGGTCAGTCTTTGGGTTTAGGGTCAGTCTGTGGGTTTAGGGTCAGTCTGTGGGTTTAGGGTCAGTGTAGGAGTTTAGGGTCAGTCTGGGAGTTTAGGGTCCATCTGTGGGTTTAGGGTCAGTCTGGGAGTTTAGGGTCAGTCTGGGAGTTTACGGTCAGTGTGTGAGTTTAGGGTCAGTCTGGGAGTTTAGGGTCAGTGTGAGAGGTTTAGTGTCAGTCTGTGGGTTTAGAGTCAGTCAGGGAGTTTAGGGTCATTCTTGGAGTTTAAGGGTCAGTCTGTGGGTTTAGGGTCAGTCAGTGAGTTATAATTTCAGTGTGTGTGTTTAGGGTCAGTCCGAGAGGCTTAGGGTCCGTCTGTGTGTTTAGGGTCAGTCTGGGAGTTTCGGGTCATTCTTGGAGTTTAATGGTCAGTCTGTGGGTTTAGGGTCTGTCTGGGAGTTTAGGGTCAGTTTGGGAGTTTTAGGGTCAGTCTGTAGGTTTAGGGTCAGTCTGTGGGTTTAGGGTCTGTGTGGGATTTTAGGGTCAGTGTGTGGGTTTAGGGTCAGTCTGGGAGTTTACGATCTGTCTGTGGCTTTAGGGTCAGTGTGGGAGTTTAGCGTCAGTGTGTGGGTTTAGGGTCAGTCTGGGTGTTTAGGGTCAGTCTGTAGGTTTAGGCTCAGTCTGTGGGTTTAGCGTCAGTCTGGGAGTTTAGGGTCAGTCTGTGGGTTTAGGGTCAGTCTGGGAGTTTAGTGTCAGTCTGTAGGTTTAGGCTCAGTCTGTGGGTTTAGGGTCAGTCTGGGAGTTTAGGGTCAGTCTGTAGGTTTAGGCTCAGTCTGTGGGTTTAGCGTCAGTCTGGGAGTTTAGGGTCAGTCTGTGGGTTTAGGGTCAGTCTGGGAGTTTAGTGTCAGTCTGTAGGTTTAGGCTCAGTCTGTGGGTTTAGGGTCAGTCTGGGAGTTTAGGGTCAGTCTGTAGGTTTAGGCTCAGTCTGTGGGTTTTGGGTCAGTTTGCGAGTTTAGGGTCAGTCTGTGGGTTTAGGGTCAGCTGGGAGTTTAGGGTCAGTCTGTAGGTTTAGGCTCAGTCTGTGGGTTTCGGGTCAGTCTGTGGGTTTAGGGTCAGTCTGGGAGTTTCGGGTCAGTCGGCACGTTTAAGGGTCAGTCTGTGGGTTTAGGGTCTGTCTGGAGTTTAGGGTCAGTCTGTGGATTTAGCGTCAGTGTGTGGGAATTTAGGGTCAGTGTGTGGGTTTAGGGTCAGTCTGGGTGTTTAGGGTCAGTCTGTGGGTTTAGGATGAGTCTGTGGGTTTAGGGTCAGTCTTTGGGTTTAGGGTCAGTCTGTGGGTGTAGGGTCAGTCTGGGAGTTTAGGATCTGTCTGTGGGTTTAGGGTTAGTCTGGGAGTTTAGGGTCAGTCTGTGGGTTTAGGGTCAGTCTGTAGGTTTAGGCTCCGTCTGTGGGTTTAGGGTCAGTCTGTGGGTTTAGGCTCAGGTTGGGAGTTTAGGGTCAGTCTGTGGGTTTAGGGTCTGTGTGGGAGTTTAGGGTCAGTCTGGGAGTTTAGGGTCCATCTGTGGGTTTAGGGTCAGTCTGGGAGTTTAGGGTCAGTCAGGGAGTTTAGGGTCAGTGTGTGAGTTTAGGGTCATTCTTGGAGGTTAAGGGTCAGTCTGGGTTTAGGGTCAGTCAGTGAGTTATAATTTCAGTGTGTGTGTTTAGGGTCAGTCTGAGAGGCTTAGGGTCCGTCTGTGGGTTTAGGGTCAGTCTGGGAGTTTCGGGTCATTCTTGGAGTTTAATGGTCAGTCTGTGGGTTTAGGGTCTGTCTGGGAGTTTAGGGTCAGTTTGGGAGTTTTAGGGTCAGTCTGTAGGTTTAGGGTCAGTCTGTGGGTTTAGGGTCTGTGCGGGATTTTAGGGTCAGTGTGTGGGTTTAGGGTCAGTCTGGGAGTTTAGGATCTGTCTGTGGGTTTAGGGTCAGTGTGGGAGTTTAGCGTCAGTGTGTGGGTTTAGGGTCAGTCTGGGAGTTTAGGGTCAGTCTGTGGGTTTAGGGTCAGTCTGGGAGTTTAGGGTCAGTCTGTAGGTTTAGGGTCAGTCTGTGGGTTTAGGGTCAGCTGTGAGTTTAGGGTCAGTCTGGGAGTTTAGGGTCAGTCTGTGGGTTTAGGGTCAGTCTGGGAGTTTAGGATCTGTCTGTGGGTTTAGGGTCAGTCTGGGAGTTTAGGGTCAGTCTGTAGGTTTCGGCTCAGTCTGTGAGTTTAGGGTCAGTCTGCGGGTTTAGGGTCAGTCTGGGAGTTTAGGGTCAGTCTGGGAGTTTAGGGTCAGTCTGTGGGTTTAGGGTCAGTCTGGGAGTTTAGGGTCAGTCTGGTAGTTTAGGGTCAGTCTGTGGATTTAGTGTCAGTCTGTGGTTTTAGGCTCAGTCTGGGAGTTTAGGATCTGTCTGTGGGTTTAGGGTCAGTGTGGGAGTTTAGGGTCAGTGTGTGGGTTTAGGGTCAGTCTGGGAGTTTAGGATCTGTCTGTGGGTTTAGGGTCAGTGTGGGATTTTAGGGTCAGTGTGTGGGTTTAGGGTCAGTCTGGGAGTTTAGGGTCAGTCAGGGAGGTTTACGGTCAGTGTGGGAGTTTTGGGTCAGTCTGAGGGTTTAGGAACAGTCTGGGAGTTTAGGGTCATTCTTGGAGTTTAAGGTTCAGTCTGTGGGTTTAGGGTCAGTCTGTGGGTTTAGGGTCTGTGTGGGAGTTTAGGGTCAGTGTGGGAGTTTAGGGTCAGTCTGTGGGTTTAGGGTCAGTCTGGGAGTTTAGGGTCAGTCTGTGGGTTTAGGGTGAGTCTGTGGGTTTTGGGTCAGTCTGGGAGTTTAGGGTCAGTCTGTGGGTTTAGGGTCAGTCTGGGAGTTTAGGGTCAGTGTGTGGGTTTAGGGTCAGTCTGGGAGTTTAGGATCTGTCAGTGGGTTTAGGGTCCGTGTGGGAGTTTAGGGTCAGTCTGGGAGTTTAGGGTCAGTCTGTGGGTTTAGGGGTCAGTCTGGGAGTTTAGGGTCAGTCTGGGAGTTTAGGGTCAGTGTGTGAGTTTAGGGTCAGTCTGTGGGTTTACGGTCAGTGTGGGAGTTTTGGGTCAGTCTGTGGGTTTAGGAACAGTCTGGGAGTTTAGGGTCATTCTTGGAGTTTAAGGTTCAGTCTGTGGGTTTAGGGTCAGTCTGTGGGTTTAGGGTCAGTGTGGGAGTTTAGGGTCAGTGTGGGAGTTTAGGGTCAGTCTGTGGGTTTGGCGTCAGTGTGTGGGTTTAGGGTCAGTCGGTGGGTTTAGGGTCAGTCTGGGAGTTTAGGGTCCGTCTGTGGGTTTAGGTTCAGTCTGGGAGTTAAGGGTCAGTCTGGGAGTTAAGGGTCAGTGTGTGAGTTTAGGGTCAGCCTGGGAGGTTTAGGGTCAGTGTGTGAGTTTAGTGTCAGTCTGGGAGGTTTAGGGTCAGTCTGGGAGTTTAGGGTCAGTGTGTGAGTTTAGGGTCAGTCTGGGAGTTTAGGGTCAGTGTGTGAGGTTTAGGGTCAATCTGTGGGTTTAGGGTCAGTCTGGGAGTTTAGGGTCAGTCTTGGAGTTTAAGGGTCAGTCTGTGGGTTTAGGGTCAGTCAGTGAGTTATAATTTCAGTGTGTGTGTTTAGGGTCAGTCTGAGAGGTTTAGGGTCCGTCTGTGGGTTTAGGGTCAGTCTGGGAGTTTCGGGTCATTCTTGGAGTTTAATGGTCAGTTCTGTGGGTTTAGGGTCAGACTGAGAGTTTTAGGGTCAGTCGGCGAGTTTAGGGTCAGTCTGTGGGTTTAGGGTCTGTCTGGGAGTTTAGGGTCAGTCTGGGAGTTTTAGGGTCAGTCTGTGGGTTTAGGGTCAGTCTGTGGGTTTAGGGTCAGTGTGTGGGTTTAGGGTCAATCTGGGAGTTTAGGATCTGTCTGTGGGTTTAGAGTCAGTCTGGGAGTTCAGGGTCAGTCTGTGGGTTTAGGGTCAGTCTGGGAGTTTAGGGTCAGTCTGTAGGTTTAGGCTCAGTCTGTGGGTTTAGGGTCAGTCTGGGAGTTTAGGGTCAGTCTGTAGGTTTAGGCTCAGTCTGTGGGTTTAGGGTCAGTCTGTAGGTTTAGGCTCAGTCTGTGGGTTTAGGGTCAGTCTGTGGGTTTATGGTCAGTCTGGGAGTTTCGGGTCATTCTTGGGGTTTCAGGGTCTGTCTGTGGGTTTAGGGTCAGTCTGAGAGTTTGAGGGTCAGTCGGCATGTTTAAGGGTCAGTCTGTGGGTTTAGGGTCTGTCTGGGTGTTTAGGGTAAACTGGGAGGTTTAGGGTCAGTCTGTGGATTTAGGGTCAGTCTGTGGATTTAGGGTCTGTGTGGGAGTTTAGGGTCAGTGTGGGAGTTTAGGGTCAGTCTGTGGGTTTAGGGTCAGTCTGTGGGTTTAGGGTCAGTGTGTGGGAATTTAGGGTCAGTGTGTGGGTTTAGGGTCAGTCTGGGAGTTTAGGGTCAGTCTGTGGATTTAGCGTCAGTGTGTGGGAATTTAGGGTCAGTGTGTGGGTTTAGGGTCAGTCTGGGTGTTTAGGGTCAGTCTGTGGGTTTAGGGTGAGTCTGTGGGTTTAGGTTCAGTCTTTGGGTTTAGGGTCAGTCTGTGGGTTTAGGGTCAGTGTAGGAGTTTAGGATCTGTCTGTGGGTTTAGGCTCAGTCTGTGGGTTTAGGGTCAGTCTGTGGGTTTATGCTCTGGTTGGGAGTTTAGGGTCAGTCTGTGTGTTTAGGGTCAGTGTAGGAGTTTAGGGTCCATCTGTGGGTTTAGGGTCAGTCTGGGAGTTTAGGGTCAGTCTGGGAGTTTAGGGTCAGTGTGTGAGTTTAGGGTCAGTCTGGGAGTTTAGGGTCAGTGTGAGAGGTTTAGTGTCAGTCTGTGGGTTTAGAGTCAGTCAGGGAGTTTAGGGTCATTCTTGGAGTTTAAGGGTCAGTCTGTGGGTTTAGGGTCAGTCTGTGGGTTTAGGGTCAGTGTGGGAGTTTAGGATCTGTCTGTGGGTTTAGGGTCCGTTTGGGAGTTTAGGGTCAGTCTGGGAGTTTAGGGTCCGTCTGTGGGTTTAGGGTCAGTCTGGGAGTTTAGGGTCAGTCTGGGAGTTTAGGGTCAGTCTGTGAGTTTAGGGTCAGTCAGGGAGGTTTACGGTCAGTGTGGGAGTTTTGGGTCAGTCTGAGGGTTTAGGAACAGTCTGGGAGTTTAGGGTCATTCTTGGAGTTTAAGGTTCAGTCTGTGGGTTTAGGGTCAGTCTGTGGGTTTAGGGTCTGTGTGGGAGTTTAGGGTCAGTGTGGGAGTTTAGGGTCAGTCTGTGGGTTTAGGGTCAGTCTGGGAGTTTAGGGTCAGTCTGTGGGTTTAGGGTGAGTCTGTGGGTTTTGGGTCAGTCTGGGAGTTTAGGGTCAGTCTGTGGGTTTAGGGTCAGTCTGGGAGTTTAGGGTCAGTGTGTGGGTTTAGGGTCAGTCTGGGAGTTTAGGATCTGTCAGTGGGTTTAGGGTCCGTGTGGGAGTTTAGGGTCAGTCTGGGAGTTTAGGGTCAGTCTGTGGGTTTAGGGTCAGTCTGGGAGTTTAGGGTCAGTCTGGGAGTTTAGGGTCAGTGTGTGAGTTTAGGGTCAGTCTGTGGGTTTACGGTCAGTGTGGGAGTTTTGGGTCAGTCTGTGGGTTTAGGAACAGTCTGGGAGTTTAGGGTCATTCTTGGAGTTTAAGGTTCAGTCTGTGGGTTTAGGGTCAGTCTGTGGGTTTAGGGTCAGTGTGGGAGTTTAGGGTCAGTGTGGGAGTTTAGGGTCAGTCTGTGGGTTTGGCGTCAGTGTGTGGGTTTAGGGTCAGTCGGTGGGTTTAGGGTCAGTCTGGGAGTTTAGGGTCAGTCTGTGGGTTTAGGGTGAGTCTGTGGGTTTAGTATTAGTCTGGGAGTTTAGGGTCAGTCTGTGGGTTTAGGGTCAGTCTGGGAGTTTAGGATCTGTCTGTGGGTTTAGGGTCAGTCTGGGAGTTTAGGATCTGTCTGTGGGTTTAGGGTTAGTCTGGGAGTTTAGGGTCAGTCTGTGGTTTAGGGTCAGTCTGGGAGTTTAGGGTCAGTCTGTAGGTTTAGGGTCAGTGTGTGAGTTTAGGGTCAGTCTGTGGGTTTAGGGTCAGTCTGGGAGTTTAGGGTCAGTCTGTGGGTTTAGGGTCTGTCTCCAAGTTTAGGGTCAGTCTGTGGGATTACGGTCAGTGTGGGAGTTTAGGGTCACTGTGGGAGTTTAGGGTCAGTCTGTGGGTTTAGGGTCAGTGTGGGAGTTTAGGATCTGTCTGTGGGTGTAGGGTCAGTGTGGGAGTTTAGGGTTAGTCTGGGAGTTTAGGGTCCGTCTGTGGGTTTAGGTTCAGTCTGGGAGTTAAGGGTCAGTCTGGGAGTTTAGGGTCAGTGTGTGAGTTTAGGGTCAGCCTGGGAGGTTTAGGGTCAGTGTGTGAGTTTAGTGTCAGTCTGGGAGGTTTAGGGTCAGTCTGGGAGTTTAGGGTCAGTGTGTGAGTTTAGGGTCAGTCTGGGAGTTTAGGGTCAGTGTGTGAGGTTTAGGGTCAATCTGTGGGTTTAGGGTCAGTCTGGGAGTTTAGGGTCAGTCTTGGAGTTTAAGGGTCAGTCTGTGGGTTTAGGGTCAGTCAGTGAGTTATAATTTCAGTGCGTGTGTTTAGGGTCAGTCTGAGAGGTTTAGGGTCCGTCTGTGGGTTTAGGGTCAGTCTGGGAGTTTCGGGTCATTCTTGGAGTTTAATGGTCAGTCTGTGGGTTTAGGGTCAGACTGAGAGTTTTAGGGTCAGTCGGCGAGTTTAGGGTCAGTCTGTGGGTTTAGGGTCTGTCTGGGAGTTTAGGGTCAGTCTGGGAGTTTTAGGGTCAGTCTGTGGGTTTAGGGTCAGTCTGTGGGTTTAGGGTCTGTGCGGGAGTTTAGAGTCAGTGTGTGGGTTTAGGGTCAATCTGGGAGTTTAGGATCTGTCTGTGGGTTTAGAGTCAGTCTGGGAGTTCAGGGTCAGTCTGTGGGTTTAGGGTCAGTCTGGGAGTTTAGGGTCAGTCTGTAGGTTTAGGCTCAGTCTGTGGGTTTAGGGTCAGTCTGGGAGTTTAGGGTCAGTCTGTAGGTTTAGGCTCAGTCTGTGGGTTTAGGGTCAGTCTGTAGGTTTAGGCTCAGTCTGTGGGTTTAGGGTCAGTCTGTGGGTTTAGGGTCAGTCTGGGAGTTTCGGGTCATTCTTGGGGTTTCAGGGTCTGTCTGTGGGTTTAGGGTCAGTCTGAGAGTTTGAGGGTCAGTCGGCATGTTTAAGGGTCAGTCTGTGGGTTTAGGGTCTGTCTGGGTGTTTAGGGTAAACTGGGAGGTTTAGGGTCAGTCTGTGGATTTAGGGTCAGTCTGTGGATTTAGGGTCTGTGTGGGAGTTTAGGGTCAGTGTGGGAGTTTAGGGTCAGTCTGTGGGTTTAGGGTCAGTCTGTGGGTTTAGGGTCAGTGTGTGGGAATTTAGGGTCAGTGTGTGGGTTTAGGGTCAGTCTGGGAGTTTAGGGTCAGTCTGTGGATTTAGCGTCAGTGTGTGGGAATTTAGGGTCAGTGTGTGGGTTTAGGGTCAGTCTGGGTGTTTAGGGTCAGTCTGTGGGTTTAGGGTGAGTCTGTGGGTTTAGGTTCAGTCTTTGGGTTTAGGGTCAGTCTGTGGGTTTAGGGTCAGTCTGGGAGTTTAGGATCTGTCTGTGGGTTTAGGCTCAGTCTGTGGGTTTAGGGTCAGTCTGTGGGTTTATGCTCTGGTTGGGAGTTTAGGGTCAGTCTGTGTGTTTAGGGTCAGTGTAGGAGTTTAGGGTCCATCTGTGGGTTTAGGGTCAGTCTGGGAGTTTAGGGTCAGTCTGGGAGTTTAGGGTCAGTGTGTGAGTTTAGGGTCAGTCTGGGAGTTTAGGGTCAGTGTGAGAGGTTTAGTGTCAGTCTGTGGGTTTAGAGTCAGTCAGGGAGTTTAGGGTCATTCTTGGAGTTTAAGGGTCAGTCTGTGGGTTTAGGGTCAGTCAGTGAGTTATAATTTCAGTGTGTGTGTTTAGGGTCAGTCCGAGAGGCTTAGGGTCCGTCTGTGTGTTTAGGGTCAGTCTGGGAGTTTCGGGTCATTCTTGGAGTTTAATGGTCAGTCTGTGGGTTTAGGGTCTGTCTGGGAGTTTAGGGTCAGTGTGGGAGTTTTAGGGTCAGTCTGTAGGTTTAGGGTCAGTCTGTGGGTTTAGGGTCTGTGCGGGATTTTAGGGTCAGTGTGTGGGTTTAGGGTCAGTCTGGGAGTTTAGGATCTGTCTGTGGCTTTAGGGTCAGTGTGGGAGTTTAGCGTCAGTGTGTGGGTTTAGGGTCAGTCTGTGGGTTTAGGGTCAGTGTGTGGGTTTAGGGTCTGTCTGGGAGTTTAGGGTCAGTCTGTAGGTTTAGGCTCAGTCTGTGGGTTTAGCGTCAGTCTGGGAGTTTAGGGTCAGTCTGTGGGTTTAGGGTCAGTCTGGGAGTTTAGTGTCAGTCTGTAGGTTTAGGCTCAGTCTGTGGGTTTAGGGTCAGTCTGGGAGTTTAGGGTCAGTCTGTAGGTTTAGGCTCAGTCTGTGAGTTTAGCGTCAGTCTGGGAGTTTAGGGTCAGTCTGTGGGTTTAGGGTCAGTCTGGGAGTTTAGTGTCAGTCTGTAGGTTTAGGCTCAGTCTGTGGGTTTAGGGTCAGTCTGGGAGTTTAGGGTCAGTCTGTGGGTTTTGGGTCAGTTTGCGAGTTTAGGGTCAGTCTGTGGGTTTAGGGTCAGCTGGGAGTTTAGGGTCAGTCTGTAGGTTTAGGCTCAGTCTGTGGGTTTCGGGTCAGTCTGTGGGTTTAGGGTCAGTCTGGGAGTTTCGGGTCATTCTTGGGGTTTCAGGGTCAGTCTGTGGGTTTAGGGTCAGTCTGAGAGTTTTAGGGTCAGTCGGCACGTTTAAGGGTCAGTCTGTGGGTTTAGGGTCTGTCTGGGTGTTTAGGGTAAACTGGGAGGTTTAGGGTCAGTCTGTGGATTTAGGGGCAGTGTGGGAGTTTAGGGTTAGTGTGGGAGTTTAGGGTCAGTCTGTGAGTTTAGGGTCAGTCTGGGAGTTTAGGGTCAGTGTGTGGGTTTAGGGTCAGTCTGGGAGTTTAGGGTCAGTCTGTGGATTTAGCGTCAGTGTGTGGGAATTTAGGGTCAGTGTGTGGGTTTAGGGTCAGTCTGGGTGTTTAGGGTCAGTCTGTGGGTTTAGTGTGAGTCTGTGGGTTTAGGGTCAGTCTTTGGGTTTAGGGTCAGTCTGTGGGTGTAGGGTCAGTCTGGGAGTTTAGGATCTGTCTGTGGGTTTAGGGTTAGTCTGGGAGTTTAGGGTCAGTCTGTGGGTTTAGGGTCAGTCTGTAGGTTTAGGCTCCGTCTGTGGGTTTAGGGTCAGTCTGTGGGTTTAGGCTCAGGTTGGGAGTTTAGGGTCAGTCTGGGAGTTTAGGGTCAGTGTGTGAGTTTAGGGTCATTCTTGGAGGTTAAGGGTCAGTCTGGGTTTAGGGTCAGTCAGTGAGTTATAATTTCAGTGTGTGTGTTTAGGGTCAGTCTGAGAGGCTTAGGGTCCGTCTGTGGGTTTAGGGTCAGTCTGGGAGTTTCGGGTCATTCTTGGAGTTTAATGGTCAGTCTGTGGGTTTAGGGTCTGTCAGGGAGTTTAGGGTCAGTTTGGGAGTATTAGGGTCAGTCTGTAGGTTTAGGGTCAGTCTGTGGGTTTAGGGTCTGTGCGGGATTTTAGGGTCAGTGTGTGGGTTTAGGGTCAGTCTGGGAGTTTAGGATCTGTCTGTGGGTTTAGGGTCAGTGTGGGAGTTTAGCGTCAGTGTGTGGGTTTAGGGTCAGTCTGGGAGTTTAGGGTCAGTCTGTGGGTTTAGGGTCAGTCTGGGAGTTTAGGGTCAGTCTGTAGGTTTAGGGTCAGTCTGTGGGTTTAGGGTCAGCTGTGAGTTTAGGGTCAGTCTGGGAGTTTAGGGTCAGTCTGTGGGTTTAGGGTCAGTCTGGGAGTTTAGGATCTGTCTGTGGGTTTAGGGTCAGTCTGGGAGTTTAGGGTCAGTCTGTAGGTTTCGGCTCAGTCTGTGAGTTTAGGGTCAGTCTGCGGGTTTAGGGTCAGTCTGGGAGTTTAGGGTCAGTCTGGGAGTTTAGGGTCAGTCTGTGGGTTTAGGGTCAGTCTGGGAGTTTAGGGTCAGTCTGGTAGTTTAGGGTCAGTCTGTGGAGTTAGTGTCAGTCTGTGGTTTTAGGCTCAGTCTGGGAGTTTAGGATCTGTCTGTGGGTTTAGGGTCAGTGTGGGAGTTTAGGGTCAGTGTGTGGGTTTAGGGTCAGTCTGGGAGTTTAGGATCTGTCTGTGGGTTTAGGGTCAGTGTGGGATTTTAGGGTCAGTGTGTGGGTTTAGGGTCAGTCTGGGAGTTTAGGGTCAGTCTGTAGGTTTAGGCTCAGTCTGTGGGTTTAGGGTCAGTCTGGGAGTTTAGGGTCAGTCTGTAGGTTTAGGCTCAGTCTGTGGGTTTAGGGTCAGTCTGTGGGTTTAGGGTCAGTGTGGGAGTTTCGGGTCATTCTTGGGGTTTCAGGGTCAGTCTGTGGGTTTAGGGTCAGTCTGAGAGTTTTAGGGTCAGTCGGCACGTTTAAGGGTCAGTCTGTGGGTTTAGGGTCTGTCTGGGTGTTTAGGGTAAACTGGGAGGTTTAGGGTCAGTCTGTGGATTTAGGGTCAGTCTGTGGATTTAGGGTCTGTGTGGGAGTTTAGGGTCAGTGTGGGAGTTTAGGGTCAGTCTGTGGGTTTAGGGTCAGTCTGTGGGTTTAGGGTCAGTGTGTGGGAATTTAGGGTCAGTGTGTGGGTTTAGGGTCAGTCTGGGAGTTTAGGGTCAGTCTGTGTAGTTAGCGTCAGTGTGTGGGAATTTAGGGTCAGTGTGTGGGTTTAGGGTCAGTCTGGGTGTTTAGGGTCAGTCTGTGGGTTTAGGGTGAGTCTGTGGGTTTAGGGTCAGTCTTTGGGTTTAGGGTCAGTCTGTGGGTTTAGGGTCAGTCTGTGGGTTTAGGGTCAGTGTAGGAGTTTAGGGTCAGTCTGGGAGTTTAGGGTCCATCTGTGGGTTTAGGGTCAGTCTGGGAGTTTAGGGTCAGTCTGGGAGTTTACGGTCAGTGTGTGAGTTTAGGGTCAGTCTGGGAGTTTAGGGTCAGTGTGAGAGGTTTAGTGTCAGTCTGTGGGTTTAGAGTCAGTCAGGGAGTTTAGGGTCATTCTTGGAGTTTAAGGGTCAGTCTGTGGGTTTAGGGTCAGTCAGTGAGTTATAATTTCAGTGTGTGTGTTTAGGGTCAGTCCGAGAGGCTTAGGGTCCGTCTGTGTGTTTAGGGTCAGTCTGGGAGTTTCGGGTCATTCTTGGAGTTTAATGGTCAGTCTGTGGGTTTAGGGTCTGTCTGGGAGTTTAGGGTCAGTTTGGGAGTTTTAGGGTCAGTCTGTAGGTTTAGGGTCAGTCTGTGGGTTTAGGGTCTGTGTGGGATTTTAGGGTCAGTGTGTGGGTTTAGGGTCAGTCTGGGAGTTTACGATCTGTCTGTGGCTTTAGGGTCAGTGTGGGAGTTTAGCGTCAGTGTGTGGGTTTAGGGTCAGTCTGGGTGTTTAGGGTCAGTCTGTAGGTTTAGGCTCAGTCTGTGGGTTTAGCGTCAGTCTGGGAGTTTAGGGTCAGTCTGTGGGTTTAGGGTCAGTCTGGGAGTTTAGTGTCAGTCTGTAGGTTTAGGCTCAGTCTGTGGGTTTAGGGTCAGTCTGGGAGTTTAGGGTCAGTCTGTAGGTTTAGGCTCAGTCTGTGGGTTTAGCGTCAGTCTGGGAGTTTAGGGTCAGTCTGTGGGTTTAGGGTCAGTCTGGGAGTTTAGTGTCAGTCTGTAGGTTTAGGCTCAGTCTGTGGGTTTAGGGTCAGTCTGGGAGTTTAGGGTCAGTCTGTAGGTTTAGGCTCAGTCTGTGGGTTTTGGGTCAGTTTGCGAGTTTAGGGTCAGTCTGTGGGTTTAGGGTCAGCTGGGAGTTTAGGGTCAGTCTGTAGGTTTAGGCTCAGTCTGTGGGTTTCGGGTCAGTCTGTGGGTTTAGGGTCAGTCTGGGAGTTTCGGGTCAGTCGGCACGTTTAAGGGTCAGTCTGTGGGTTTAGGGTCTGTCTGGGAGTTTAGGGTCAGTCTGTGGATTTAGCGTCAGTGTGTGGGAATTTAGGGTCAGTGTGTGGGTTTAGGGTCAGTCTGGGTGTTTAGGGTCAGTCTGTGGGTTTAGGATGAGTCTGTGGGTTTAGGGTCAGTCTTTGGGTTTAGGGTCAGTCTGTGGGTGTAGGGTCAGTCTGGGAGTTTAGGATCTGTCTGTGGGTTTAGGGTTAGTCTGGGAGTTTAGGGTCAGTCTGTGGGTTTAGGGTCAGTCTGTAGGTTTAGGCTCCGTCTGTGGGTTTAGGGTCAGTCTGTGGGTTTAGGCTCAGGTTGGGAGTTTAGGGTCAGTCTGTGGGTTTAGGGTCTGTGTGGGAGTTTAGGGTCAGTCTGGGAGTTTAGGGTCCATCTGTGGGTTTAGGGTCAGTCTGGGAGTTTAGGGTCAGTCAGGGAGTTTAGGGTCAGTGTGTGAGTTTAGGGTCATTCTTGGAGGTTAAGGGTCAGTCTGGGTTTAGGGTCAGTCAGTGAGTTATAATTTCAGTGTGTGTGTTTAGGGTCAGTCTGAGAGGCTTAGGGTCCGTCTGTGGGTTTAGGGTCAGTCTGGGAGTTTCGGGTCATTCTTGGAGTTTAATGGTCAGTCTGTGGGTTTAGGGTCTGTCTGGGAGTTTAGGGTCAGTTTGGGAGTTTTAGGGTCAGTCTGTAGGTTTAGGGTCAGTCTGTGGGTTTAGGGTCTGTGCGGGATTTTAGGGTCAGTGTGTGGGTTTAGGGTCAGTCTGGGAGTTTAGGATCTGTCTGTGGGTTTAGGGTCAGTGTGGGAGTTTAGCGTCAGTGTGTGGGTTTAGGGTCAGTCTGGGAGTTTAGGGTCAGTCTGTGGGTTTAGGGTCAGTCTGGGAGTTTAGGGTCAGTCTGTAGGTTTAGGGTCAGTCTGTGGGTTTAGGGTCAGCTGTGAGTTTAGGGTCAGTCTGGGAGTTTAGGGTCAGTCTGTGGGTTTAGGGTCAGTCTGGGAGTTTAGGATCTGTCTGTGGGTTTAGGGTCAGTCTGGGAGTTTAGGGTCAGTCTGTAGGTTTCGGCTCAGTCTGTGAGTTTAGGGTCAGTCTGCGGGTTTAGGGTCAGTCTGGGAGTTTAGGGTCAGTCTGGGAGTTTAGGGTCAGTCTGTGGGTTTAGGGTCAGTCTGGGAGTTTAGGGTCAGTCTGGTAGTTTAGGGTCAGTCTGTGGATTTAGTGTCAGTCTGTGGTTTTAGGCTCAGTCTGGGAGTTTAGGATCTGTCTGTGGGTTTAGGGTCAGTGTGGGAGTTTAGGGTCAGTGTGTGGGTTTAGGGTCAGTCTGGGAGTTTAGGATCTGTCTGTGGGTTTAGGGTCAGTGTGGGATTTTAGGGTCAGTGTGTGGGTTTAGGGTCAGTCTGGGAGTTTAGGGTCAGTCAGGGAGGTTTACGGTCAGTGTGGGAGTTTTGGGTCAGTCTGAGGGTTTAGGAACAGTCTGGGAGTTTAGGGTCATTCTTGGAGTTTAAGGTTCAGTCTGTGGGTTTAGGGTCAGTCTGTGGGTTTAGGGTCTGTGTGGGAGTTTAGGGTCAGTGTGGGAGTTTAGGGTCAGTCTGTGGGTTTAGGGTCAGTCTGGGAGTTTAGGGTCAGTCTGTGGGTTTAGGGTGAGTCTGTGGGTTTTGGGTCAGTCTGGGAGTTTAGGGTCAGTCTGTGGGTTTAGGGTCAGTCTGGGAGTTTAGGGTCAGTGTGTGGGTTTAGGGTCAGTCTGGGAGTTTAGGATCTGTCAGTGGGTTTAGGGTCCGTGTGGGAGTTTAGGGTCAGTCTGGGAGTTTAGGGTCAGTCTGTGGGTTTAGGGTCAGTCTGGGAGTTTAGGGTCAGTCTGGGAGTTTAGGGTCAGTGTGTGAGTTTAGGGTCAGTCTGTGGGTTTACGGTCAGTGTGGGAGTTTTGGGTCAGTCTGTGGGTTTAGGAACAGTCTGGGAGTTTAGGGTCATTCTTGGAGTTTAAGGTTCAGTCTGTGGGTTTAGGGTCAGTCTGTGGGTTTAGGGTCAGTGTGGGAGTTTAGGGTCAGTGTGGGAGTTTAGGGTCAGTCTGTGGGTTTGGCGTCAGTGTGTGGGTTTAGGGTCAGTCGGTGGGTTTAGGGTCAGTCTGGGAGTTTAGGGTCAGTCTGTGGGTTTAGGGTGAGTCTGTGGGTTTAGTATTAGTCTGGGAGTTTAGGGTCAGTCTGTGGGTTTAGGGTCAGTCTGGGAGTTTAGGATCTGTCTGTGGGTTTAGGGTCAGTCTGGGAGTTTAGGATCTGTCTGTGGGTTTAGGGTTAGTCTGGGAGTTTAGGGTCAGTCTGTGGTTTAGGGTCAGTCTGGGAGTTTAGGGTCAGTCTGTAGGTTTAGGGTCAGTGTGTGAGTTTAGGGTCATTCTTGGAGTTTAAGGGTCAGTCTGTGGGTTTAGGGTCAGTCAGTGAGTTATAATTTCAGTGTGTGTGTTTAGGGTCAGTCTGAGAGGTTTAGGGTCCGTCTGTGGGTTTAGGGTCAGTCTGGGAGTTTCGGGTCATTCTTGGAGTTTAATGGTCAGTCTGTGGGTTTAGGGTCAGACTGAGAGTTTTAGGGTCAGTCGGCGAGTTTAGGGTCAGTCTGTGGGTTTAGGGTCTGTCTGGGAGTTTAGGGTCAGTCTGGGAGTTTTAGGGTCAGTCTGTGGGTTTAGGGTCAGTCTGTGGGTTTAGGGTCTGTGCGGGAGTTTAGGGTCAGTGTGTGGGTTTAGGGTCAATCTGGGAGTTTAGGATCTGTCTGTGGGTTTAGAGTCAGTCTGGGAGTTCAGGGTCAGTCTGTGGGTTTAGGGTCAGTCTGGGAGTTTAGGGTCAGTCTGTAGGTTTAGGCTCAGTCTGTGGGTTTAGGGTCAGTCTGGGAGTTTAGGGTCAGTCTGTAGGTTTAGGCTCAGTCTGTGGGTTTAGGGTCAGTCTGTAGGTTTAGGCTCAGTCTGTGGGTTTAGGGTCAGTCTGTGGGTTTATGGTCAGTCTGGGAGTTTCGGGTCATTCTTGGGGTTTCAGGGTCTGTCTGTGGGTTTAGGGTCAGTCTGAGAGTTTGAGGGTCAGTCGGCATGTTTAAGGGTCAGTCTGTGGGTTTAGGGTCTGTCTGGGTGTTTAGGGTAAACTGGGAGGTTTAGGGTCAGTCTGTGGATTTAGGGTCAGTCTGTGGATTTAGGGTCTGTGTGGGAGTTTAGGGTCAGTGTGGGAGTTTAGGGTCAGTCTGTGGGTTTAGGGTCTGTGTGGGAGTTTAGGGTCAGTGTGGGAGTTTAGGGTCAGTCTGTGGGTTTAGGGTCAGTCTGTGGGTTTAGGGTCAGTGTGTGGGAATTTAGGGTCAGTGTGTGGGTTTAGGGTCAGTCTGGGAGTTTAGGGTCAGTCTGTGGATTTAGCGTCAGTGTGTGGGAATTTAGGGTCAGTGTGTGGGTTTAGGGTCAGTCTGGGTGTTTAGGGTCAGTCTGTGGGTTTAGGGTGAGTCTGTGGGTTTAGGTTCAGTCTTTGGGTTTAGGGTCAGTCTGTGGGTTTAGGGTCAGTCTGGGAGTTTAGGATCTGTCTGTGGGTTTAGGCTCAGTCTGTGGGTTTAGGGTCAGTCTGTGGGTTTATGCTCTGGTTGGGAGTTTAGGGTCAGTCTGTGTGTTTAGGGTCAGTGTAGGAGTTTAGGGTCCATCTGTGGGTTTAGGGTCAGTCTGGGAGTTTAGGGTCAGTCTGGGAGTTTAGGGTCAGTGTGTGAGTTTAGGGTCAGTCTGGGAGTTTAGGGTCAGTGTGAGAGGTTTAGTGTCAGTCTGTGGGTTTAGAGTCAGTCAGGGAGTTTAGGGTCATTCTTGGAGTTTAAGGGTCAGTCTGTGGGTTTAGGGTCAGTCTGTGGGTTTAGGGTCAGTGTGGGAGTTTAGGATCTGTCTGTGGGTTTAGGGTCCGTTTGGGAGTTTAGGGTCAGTCTGGGAGTTTAGGGTCCGTCTGTGGGTTTAGGGTCAGTCTGGGAGTTTAGGGTCAGTCTGGGAGTTTAGGGTCAGTCTGTGAGTTTAGGGTCAGTCAGGGAGGTTTACGGTCAGTGTGGGAGTTTTGGGTCAGTCTGAGGGTTTAGGAACAGTCTGGGAGTTTAGGGTCATTCTTGGAGTTTAAGGTTCAGTCTGTGGGTTTAGGGTCAGTCTGTGGGTTTAGGGTCTGTGTGGGAGTTTAGGGTCAGTGTGGGAGTTTAGGGTCAGTCTGTGGGTTTAGGGTCAGTCTGGGAGTTTAGGGTCAGTCTGTGGGTTTAGGGTGAGTCTGTGGGTTTTGGGTCAGTCTGGGAGTTTAGGGTCAGTCTGTGGGTTTAGGGTCAGTCTGGGAGTTTAGGGTCAGTGTGTGGGTTTAGGGTCAGTCTGGGAGTTTAGGATCTGTCAGTGGGTTTAGGGTCCGTGTGGGAGTTTAGGGTCAGTCTGGGAGTTTAGGGTCAGTCTGTGGGTTTAGGGTCAGTCTGGGAGTTTAGGGTCAGTCTGGGAGTTTAGGGTCAGTGTGTGAGTTTAGGGTCAGTCTGTGGGTTTACGGTCAGTGTGGGAGTTTTGGGTCAGTCTGTGGGTTTAGGAACAGTCTGGGAGTTTAGGGTCATTCTTGGAGTTTAAGGTTCAGTCTGTGGGTTTAGGGTCAGTCTGTGGGTTTAGGGTCAGTGTGGGAGTTTAGGGTCAGTGTGGGAGTTTAGGGTCAGTCTGTGGGTTTGGCGTCAGTGTGTGGGTTTAGGGTCAGTCGGTGGGTTTAGGGTCAGTCTGGGAGTTTAGGGTCAGTCTGTGGGTTTAGGGTGAGTCTGTGGGTTTAGTATTAGTCTGGGAGTTTAGGGTCAGTCTGTGGGTTTAGGGTCAGTCTGGGAGTTTAGGATCTGTCTGTGGGTTTAGGGTCAGTCTGGGAGTTTAGGATCTGTCTGTGGGTTTAGGGTTAGTCTGGGAGTTTAGGGTCAGTCTGTGGTTTAGGGTCAGTCTGGGAGTTTAGGGTCAGTCTGTAGGTTTAGGGTCAGTGTGTGAGTTTAGGGTCAGTCTGTGGGTTTAGGGTCAGTCTGGGAGTTTAGGGTCAGTCTGTGGGTTTAGGGTCTGTCTCCAAGTTTAGGGTCAGTCTGTGGGATTACGGTCAGTGTGGGAGTTTAGGGTCACTGTGGGAGTTTAGGGTCAGTCTGTGGGTTTAGGGTCAGTGTGGGAGTTTAGGATCTGTCTGTGGGTGTAGGGTCAGTGTGGGAGTTTAGGGTTAGTCTGGGAGTTTAGGGTCCGTCTGTGGGTTTAGGTTCAGTCTGGGAGTTAAGGGTCAGTCTGGGAGTTTAGGGTCAGTGTGTGAGTTTAGGGTCAGCCTGGGAGGTTTAGGGTCAGTGTGTGAGTTTAGTGTCAGTCTGGGAGGTTTAGGGTCAGTCTGGGAGTTTAGGGTCAGTGTGTGAGTTTAGGGTCAGTCTGGGAGTTTAGGGTCAGTGTGTGAGGTTTAGGGTCAATCTGTGGGTTTAGGGTCAGTCTGGGAGTTTAGGGTCAGTCTTGGAGTTTAAGGGTCAGTCTGTGGGTTTAGGGTCAGTCAGTGAGTTATAATTTCAGTGTGTGTGTTTAGGGTCAGTCTGAGAGGTTTAGGGTCCGTCTGTGGGTTTAGGGTCAGTCTGGGAGTTTCGGGTCATTCTTGGAGTTTAATGGTCAGTCTGTGGGTTTAGGGTCAGACTGAGAGTTTTAGGGTCAGTCGGCGAGTTTAGGGTCAGTCTGTGGGTTTAGGGTCTGTCTGGGAGTTTAGGGTCAGTCTGGGAGTTTTAGGGTCAGTCTGTGGGTTTAGGGTCAGTCTGTGGGTTTAGGGTCTGTGCGGGAGTTTAGGGTCAGTGTGTGGGTTTAGGGTCAATCTGGGAGTTTAGGATCTGTCTGTGGGTTTAGAGTCAGTCTGGGAGTTCAGGGTCAGTCTGTGGGTTTAGGGTCAGTCTGGGAGTTTAGGGTCAGTCTGTAGGTTTAGGCTCAGTCTGTGGGTTTAGGGTCAGTCTGGGAGTTTAGGGTCAGTCTGTAGGTTTAGGCTCAGTCTGTGGGTTTAGGGTCAGTCTGTAGGTTTAGGCTCAGTCTGTGGGTTTAGGGTCAGTCTGTGGGTTTAGGGTCAGTCTGGGAGTTTCGGGTCATTCTTGGGGTTTCAGGGTCTGTCTGTGGGTTTAGGGTCAGTCTGAGAGTTTGAGGGTCAGTCGGCATGTTTAAGGGTCAGTCTGTGGGTTTCGGGTCTGTCTGGGTGTTTAGGGTAAACTGGGAGGTTTAGGGTCAGTCTGTGGATTTAGGGTCAGTCTGTGGATTTAGGGTCTGTG
Organism: Isurus oxyrinchus; assembly: GCA_026770705.1. Classification (NCBI taxonomy): domain Eukaryota; kingdom Metazoa; phylum Chordata; class Chondrichthyes; order Lamniformes; family Lamnidae; genus Isurus; species Isurus oxyrinchus. Next base: position 8,732,315 of record JANJGN010000014.1, read on the forward strand.
TGGGAGTTTAGGGTCAGTGTGGGAGTTTAGGGTCAGTCTGTGGGTTTAGGGTCAGTCTGTGGGTTTAGGGTCAGTGTGTGGGAATTTAGGGTCAGTGTGTGGGTTTAGGGTCAGTCTGGGAGTTTAGGGTCAGTCTGTGGATTTAGCGTCAGTGTGTGGGAATTTAGGGTCAGTGTGTGGGTTTAGGGTCAGTCTGGGTGTTTAGGGTCAGTCTGTGGGTTTAGGGTGAGTCTGTGGGTTTAGGTTCAGTCTTTGGGTTTAGGGTCAGTCTGTGGGTTTAGGGTCAGTCTGGGAGTTTAGGATCTGTCTGTGGGTTTAGGCTCAGTCTGTGGGTTTAGGGTCAGTCTGTGGGTTTATGCTCTGGTTGGGAGTTTAGGGTCAGTCTGTGTGTTTAGGGTCAGTGTAGGAGTTTAGGGTCCATCTGTGGGTTTAGGGTCAGTCTGGGAGTTTAGGGTCAGTCTGGGAGTTTAGGGTCAGTGTGTGAGTTTAGGGTCAGTCTGGGAGTTTAGGGTCAGTGTGAGAGGTTTAGTGTCAGTCTGTGGGTTTAGAGTCAGTCAGGGAGTTTAGGGTCATTCTTGGAGTTTAAGGGTCAGTCTGTGGGTTTAGGGTCAGTCAGTGAGTTATAATTTCAGTGTGTGTGTTTAGGGTCAGTCCGAGAGGCTTAGGGTCCGTCTGTGTGTTTAGGGTCAGTCTGGGAGTTTCGGGTCATTCTTGGAGTTTAATGGTCAGTCTGTGGGTTTAGGGTCTGTCTGGGAGTTTAGGGTCAGTGTGGGAGTTTTAGGGTCAGTCTGTAGGTTTAGGGTCAGTCTGTGGGTTTAGGGTCTGTGCGGGATTTTAGGGTCAGTGTGTGGGTTTAGGGTCAGTCTGGGAGTTTAGGATCTGTCTGTGGCTTTAGGGTCAGTGTGGGAGTTTAGCGTCAGTGTGTGGGTTTAGGGTCAGTCTGTGGGTTTAGGGTCAGTGTGTGGGTTTAGGGTCTGTCTGGGAGTTTAGGGTCAGTCTGTAGGTTTAGGCTCAGTCTGTGGGTTTAGCGTCAGTCTGGGAGTTTAGGGTCAGTCTGTGGGTTTAGGGTCAGTCTGGGAGTTTAGTGTCAGTCTGTAGGTTTAGGCTCAGTCTGTGGGTTTAGGGTCAGTCTGGGAGTTTAGGGTCAGTCTGTAGGTTTAGGCTCAGTCTGTGAGTTTAGCGTCAGTCTGGGAGTTTAGGGTCAGTCTGTGGGTTTAGGGTCAGTCTGGGAGTTTAGTGTCAGTCTGTAGGTTTAGGCTCAGTCTGTGGGTTTAGGGTCAGTCTGGGAGTTTAGGGTCAGTCTGTGGGTTTTGGGTCAGTTTGCGAGTTTAGGGTCAGTCTGTGGGTTTAGGGTCAGCTGGGAGTTTAGGGTCAGTCTGTAGGTTTAGGCTCAGTCTGTGGGTTTCGGGTCAGTCTGTGGGTTTAGGGTCAGTCTGGGAGTTTCGGGTCATTCTTGGGGTTTCAGGGTCAGTCTGTGGGTTTAGGGTCAGTCTGAGAGTTTTAGGGTCAGTCGGCACGTTTAAGGGTCAGTCTGTGGGTTTAGGGTCTGTCTGGGTGTTTAGGGTAAACTGGGAGGTTTAGGGTCAGTCTGTGGATTTAGGGTCAGTGTGGGAGTTTAGGGTCAGTGTGGGAGTTTAGGGTCAGTCTGTGAGTTTAGGGTCAGTCTGTGAGTTTAGGGTCAGTCTGGGAGTTTAGGGTCAGTGTGTGGGTTTAGGGTCAGTCTGGGAGTTTAGGGTCAGTCTGTGGATTTAGCGTCAGTGTGTGGGAATTTAGGGTCAGTGTGTGGGTTTAGGGTCAGTCTGGGTGTTTAGGGTCAGTCTGTGGGTTTAGTGTGAGTCTGTGGGTTTAGGGTCAGTCTTTGGGTTTAGGGTCAGTCTGTGGGTGTAGGGTCAGTCTGGGAGTTTAGGATCTGTCTGTGGGTTTAGGGTTAGTCTGGGAGTTTAGGGTCAGTCTGTGGGTTTAGGGTCAGTCTGTAGGTTTAGGCTCCGTCTGTGGGTTTAGGGTCAGTCTGTGGGTTTAGGCTCAGGTTGGGAGTTTAGGGTCAGTCTGTGGGTTTAGGGTCTGTGTGGGAGTTTAGGGTCAGTCTGGGAGTTTAGGGTCAGTGTGTGAGTTTAGGGTCATTCTTGGAGGTTAAGGGTCAGTCTGGGTTTAGGGTCAGTCAGTGAGTTATAATTTCAGTTTGTGTGTTTAGGGTCAGTCTGAGAGGCTTAGGGTCCGTCTGTGGGTTTAGGGTCAGTCTGGGAGTTTCGGGTCATTCTTGGAGTTTAATGGTCAGTCTGTGGGTTTAGGGTCTGTCTGGGAGTTTAGGGTCAGTTTGGGAGTATTAGGGTCAGTCTGTAGGTTTAGGGTCAGTCTGTGGGTTTAGGGTCTGTGCGGGATTTTAGGGTCAGTGTGTGGGTTTAGGGTCAGTCTGGGAGTTTAGGATCTGTCTGTGGGTTTAGGGTCAGTGTGGGAGTTTAGCGTCAGTGTGTGGGTTTAGGGTCAGTCTGGGAGTTTAGGGTCAGTCTGTGGGTTTAGGGTCAGTCTGGGAGTTTAGGGTCAGTCTGTAGGTTTAGGGTCAGTCTGTGGGTTTAGGGTCAGCTGTGAGTTTAGGGTCAGTCTGGGAGTTTAGGGTCAGTCTGTGGGTTTAGGGTCAGTCTGGGAGTTTAGGATCTGTCTGTGGGTTTAGGGTCAGTCTGGGAGTTTAGGGTCAGTCTGTAGGTTTCGGCTCAGTCTGTGAGTTTAGGGTCAGTCTGCGGGTTTAGGGTCAGTCTGGGAGTTTAGGGTCAGTCTGGGAGTTTAGGGTCAGTCTGTGGGTTTAGGGTCAGTCTGGGAGTTTAGGGTCAGTCTGGTAGTTTAGGGTCAGTCTGTGGATTTAGTGTCAGTCTGTGGTTTTAGGCTCAGTCTGGGAGTTTAGGATCTGTCTGTGGGTTTAGGGTCAGTGTGGGAGTTTAGGGTCAGTGTGTGGGTTTAGGGTCAGTCTGGGAGTTTAGGATCTGTCTGTGGGTTTAGGGTCAGTGTGGGATTTTAGGGTCAGTGTGTGGGTTTAGGGTCAGTCTGGGAGTTTAGGGTCAGTCTGTAGGTTTAGGCTCAGTCTGTGGGTTTAGGGTCAGTCTGGGAGTTTAGGGTCAGTCTGTAGGTTTAGGCTCAGTCTGTGGGTTTAGGGTCAGTCTGTGGGTTTAGGGTCAGTGTGGGAGTTTCGGGTCATTCTTGGGGTTTCAGGGTCAGTCTGTGGGTTTAGGGTCAGTCTGAGAGTTTTAGGGTCAGTCGGCACGTTTAAGGGTCAGTCTGTGGGTTTAGGGTCTGTCTGGGTGTTTAGGGTAAACTGGGAGGTTTAGGGTCAGTCTGTGGATTTAGGGTCAGTCTGTGGATTTAGGGTCTGTGTGGGAGTTTAGGGTCAGTGTGGGAGTTTAGGGTCAGTCTGTGGGTTTAGGGTCAGTCTGTGGGTTTAGGGTCAGTGTGTGGGAATTTAGGGTCAGTGTGTGGGTTTAGGGTCAGTCTGGGAGTTTAGGGTCAGTCTGTGTATTTAGCGTCAGTGTGTGGGAATTTAGGGTCAGTGTGTGGGTTTAGGGTCAGTCTGGGTGTTTAGGGTCAGTCTGTGGGTTTAGGGTGAGTCTGTGGGTTTAGGGTCAGTCTTTGGGTTTAGGGTCAGTCTGTGGGTTTAGGGTCAGTCTGTGGGTTTAGGGTCAGTGTAGGAGTTTAGGGTCAGTCTGGGAGTTTAGGGTCCATCTGTGGGTTTAGGGTCAGTCTGGGAGTTTAGGGTCAGTCTGGGAGTTTACGGTCAGTGTGTGAGTTTAGGGTCAGTCTGGGAGTTTAGGGTCAGTGTGAGAGGTTTAGTGTCAGTCTGTGGGTTTAGAGTCAGTCAGGGAGTTTAGGGTCATTCTTGGAGTTTAAGGGTCAGTCTGTGGGTTTAGGGTCAGTCAGTGAGTTATAATTTCAGTGTGTGTGTTTAGGGTCAGTCCGAGAGGCTTAGGGTCCGTCTGTGTGTTTAGGGTCAGTCTGGGAGTTTCGGGTCATTCTTGGAGTTTAATGGTCAGTCTGTGGGTTTAGGGTCTGTCTGGGAGTTTAGGGTCAGTTTGGGAGTTTTAGGGTCAGTCTGTAGGTTTAGGGTCAGTCTGTGGGTTTAGGGTCTGTGTGGGATTTTAGGGTCAGTGTGTGGGTTTAGGGTCAGTCTGGGAGTTTACGATCTGTCTGTGGCTTTAGGGTCAGTGTGGGAGTTTAGCGTCAGTGTGTGGGTTTAGGGTCAGTCTGGGTGTTTAGGGTCAGTCTGTAGGTTTAGGCTCAGTCTGTGGGTTTAGCGTCAGTCTGGGAGTTTAGGGTCAGTCTGTGGGTTTAGGGTCAGTCTGGGAGTTTAGTGTCAGTCTGTAGGTTTAGGCTCAGTCTGTGGGTTTAGGGTCAGTCTGGGAGTTTAGGGTCAGTCTGTAGGTTTAGGCTCAGTCTGTGGGTTTAGCGTCAGTCTGGGAGTTTAGGGTCAGTCTGTGGGTTTAGGGTCAGTCTGGGAGTTTAGTGTCAGTCTGTAGGTTTAGGCTCAGTCTGTGGGTTTAGGGTCAGTCTGGGAGTTTAGGGTCAGTCTGTAGGTTTAGGCTCAGTCTGTGGGTTTTGGGTCAGTTTGCGAGTTTAGGGTCAGTCTGTGGGTTTAGGGTCAGCTGGGAGTTTAGGGTCAGTCTGTAGGTTTAGGCTCAGTCTGTGGGTTTCGGGTCAGTCTGTGGGTTTAGGGTCAGTCTGGGAGTTTCGGGTCAGTCGGCACGTTTAAGGGTCAGTCTGTGGGTTTAGGGTCTGTCTGGGAGTTTAGGGTCAGTCTGTGGATTTAGCGTCAGTGTGTGGGAATTTAGGGTCAGTGTGTGGGTTTAGGGTCAGTCTGGGTGTTTAGGGTCAGTCTGTGGGTTTAGGATGAGTCTGTGGGTTTAGGGTCAGTCTTTGGGTTTAGGGTCAGTCTGTGGGTGTAGGGTCAGTCTGGGAGTTTAGGATCTGTCTGTGGGTTTAGGGTTAGTCTGGGAGTTTAGGGTCAGTCTGTGGGTTTAGGGTCAGTCTGTAGGTTTAGGCTCCGTCTGTGGGTTTAGGGTCAGTCTGTGGGTTTAGGCTCAGGTTGGGAGTTTAGGGTCAGTCTGTGGGTTTAGGGTCTGTGTGGGAGTTTAGGGTCAGTCTGGGAGTTTAGGGTCCATCTGTGGGTTTAGGGTCAGTCTGGGAGTTTAGGGTCAGTCAGGGAGTTTAGGGTCAGTGTGTGAGTTTAGGGTCATTCTTGGAGGTTAAGGGTCAGTCTGGGTTTAGGGTCAGTCAGTGAGTTATAATTTCAGTGTGTGTGTTTAGGGTCAGTCTGAGAGGCTTAGGGTCCGTCTGTGGGTTTAGGGTCAGTCTGGGAGTTTCGGGTCATTCTTGGAGTTTAATGGTCAGTCTGTGGGTTTAGGGTCTGTCTGGGAGTTTAGGGTCAGTTTGGGAGTTTTAGGGTCAGTCTGTAGGTTTAGGGTCAGTCTGTGGGTTTAGGGTCTGTGCGGGATTTTAGGGTCAGTGTGTGGGTTTAGGGTCAGTCTGGGAGTTTAGGATCTGTCTGTGGGTTTAGGGTCAGTGTGGGAGTTTAGCGTCAGTGTGTGGGTTTAGGGTCAGTCTGGGAGTTTAGGGTCAGTCTGTGGGTTTAGGGTCAGTCTGGGAGTTTAGGGTCAGTCTGTAGGTTTAGGGTCAGTCTGTGGGTTTAGGGTCAGCTGTGAGTTTAGGGTCAGTCTGGGAGTTTAGGGTCAGTCTGTGGGTTTAGGGTCAGTCTGGGAGTTTAGGATCTGTCTGTGGGTTTAGGGTCAGTCTGGGAGTTTAGGGTCAGTCTGTAGGTTTCGGCTCAGTCTGTGAGTTTAGGGTCAGTCTGCGGGTTTAGGGTCAGTCTGGGAGTTTAGGGTCAGTCTGGGAGTTTAGGGTCAGTCTGTGGGTTTAGGGTCAGTCTGGGAGTTTAGGGTCAGTCTGGTAGTTTAGGGTCAGTCTGTGGATTTAGTGTCAGTCTGTGGTTTTAGGCTCAGTCTGGGAGTTTAGGATCTGTCTGTGGGTTTAGGGTCAGTGTGGGAGTTTAGGGTCAGTGTGTGGGTTTAGGGTCAGTCTGGGAGTTTAGGATCTGTCTGTGGGTTTAGGGTCAGTGTGGGATTTTAGGGTCAGTGTGTGGGTTTAGGGTCAGTCTGGGAGTTTAGGGTCAGTCTGTAGATTTAGGCTCAGTCTGTGGGTTTAGGGTCAGTCTGGGAGTTTAGGGTCAGTCTGTAGGTTTAGGCTCAGTCTGTGGGTTTAGGATCAGTCTGTGGGTTTAGGGTCAGTCTGGGAGTTTAGGGTCAGTCTGTGCGTTTAGGGTCAGTTTGGGAGTTTAGGGTCAGTCTGTAGGTTTAGGCTCAGTCTGTGGGTTTAGGGTCAGTCTGTAGGTTTAGGCTCAGTCTGTGGGTTTAGGGTCAGTCTGTGGGTTTAGGGTCAGTCTGGGAGTTTCGGGTCATTCTTGGGGTTTCAGGGTCAGTCTGTGGGTTTAGGGTCAGTCTGAGAGTTTTAGGGTCAGTCGGCACGTTTAAGGGTCAGTCTGTGGGTTTAGGGTCTGTCTCGGTGTTTAGGGTAAACTGGGAGGTTTAGGGTCAGTCTGTGGATTTAGGGTCAGTCTGTGGGTTTAGGGTCTGTGTGGGAGTTTAGGGTCAGTATGGGAGTTTAGGGTCAGTCTGGGAGTTTAGGATCTGTCTGTGGGTTTAGGGTCAGTGTGGGAGTTTAGCGTCATTGTGTGGGTTTAGGGTCAGTCTGGGAGTTTAGGGTCAGTCTGTGGGTTTAGGGTCAGTCTGGGAGTTCCGGGTCAGTCTGTGGGTTTAGGGTCAGTCTGGGAGTTTAGTGTCAGTCTGTAGGTTTAGGCTCAGTCTGTGGGTTTAGGGTCAGTCTGGGAGTTTAGGGTCAGTCTGTAGGTTTAGGCTCAGTCTGTGGGTTTAGGGTCAGTCTGGTAGTTTAGGGTCAGTCTGTAGGTTTAGGCTCAGTTTGTGGGTTTAGGGTCAGTCTGTGGGTTTAGGGTCAGTCTGGGAGTTTCGGGTCATTCTTGGGGTTTCAGGGTCAGTCTGTGGGTTTAGGGTCAGTCTGAGAGTTTTAGGGTCAGTCGGCACGTTTAAGGGCCATTCTGTGGGTTTAGGGTCTGTCTGGGTGTTTAGGGTAAACTGGGAGGTTTAGGGTCAGTCTGTGGGTTTAGGGTCAGTCTGTGGATTTAGGGTCTGTGTGGGAGTTTAGGGTCAGTGTGGGAGTTTAGGGTCAGTCTGTGGGTTTAGGGTCAGTCTGTGGGTTTAGGGTCAGTGTGTGGGAATTTAGGGTCAGTGTGTGGGTTTAGGGTCAGTCTGGGTGTTTAGGGTCAGTCTGTGGGTTTAGGGTGAGTCTGTGGGTTTAGGGTCAGTCTTTGGGTTTAGGGTCAGTCTGTGGGTTTAGGGTCAGTCTGGGAGTTTAGCATCTGTCTGTGGGTTTTGGGGTTAGTCTGGGAGTTTAGGGTCAGTCTGTGGGTTTAGGGTCAGTCTGGGAGTTTAGTGTCAGTCTGTAGGTTTAGGCTCAGTCTGTGGGTTTAGGGTCAGTCTGTGGGTTTAGGCTCAGGTTGGGAGTTTAGGGTCAGTCTGTGTGTTTAGGGTCTGTCTGTGGGTTTAGGGTCAGTCTGTGGGTTTAGGGTCAGTGTGGGAGTTTAGGGTCAGTCTGGGAGTTTAGGGTCCATCTGTGGGTTTAGGGTCTGTCTGGGAGTTTAGGGTCAGTCTGGGAGTTTAGGGTCAGTGTGTGAGTTTAGGGTCAGTCTGGGAGTTTAGGGTCAGTCTGGGAGTTTAGGGTCAGTCTGGGAGTTTAGGGTCAGTGTGTGAGTTTAGGGTCAGTCTGGGAGTTTAGGGTCAGTGTGAGAGGTTTAGTGTCAGTCTGTAGGTTTAGAGTCAGTCTGGGAGTTTAGGGTCATTCTTGGAGTTTAAGGGTCAGTCTGTGGGTTTAGGGTCAGTCAGTGAGTTATAATTTCAGTGTGTGTGTTTAGGGTCAGTCTGAGAGGTTTAGGGTCCGTCTGTGTGTTTCGGGTCAGTCTGGGAGTTTCGGGTCATTCTTGGAGTTTAATGGTCAGTCTGTGGGTTTAGGGTCTGTCTGGGAGTTTAGGGTCAGTTTGGGAGTTTTAGGGTCAGTCTGTAGGTTTAGGGTCAGTCTGTGGGTTTAGGGTCTGTGCGGGATTTTAGGGTCAGTGTGTGGGTTTAGGGTCAGTCTGGGAGTTTAGGATCTGTCTGTGGCTTTAGGGTCAGTGTGGGAGTTTAGCGTCAGTGTGTGGGTTTAGGGTCAGTCTGGGTGTTTAGGATCAGTCTGTGGGTTTAGGGTCAGTCTGGGAGTTTAGGGTCAGTCTGTAGGTTTAGGCTCAGTCTGTGGGTTTAGCGTCAGTCTGGGAGTTTAGGGTCAGTCTGTGGGTTTAGGGTCAGTCTGGGAGTTTAGTGTCAGTCTGTAGGTTTAGGCTCAGTCTGTGGGTTTAGGGTCAGTCTGGGAGTTTAGGGTCAGTCTGTAGGTTTAGGCTCAGTCTGTGGGTTTTGGGTCAGTTTGTGAGTTTAGGGTCAGTCTGTGGGTTTAGGGTCAGCTGGGAGTTTAGGGTCAGTCTGTGGGTTTAAGGTCAGTCTGGGAGTTTAGGATCTGTCTGTGGGTTTAGGGTCAGTCTGGGAGTTTAGTGTCAGTCTGTAGGTTTAGGCTCAGTCTGTGAGTTTAGGGTCAGTCTGCGGGTTTAGGGTCAGTCTGGGAGTTTAGGGTCAGTCTGGGAGTTTAGGGTCAGTCTGTGGGTTTAGGGTCAGTCTGGGAGTTTAGGATCTGTCTGTGGGTTTAGGGTCAGTCTGGGAGTTTAGGGTCAGTCTGTAGGTTTCGGCTCAGTCTGTGAGTTTAGGGTCAGTCTGCGGGTTTAGGGTCAGTCTGGGAGTTTAGGGTCAGTCTGGGAGTTTAGGGTCAGTCTGTGGGTTTAGGGTCAGTCTGGGAGTTTAGGGTCAGTCTGGTAGTTTAGGGTCAGTCTGTGGATTTAGTGTCAGTCTGTGGTTTTAGGCTCAGTCTGGGAGTTTAGGATCTGTCTGTGGGTTTAGGGTCAGTGTGGGAGTTTAGGGTCAGTGTGTGGGTTTAGGGTCAGTCTGGGAGTTTAGGATCTGTCTGTGGGTTTAGGGTCAGTGTGGGATTTTAGGGTCAGTGTGTGGGTTTAGGGTCAGTCTGGGAGTTTAGGGTCAGTCTGTAGATTTAGGCTCAGTCTGTGGGTTTAGGGTCAGTCTGGGAGTTTAGGGTCAGTCTGTAGGTTTAGGCTCAGTCTGTGGGTTTAGGATCAGTCTGTGGGTTTAGGGTCAGTCTGGGAGTTTAGGGTCAGTCTGTGCGTTTAGGGTCAGTTTGGGAGTTTAGGGTCAGTCTGTAGGTTTAGGCTCAGTCTGTGGGTTTAGGGTCAGTCTGTGGGTTTAGGGTCAGTCTGGGAGTTTCGGGTCATTCTTGGGGTTTCAGGGTCAGTCTGTGGGTTTAGGGTCAGTCTGAGAGTTTTAGGGTCAGTCGGCACGTTTAAGGGTCAGTCTGTGGGTTTAGGGTCTGTCTGGGAGTTTACGGTCAGTGTGTGAGTTTAGGGTCAGTCTGGGAGTTTAGGGTCAGTGTGAGAGGTTTAGTGTCAGTCTGTGGGTTTAGAGTCAGTCAGGGAGTTTAGGGTCATTCTTGGAGTTTAAGGGTCAGTCTGTGGGTTTAGGGTCAGTCAGTGAGTTATAATTTCAGTGTGTGTGTTTAGGGTCAGTCCGAGAGGCTTAGGGTCCGTCTGTGTGTTTAGGGTCAGTCTGGGAGTTTCGGGTCATTCTTGGAGTTTAATGGTCAGTCTGTGGGTTTAGGGTCTGTCTGGGAGTTTAGGGTCAGTTTGGGAGTTTTAGGGTCAGTCTGTAGGTTTAGGGTCAGTCTGTGGGTTTAGGGTCTGTGTGGGATTTTAGGGTCAGTGTGTGGGTTTAGGGTCAGTCTGGGAGTTTACGATCTGTCTGTGGCTTTAGGGTCAGTGTGGGAGTTTAGCGTCAGTGTGTGGGTTTAGGGTCAGTCTGGGTGTTTAGGGTCAGTCTGTAGGTTTTGGCTCAGTCTGTGGGTTTAGCGTCAGTCTGGGAGTTTAGGGTCAGTCTGTGGGTTTAGGGTCAGTCTGGGAGTTTAGTGTCAGTCTGTAGGTTTAGGCTCAGTCTGTGGGTTTAGGGTCAGTCTGGGAGTTTAGGGTCAGTCTGTAGGTTTAGGCTCAGTCTGTGGGTTTAGCGTCAGTCTGGGAGTTTAGGGTCAGTCTGTGGGTTTAGGGTCAGTCTGGGAGTTTAGTGTCAGTCTGTAGGTTTAGGCTCAGTCTGTGGGTTTAGGGTCAGTCTGGGAGTTTAGGGTCAGTCTGTAGGTTTAGGCTCAGTCTGTGGGTTTTGGGTCAGTTTGCGAGTTTAGGGTCAGTCTGTGGGTTTAGGGTCAGCTGGGAGTTTAGGGTCAGTCTGTAGGTTTAGGCTCAGTCTGTGGGTTTCGGGTCAGTCTGTGGGTTTAGGGTCAGTCTGGGAGTTTCGGGTCAGTCGGCACGTTTAAGGGTCAGTCTGTGGGTTTAGGGTCTGTCTGGGAGTTTAGGGTCAGTCTGTGGATTTAGCGTCAGTGTGTGGGAATTTAGGGTCAGTGTGTGGGTTTAGGGTCAGTCTGGGTTTTTAGGGTCAGTCTGTGGGTTTAGGATGAGTCTGTGGGTTTAGGGTCAGTCTTTGGGTTTAGGGTCAGTCTGTGGGTGTAGGGTCAGTCTGGGAGTTTAGGATCTGTCTGTGGGTTTAGGGTTAGTCTGGGAGTTTAGGGTCAGTCTGTGGGTTTAGGGTCAGTCTGTAGGTTTAGGCTCCGTCTGTGGGTTTAGGGTCAGTCTGTGGGTTTAGGCTCAGGTTGGGAGTTTAGGGTCAGTCTGTGGGTTTAGGGTCTGTGTGGGAGTTTAGGGTCAGTCTGGGAGTTTAGGGTCCATCTGTGGGTTTAGGGTCAGTCTGGGAGTTTAGGGTCAGTCAGGGAGTTTAGGGTCAGTGTGTGAGTTTAGGGTCATTCTTGGAGGTTAAGGGTCAGTCTGGGTTTAGGGTCAGTCAGTGAGTTATAATTTCAGTGTGTGTGTTTAGGGTCAGTCTGAGAGGCTTAGGGTCCGTCTGTGGGTTTAGGGTCAGTCTGGGAGTTTCGGGTCATTCTTGGAGTTTAATGGTCAGTCTGTGGGTTTAGGGTCTGTCTGGGAGTTTAGGGTCAGTTTGGGAGTTTTAGGGTCAGTCTGTAGGTTTAGGGTCAGTCTGTGGGTTTAGGGTCTGTGCGGGATTTTAGGGTCAGTGTGTGGGTTTAGGGTCAGTCTGGGAGTTTAGGATCTGTCTGTGGGTTTAGGGTCAGTGTGGGAGTTTAGCGTCAGTGTGTGGGTTTAGGGTCAGTCTGGGAGTTTAGGGTCAGTCTGTGGGTTTAGGGTCAGTCTGGGAGTTTAGGGTCAGTCTGTAGGTTTAGGGTCAGTCTGTGGGTTTAGGGTCAGCTGTGAGTTTAGGGTCAGTCTGGGAGTTTAGGGTCAGTCTGTGGGTTTAGGGTCAGTCTGGGAGTTTAGGATCTGTCTGTGGGTTTAGGGTCAGTCTGGGAGTTTAGGGTCAGTCTGTAGGTTTCGGCTCAGTCTGTGAGTTTAGGGTCAGTCTGCGGGTTTAGGGTCAGTCTGGGAGTTTAGGGTCAGTCTGGGAGTTTAGGGTCAGTCTGTGGGTTTAGGGTCAGTCTGGGAGTTTAGGGTCAGTCTGGTAGTTTAGGGTCAGTCTGTGGATTTAGTGTCAGTCTGTGGTTTTAGGCTCAGTCTGGGAGTTTAGGATCTGTCTGTGGGTTTAGGGTCAGTGTGGGAGTTTAGGGTCAGTGTGTGGGTTTAGGGTCAGTCTGGGAGTTTAGGATCTGTCTGTGGGTTTAGGGTCAGTGTGGGATTTTAGGGTCAGTGTGTGGGTTTAGGGTCAGTCTGGGAGTTTAGGGTCAGTCTGTAGATTTAGGCTCAGTCTGTGGGTTTAGGGTCAGTCTGGGAGTTTAGGGTCAGTCTGTAGGTTTAGGCTCAGTCTGTGGGTTTAGGATCAGTCTGTGGGTTTAGGGTCAGTCTGGGAGTTTAGGGTCAGTCTGTGCGTTTAGGGTCAGTTTGGGAGTTTAGTGTCAGTCTGTAGGTTTAGGCTCAGTCTGTGGGTTTAGGGTCAGTCTGTAGGTTTAGGCTCAGTCTGTGGGTTTAGGGTCAGTCTGTGGGTTTAGGGTCAGTCTGGGAGTTTCGGGTCATTCTTGGGGTTTCAGGGTCAGTCTGTGGGTTTAGGGTCAGTCTGAGAGTTTTAGGGTCAGTCGGCACGTTTAAGGGTCAGTCTGTGGGTTTAGGGTCTGTCTCGGTGTTTAGGGTAAACTGGGAGGTTTAGGGTCAGTCTGTGGATTTAGGGTCAGTCTGTGGGTTTAGGGTCTGTGTGGGAGTTTAGGGTCAGTATGGGAGTTTAGGGTCAGTCTGGGAGTTTAGGATCTGTCTGTGGGTTTAGGGTCAGTGTGGGAGTTTAGCGTCATTGTGTGGGTTTAGGGTCAGTCTGGGAGTTTAGGGTCAGTCTGTGGGTTTAGGGTCAGTCTGGGAGTTCAGGGTCAGTCTGTGGGTTTAGGGTCAGTCTGGGAGTTTAGTGTCAGTCTGTAGGTTTAGGCTCAGTCTGTGGGTTTAGGGTCAGTCTGGGAGTTTAGGGTCAGTCTGTAGGTTTAGGCTCAGTCTGTGGGTTTAGGGTCAGTCTGGGAGTTTAGGGTCAGTCTGTAGGTTTAGGCTCAGTCTGTGGGTTTAGGGTCAGTCTGTGGGTTTAGGGTCAGTCTGGGAGTTTCGGGTCATTCTTGGGGTTTCAGGGTCAGTCTGTGGGTTTAGGGTCAGTCTGAGAGTTTTAGGGTCAGTCGGCACGTTTAAGGGCCATTCTGTGGGTTTAGGGTCTGTCTGGGTGTTTAGGGTAAACTGGGAGGTTTAGGGTCAGTCTGTGGGTTTAGGGTCAGTCTGTGGATTTAGGGTCTGTGTGGGAGTTTAGGGTCAGTGTGGGAGTTTAGGGTCAGTCTGTGGGTTTAGGGTCAGTCTGTGGGTTTAGGGTCAGTGTGTGGGAATTTAGGGTCAGTGTGTGGGTTTAGGGTCAGTCTGGGTGTTTAGGGTCAGTCTGTGGGTTTAGGGTGAGTCTGTGGGTTTAGGGTCAGTCTTTGGGTTTAGGGTCAGTCTGTGGGTTTAGGGTCAGTCTGGGAGTTTAGCATCTGTCTGTGGGTTTTGGGGTTAGTCTGGGAGTTTAGGGTCAGTCTGTGGGTTTAGGGTCAGTCTGGGAGTTTAGTGTCAGTCTGTAGGTTTAGGCTCAGTCTGTGGGTTTAGGGTCAGTCTGTGGGTTTAGGCTCAGGTTGGGAGTTTAGGGTCAGTCTGTGTGTTTAGGGTCTGTCTGTGGGTTTAGGGTCAGTCTGTGGGTTTAGGGTCAGTGTGGGAGTTTAGGGTCAGTCTGGGAGTTTATGGTCCATCTGTGGGTTTAGGGTCAGTCTGGGAGTTTAGGGTCAGTCTGGGAGTTTAGGGTCAGTGTGTGAGTTTAGGGTCAGTCTGGGAGTTTAGGGTCAGTCTGGGAGTTTAGGGTCAGTCTGGGAGTTTAGGGTCAGTGTGTGAGTTTAGGGTCAGTCTGGGAGTTTAGGGTCAGTGTGAGAGGTTTAGTGTCAGTCTGTAGGTTTAGAGTCAGTCTGGGAGTTTAGGGTCATTCTTGGAGTTTAAGGGTCAGTCTGTGGGTTTAGGGTCAGTCAGTGAGTTATAATTTCAGTGTGTGTGTTTAGGGTCAGTCTGAGAGGTTTAGGGTCCGTCTGTGTGTTTCGGGTCAGTCTGGGAGTTTCGGGTCATTCTTGGAGTTTAATGGTCAGTCTGTGGGTTTAGGGTCTGTCTGGGAGTTTAGGGTCAGTTTGGGAGTTTTAGGGTCAGTCTGTAGGTTTAGGGTCAGTCTGTGGGTTTAGGGTCTGTGCGGGATTTTAGGGTCAGTGTGTGGGTTTAGGGTCAGTCTGGGAGTTTAGGATCTGTCTGTGGCTTTAGGGTCAGTGTGGGAGTTTAGCGTCAGTGTGTGGGTTTAGGGTCAGTCTGGGTGTTTAGGATCAGTCTGTGGGTTTAGGGTCAGTCTGGGAGTTTAGGGTCAGTCTGTAGGTTTAGGCTCAGTCTGTGGGTTTAGCGTCAGTCTGGGAGTTTAGGGTCAGTCTGTGGGTTTAGGGTCAGTCTGGGAGTTTAGTGTCAGTCTGTAGGTTTAGGCTCAGTCTGTGGGTTTAGGGTCAGTCTGGGAGTTTAGGGTCAGTCTGTAGGTTTAGGCTCAGTCTGTGGGTTTTGGGTCAGTTTGTGAGTTTAGGGTCAGTCTGTGGGTTTAGGGTCAGCTGGGAGTTTAGGGTCAGTCTGTGGGTTTAAGGTCAGTCTGGGAGTTTAGGATCTGTCTGTGGGTTTAGGGTCAGTCTGGGAGTTTAGTGTCAGTCTGTAGGTTTAGGCTCAGTCTGTGAGTTTAGGGTCAGTCTGCGGGTTTAGGGTCAGTCTGGGAGTTTAGGGTCAGTCTGGGAGTTTAGGGTCAGTCTGTGGGTTTAGGGTCAGTCTGGGAGTTTAGGGTCAGTCTGGTAGTTTAGGGTCAGTCTGTGGGTTTAGTGTCAGTCTGTGGTTTTAGGCTCAGTCTGGGAGTTTAGGGTCCGTCTGTGGGTTTAAGGTCTGTGCGGGAGTTTAGGGTCAGTGTGTGGGTTTAGGGTCAGTCTGGGAGTTTAGGATCTGTCTGTGGGTTTAGGGTCAGTGTGGGAGTTTAGCGTCATTGTGTGGGTTTAGGGTCAGTCTGGGAGTTTAGGGTCAGTCTGTGGGTTTAGGGTCAGTCTGGGAGTTCAGGGTCAGTCTGTGGGTTTAGGGTCAGTTTGGGAGTTTAGGGTCAGTCTGTAGGTTTAGGCTCAGTCTGTGGGTTTAGGGTCAGTCTGGGAGTTTAGGGTCAGTCTGTAGGTTTAGGCTCAGTCTGTGGGTTTAGGGTCAGTCTGTGGGTTTAGGGTCAGTCTGGGAGTTTCGGGTCATTCTTGGGGTTTCAGGGTCTGTCTGTGGGTTTAGGGTCAGTCTGAGAGTTTTAGCGTCAGTCGGCACGTTTAAGGGTCAGTCTGTGGGTTTAGGGTCTGTCTGGGTGTTTAGGGTAAACTGGGAGATTTAGGGTCAGTCTGTGGATTTAGGGTCAGTCTGTGGGTTTAGGGTCTGTGTGGGAGTTTAGGGTCAGTGTGGGAGTTTAGGGTCAGTCTGTGGGTTTAGGGTCAGTCTGTGGGTTTAGGGTCAGTGTGTGGGAATTTAGGGTCAGTGTGTGGGTTTAGGGTCAGTCTGGGAGTTTAGGGTCAGTCTGTGGATTTAGCGTCAGTGTGTGGGAATTTAGGGTCAGTGTGTGGGTTTAGGGTCAGTCTGGGTGTTTAGGGTCAGTCTGTGGGTTTAGGGTGAGTCTGTGGGTTTAGGGTCAGTCTTTGGGTTTAGGGTCCGTCTGTGGGTTTAGGGTCAGTCTGGGAGTTTAGGATCTGTCTGTGGGTTTAGGGTTAGTCTGGGAGTTTAGGGTCAGTGTGGGAGTTTAGGGTCAGTCTGTGGGTTTAGGGTCAGTCTGTGGGTTTAGGGTCAGTGTGTGGGTTTAGGGTCAGTCTGTGAGTTTAGGGTCAGTCTGTGGGTTTAGGGTCAGTCTGGAAGTTTAGGGTCAGTCTGTAGGTTTAGGCTCAGTCTGTGGGAGTTTAGGGTCAGTCTGTGGGTTTAGGGTCAGTGTGGGAGTTTAGGATCTGTCTGTGGGTTTAGGGTCCGTCTGTGGGTTTAGGGTCAGTCTGGGAGTTTAGGGTCAGTCTGGGAGTTTAGGGTCAGTGTGTGAGTTTAGGGTCAGTCAGGGAGGTTTACGGTCAGTGTGGGAGTTTAGGGTCAGTCTGTGGGTTTCGGGACAGTCTGGGAGTTTAGGGTCATTCTTGGAGTTTAAGGTTCAGTCTGTGGGTTTAGGGTCAGTCTGTGGGTTTAGGGTCTGTGTGGGAGTTTAGGGTCAGTGTGGGAGTTTAGGGTCAGTCTGTGGGTTTAGGGTCAGTCTGGGAGTTTAGGGTCAGTCTGTGGGTTTAGGGTGAGTCTGTGGGTTTTGGGTCAGTCTGGGAGTTTAGGGTCAGTCTGTGGGTTTAGGGTCAGTCTGGGAGTTTAGGATCTGTCAGTGGGTTTAGGGTCCATGTGGGAGTTTAGGGTCAGTCTGGGAGTTTAGGGTCAGTCTGTGGGTTTAGGGTCAGTCTGGGAGTTTAGGGTCAGTCTGGGAGTTTAGGGTCAGTGTGTGAGTTTAGGGTCAGTCTGTGGGTTTACGGTCAGTGTGGGAGTTTTGGGTCAGTCTGTGGGTTTAGGAACAGTCTGGGAGTTTAGGGTCATTCTTGGAGTTTAAGGTTCAGTCTGTGGGTTTAGGGTCAGTCTGTGGGTTTAGGGTCAGTGTGGGAGTTTAGGGTCAGTGTGGGAGTTTAGGGTCAGTCTGTGGGTTTGGCGTCAGTGTGTGGGTTTAGGGTCAGTCGGTGGGTTTAGGGTCAGTCTGGGAGTTTAGGGTCAGTCTGTGGGTTTAGGGTGATCTGTGGGTTTAGTATCAGTCTGGGAGTTTAGGGTCAGTCTGTGGGTTTAGGGTCAGTCTGGGAGTTTAGGATCTGTCTGTGGGTTTAGGGTCAGTCTGGGAGTTTAGGATCTGTCTGTGGGTTTAGGGTTAGTCTGGGAGTTTAGGGTCAGTCTGTGGTTTAGGGTCAGTCTGGGAGTTTAGGGTCAGTCTGTAGGTTTAGGGTCAGTGTGTGAGTTTAGGGTCAGTCTGTGGGTTTAGGGTCAGTCTGGGAGTTTAGGGTCAGTCTGTGGGTTTAGGGTCTGTCTCCAAGTTTAGGGTCAGTCTGTGGGATTACGGTCAGTGTGGGAGTTTAGGGTCACTGTGGGAGTTTAGGGTCAGTCTGTGGGTTTAGGGTCAGTGTGGGAGTTTAGGATCTGTCTGTGGGTGTAGGGTCAGTGTGGGAGTTTAGGGTTAGTCTGGGAGTTTAGGGTCCGTCTGTGGGTTTAGGTTCAGTCTGGGAGTTAAGGGTCAGTCTGGGAGTTTAGGGTCAGTGTGTGAGTTTAGGGTCAGCCTGGGAGGTTTAGGGTCAGTGTGTGAGTTTAGTGTCAGTCTGGGAGGTTTAGGGTCAGTCTGGGAGGTTTAGGCTCAGTCTGGGAGTTTAGGGTCAGTGTGTGAGTTTAGGGTCAGTCTGGGAGTTTAGGGTCAGTGTGTGAGGTTTAGGGTCAATCTGTGGGTTTAGGGTCAGTCTGGGAGTTTAGGGTCATTCTTGGAGTTTAAGGGTCAGTCTGTGGGTTTAGGGTCAGTCAGTGAGTTATAATTTCAGTGTGTGTGTTTAGGGTCAGTCTGAGAGGTTTAGGGTCCGTCTGTGGGTTTAGGGTCAGTCTGGGAGTTTCGGGTCATTCTTGGAGTTTAATGGTCAGTCTGTGGGTTTAGGGTCAGACTGAGAGTTTTAGGGTCAGTCGGCGAGTTTAAGGGTCAGTCTGTGGGTTTAGGGTCTGTCTGGGAGTTTAGGGTCAGTCTGGGAGTTTTAGGGTCAGTCTGTGGGTTTAGGGTCAGTCTGTGGGTTTAGGGTCTGTGCGGGAGTTTAGGGTCAGTGTGTGGGTTTAGGGTCAGTCTGGGAGTTTAGGATCTGTCTGTGGGTTTAGAGTCAGTCTGGGAGTTCAGGGTCAGTCTGTGGGTTTAGGGTCAGTCTGGGAGTTTAGGGTCAGTCTGTAGGTTTAGGCTCAGTCTGTGGGTTTAGGGTCAGTCTGGGAGTTTAGGGTCAGTCTGTGGGTTTAGGGTCAGTCTGGGAGTTTAGGGTCAGTCTGTAGGTTTAGGCTCAGTCTGTGGGTTTAGGGTCAGTCTGTGGGTTTAGGGTCAGTCTGGGAGTTTCGGGTCATTCTTGGGGTTTCAGGGTCAGTCTGTGGGTTTAGGGTCAGTCTGAGAGTTTTAGGGTCAGTCGGCACGTTTAAGGGTCAGTCTGTGGGTTTAGGGTCTGTCTGGGTGTTTAGGGTAAACTGGGAGGTTTAGGGTCAGTCTGTGGATTTAGGGTCAGTCTGTGGATTTAGGGTCTGTGTGGGAGTTTAGGGTCAGTGTGGGAGTTTAGGGTCAGTCTGTGGGTTTAGGGTCAGTCTGTGGGTTTAGG
This sequence comes from Isurus oxyrinchus, assembly GCA_026770705.1. Classification (NCBI taxonomy): domain Eukaryota; kingdom Metazoa; phylum Chordata; class Chondrichthyes; order Lamniformes; family Lamnidae; genus Isurus; species Isurus oxyrinchus. The sequence goes on from JANJGN010000014.1 coordinate 8,750,399, forward strand.
GTCAGTGTGTGGGAATTTAGGGTCAGTGTGTGGGTTTAGGGTCAGTCTGGGAGTTTAGGGTCAGTCTGTAGGTTTAGGCTCAGTCTGTGGGTTTAGGGTCAGTCTGGGAGTTTAGGGTCAGTCTGTAGGTTTAGGCTCAGTCTGTGGGTTTTGGGTCAGTTTGCGAGTTTAGGGTCAGTCTGTGGGTTTAGGGTCAGCTGGGAGTTTAGGGTCAGTCTGTAGGTTTAGGGTCTGTCTCGGTGTTTAGGGTAAACTGGGAGGTTTAGGGTCAGTCTGTGGGTTTAGGGTCAGTGTGTGGGAATTTAGGGTCAGTGTGTGGGTTTAGGGTCAGTCTGGGAGTTTAGGGTCAGTCTGTGGATTTAGCGTCAGTCTGGGTGTTTAGGGTCAGTCTGTGGGTTTAGGGTGGGTCTGTGGGTTTAGGGTCAGTCTTTGGGTTTAGGGTCAGTCTGTGGGTGTAGGGTCAGTCTGGGAGTTTAGGATCTGTCTGTGGGTTTAGGGTTAGTCTGGGAGTTTAGGGTCAGTCTGTGGGTTTAGGGTCAGTCTGTAGGTTTAGGCTCCGTCTGTGGGTTTAGGGTCAGTCTGTGGGTTTAGGCTCAGGTTGGGAGTTTAGGGTCAGTCTGTGGGTTTAGGGTCTGTGTGGGAGTTTAGGGTCAGTCTGGGAGTTTAGGGTCCATCTGTGGGTTTAGGGTCAGTCTGGGAGTTTAGGGTCAGTCTGGGAGTTTAGGGTCAGTGTGTGAGTTTAGGGTCATTCTTGGAGGTTAAGGGTCAGTCTGGGTTTAGGGTCAGTCAGTGAGTTATAATTTCAGTGTGTGTGTTTAGGGTCAGTCTGAGAGGCTTAGGGTCCGTCTGTGGGTTTAGGGTCAGTCTGGGAGTTTCGGGTCATTCTTGGAGTTTAATGGTCAGTCTGTGGGTTTAGGGTCTGTCTGGGAGTTTAGGGTCAGTTTGGGAGTTTTAGGGTCAGTCTGTAGGTTTAGGGTCAGTCTGTGGGTTTAGGGTCTGTGCGGGATTTTAGGGTCAGTGTGTGGGTTTAGGGTCAGTCTGGGAGTTTAGGATCTGTCTGTGGGTTTAGGGTCAGTGTGGGAGTTTAGCGTCAGTGTGTGGGTTTAGGGTCAGTCTGGGAGTTTAGGATCAGTCTGTGGGTTTAGGGTCAGTCTGGGAGTTTAGGGTCAGTCTGTAGGTTTAGGGTCTGTCTGTGGGTTTAGGGTCAGCTGTGAGTTTAGGGTCAGTCTGGGAGTTTAGGGTCAGTCTGTGGGTTTAGGGTCAGTCTGGGAGTTTAGGATCTGTCTGTGGGTTTAGGGTCAGTCTGGGAGTTTAGGGTCAGTCTGTAGGTTTCGGCTCAGTCTGTGAGTTTAGGGTCAGTCTGCGGGTTTAGGGTCAGTCTGGGAGTTTAGGGTCAGTCTGGGAGTTTAGGGCCAGTCTGTGGGTTTAGGGTCAGTCTGGGAGTTTAGGGTAAGTCTGGTAGTTTAGGGTCAGTCTGTGGATTTAGTGTCAGTCTGTGGTTTTAGGCTCAGTCTGGGAGTTTAGGATCTGTCTGTGGGTTTAGGGTCAGTGTGGGAGTTTAGGGTCAGTGTGTGGGTTTAGGGTCAGTCTGGGAGTTTAGGATCTGTCTGTGGGTTTAGGGTCAGTGTGGGAGTTTAGCGTCATTGTGTGGGTTTAGGGTCAGTCTGGGAGTTTAGGGTCAGTCTGTGGGTTTAGGGTCAGTCTGGGAGTTCAGGGTCAGTCTGTGGGTTTAGGGTCAGTCTGGAAGTTTAGGGTCAGTCTGTAGATTTAGGCTCAGTCTGTGGGTTTAGGGTCAGTCTGGGAGTTTAGGGTCAGTCTGTAGGTTTAGGCTCAGTCTGTGGGTTTAGGGTCAGTCTGTAGGTTTAGGCTCAGTCTGTGGGTTTAGGGTCAGTCTGTGGGTTTAGGGTCAGTCTGGGAGTTCAGGGTCAGTCTGTGGGTTTAGGGTCAGTCTGGGAGTTTAGGGTCAGTCTGTAGGTTTAGGCTCAGTCTGTGGGTTTAGGGTCAGTCTGTAGGTTTAGGCTCAGTCTGTGGGTTTAGGGTCAGTCTGTGGGTTTAGGGTCAGTCTGGGAGTTCAGGGTCAGTCTGTGGGTTTAGGGTCAGTCTGGGAGTTTAGGGTCAGTCTGTAGGTTTAGGCTCAGTCTGTGGGTTTAGGGTCAGTCTGTGGGTTTAGGGTCAGTCTGGGAGTTTCGGGTCATTCTTGGGGTTTCAGGGTCAGTCTGTGGGTTTAGGGTCAGTCTGGGAGTTTAGGATCTGTCTGTGGGTTTAGGGTCAGTGTGGGAGTTTAGCGTCATTGTGTGGGTTTAGGGTCAGTCTGGGAGTTTAGGGTCAGTCTGTGGGTTTAGGGTCAGTCTGGGAGTTCAGGGTCAGTCTGTGGGTTTAGGGTCAGTCTGGGAGTTTAGGGTCAGTCTGTAGATTTAGGCTCAGTCTGTGGGTTTAGGGTCAGTCTGGGAGTTTAGGGTCAGTCTGTAGGTTTAGGCTCAGTCTGTGGGTTTAGGGTCAGTCTGTAGGTTTAGGCTCAGTCTGTGGGTTTAGGGTCAGTCTGTGGGTTTAGGGTCAGTCTGGGAGTTCAGGGTCAGTCTGTGGGTTTAGGGTCAGTCTGGGAGTTTAGGGTCAGTCTGTAGGTTTAGGCTCAGTCTGTGGGTTTAGGGTCAGTCTGTAGGTTTAGGCTCAGTCTGTGGGTTTAGGGTCAGTCTGTGGGTTTAGGGTCAGTCTGGGAGTTCAGGGTCAGTCTGTGGGTTTAGGGTCAGTCTGGGAGTTTAGGGTCAGTCTGTAGGTTTAGGCTCAGTCTGTGGGTTTAGGGTCAGTCTGTGGGTTTAGGGTCAGTCTGAGAGTTTTAGGGTCAGTCGGCACGTTTAAGGGCCAGTCTGTGGGTTTAGGGTCTGTCTGGGTGTTGAGGGTAAACTGGGAGGTTTAGGGTCAGTCTGTGGATTTAGGGTCAGTCTGTGGATTTAGGGTCTGTGTGGGAGTTTAGGGTCAGTCTGGGAGTTTAGGGCCAGTCTGTGGGTTTAGGGTCAGTCTGGGAGTTTAGGGTCAGTCTGGTAGTTTAGGGTCAGTCTGTGGATTTAGTGTCAGTCTGTGGTTTTAGGCTCAGTCTGGGAGTTTAGGATCTGTCTGTGGGTTTAGGGTCAGTGTGGGAGTTTAGGGTCAGTGTGTGGGTTTAGGGTCAGTCTGGGAGTTTAGGATCTGTCTGTGAGTTTAGGGTCAGTGTGGGAGTTTAGCGTCATTGTGTGGGTTTAGGGTCAGTCTGGGAGTTTAGGGTCAGTCTGTGGGTTTAGGGTCAGTCTGGGAGTTCAGGGTCAGTCTGTGGGTTTAGGGTCAGTCTGGGAGTTTAGGGTCAGTCTGTAGATTTAGGCTCAGTCTGTGGGTTTAGGGTCAGTCTGGGAGTTTAGGGTCAGTCTGTAGGTTTGGGCTCAGTCTGTGGGTTTAGGGTCAGTCTGTAGGTTTAGGCTCAGTCTGTGGGTTTAGGGTCAGTCTGTGGGTTTAGGGTCAGTCTGGGAGTTCAGGGTCAGTCTGTGGGTTTAGGGTCAGTCTGGGAGTTTAGGGTCAGTCTGTAGGTTTAGGCTCAGTCTGTGGTTTAGGGTCAGTCTGTAGGTTTAGGCTCAGTCTGTGGGTTTAGGGTCAGTCTGTGGGTTTAGGGTCAGTCTGGGAGTTCAGGGTCAGTCTGTGGGTTTAGGGTCAGTCTGGGAGTTTAGGGTCAGTCTGTAGGTTTAGGCTCAGTCTGTGGGTTTAGGGTCAGTCTGTGGGTTTAGGGTCAGTCTGGGAGTTTCGGGTCATTCTTGGGGTTTCAGGGTCAGTCTGTGGGTTTAGGGTCAGTCTGAGAGTTTTAGGGTCAGTCGGCACGTTTAAGGGCCAGTCTGTGGGTTTAGGGTCTGTCTGGGTGTTTAGGGTAAACTGGGAGGTTTAGGGTCAGTCTGTGGATTTAGGGTCAGTCTGTGGATTTAGGGTCTGTGTGGGAGTTTAGGGTCAGTGTGGGAGTTTAGGGTCAGTCTGTGGGTTTAGGGTCAGTCTGTGGGTTTAGGGTCAGTGTGTGGGAATTTAGGGTCAGTGTGTGGGTTTAGGGTCAGTCTGGGAGTTTAGGGTCAGTCTGTTTATTTAGCGTCAGTGTGTGGGAATTTAGGGTCAGTGTGTGGGTTTAGGGTCAGTCTGGGTGTTTAGGGTCAGTCTGTGGGTTTAGGGTGAGTCTGTGGGTTTAGGGTCAGTCTTTGGGTTTAGGGTCAGTCTGTGGGTTTAGGGTCAGTCTGGGAGTTTAGCATCTGTCTGTGGGTTTAGGGTTAGTCTGGGAGTTTAGGGTCAGTCTGTGGGTTTAGGGTCAGTCTGGGAGTTTAGTGTCAGTCTGTGGGTTTAGGCTCAGGTTGGGAGTTTAGGGTCAGTCTGTGTGTTTAGGGTCAGTGTAGGAGTTTAGGATCTGTCTGTGGGTTTAGGGTCAGTGTGGGAGTTTAGGGTCAGTCTGGGAGTTTAGGGTCCATCTGTGGGTTTAGGGTCAGTCTGGGAGTTTAGGGTCAGTGTGGGAGTTTAGGGTCAGTCTGGGAGTTTAGGGTCAGTGTGTGAGTTTAGGGTCAGTCTGGGAGTTTAGGGTCAGTGTGAGAGGTTTAGTGTCAGTCTGTGGGTTTAGAGTCAGTCTGGGAGTTTAGGGTCATTCTTGGAGTTTAAGGGTCAGTCTGTGGGTTTAGGGTCAGTCAGTGAGTTATAATTTCAGTGTGTGTGTTTAGGGTCAGTCTGAGAGGTTTAGGGTCCGTCTGTGTGTTTTGGGTCAGTCTGGGAGTTTCGGGTCATTCTTGGAGTTTAATGGTCAGTCTGTGGGTTTAGGGTCTGTCTGGGAGTTTAGGGTCAGTTTGGGAGTTTTAGGGTCAGTCTGTAGGTTTAGGGTCAGTCTGTGGGTTTAGGGTCTGTGCGGGATTTTAGGGTCAGTGTGTGGGTTTAGGGTCAGTCTGGGAGTTTAGGATCTGTCTGTGGCTTTAGGGTCAGTGTGGGAGTTTAGCGTCAGTGTGTGGGTTTAGGGTCAGTCTGGGAGTTTAGGATCAGTCTGTGGGTTTAGGGTCAGTCTGGGAGTTTAGGGTCAGTCTGTAGGTTTAGGCTCAGTCTGTGGGTTTAGCGTCAGTCTGGGAGTTTAGGGTCAGTCTGTGGGTTTAGGGTCAGTCTGGGAGTTTAGTGTCAGTCTGTAGGTTTAGGCTCAGTCTGTGGGTTTAGGGTCAGTCTGGGAGTTTAGGGTCAGTCTGTAGGTTTAGGCTCAGTCTGTGGGTTTTGGGTCAGTTTGTGAGTTTAGGGTCAGTCTGTGGGTTTAGGGTCAGCTGGGAGTTTAGGGTCAGTCTGTGGGTTTAAGGTCAGTCTGGGAGTTTAGGATCTGTCTGTGGGTTTAGGGTCAGTCTGGGAGTTTAGTGTCAGTCTGTAGGTTTAGGCTCAGTCTGTGAGTTTAGGGTCAGTCTGCGGGTTTAGGGTCAGTCTGGGAGTTTAGGGTCAGTCTGGGAGTTTAGGGTCAGTCTGTGGGTTTAGGGTCAGTCTGGGAGTTTAGGGTCAGTCTGGTAGTTTAGGGTCAGTCTGTGGGTTTAGTGTCAGTCTGTGGTTTTAGGCTCAGTCTGGGAGTTTAGGGTCCGTCTGTGGGTTTAGGGTCTGTGCGGGAGTTTAGGGTCAGTGTGTGGGTTTAGGGTCAGTCTGGGAGTTTAGGATCTGTCTGTGGGTTTAGGGTCAGTGTGGGAGTTTAGCGTCATTGTGTGGGTTTAGTGTCAGTCTGGGAGTTTAGGGTCTGTCTGTGGGTTTAGGGTCAGTCTGGGAGTTCAGGGTCAGTCTGTGGGTTTAGGGTCAGTTTGGGAGTTTAGGGTCAGTCTGTAGGTTTAGGCTCAGTCTGTGGGTTTAGGGTCAGTCTGTGGGTTTAGGGTCAGTCTGGGAGTTTCGGGTCATTCTTGGGGTTTCGGGGTCTGTCTGTGGGTTTAGGGTCAGTCTGAGAGTTTTAGCGTCAGTTGGCACGTTTAAGGGTCAGTCTGTGGGTTTAGGGTCTGTCTGGGTGTTTAGGGTAAACTGGGAGGTTTAGGGTCAGTCTGTGGGTTTAGGGTCAGTCTGTGGGTTTAGGGTCAGTGTGGGAGTTTAGGGTCAGTCTGTGGATTTAGGGTCAGTCTGTGGGTTTAGGGTCTGTGTGGGAGTTTAGGGTCAGTGTGGGAGTTTAGGGTCAGTCTGTGGGTTTAGGGTCAGTCTGTGGGTTTAGGGTCAGTGTGTGGGAATTTAGGGTCAGTGTGTGGGTTTAGGGTCAGTCTGGGAGTTTAGGGTCAGTCTGTGGATTTAGCATCAGTGTGTGGGAATTTAGGGTCAGTGTGTGGGTTTAGGGTCAGTCTGGGTGTTTAGGGTCAGTCTGTGGGTTTAGGGTGAGTCTGTGGGTTTAGGGTCAGTCTTTGGGTTTAGGGTCCGTCTGTGGGTTTAGGGTCAGTCTGGGAGTTTAGGATCTGTCTGTGGGTTTAGGGTTAGTCTGGGAGTTTAGGGTCAGTGTGGGAGTTTAGGGTCAGTCTGTGGGTTTAGGGTCAGTCTGTGGGTTTAGGGTCAGTGTGTGGGTTTAGGGTCAGTCTGTGAGTTTAGGGTCAGTCTGTGGGTTTAGGGTCAGTCTGGAAGTTTAGGGTCAGTCTGTAGGTTTAGGCTCAGTCTGTGGGAGTTTAGGGTCAGTCTGTGGGTTTAGGGTCAGTGTGGGAGTTTAGGATCTGTCTGTGGGTTTAGGGTCCGTATGGGAGTTTAGGGTCAGTCTGGGAGTTTAGGGTCCGTCTGTGGGTTTAGGGTCAGTCTGGGAGTTTAGGGTCAGTCTGGGAGTTTAGGGTCAGTCTGTGGGTTTAGGGTCAGTCTGTGGGTTTAGGGTCAGTGTGGGAGTTTAGGGTCAGTCTGGGAGTTTAGGGTCAGTCTGTGGGTTTAGGGTCAGTCTGGGAGTTTAGTGTCAGTCTGTAGGTTTAGGCTCAGTCTGTGGGTTTAGGGTCAGTCTGGGAGTTTAGGGTCAGTCTGTAGGTTTAGGCTCAGTCTGTGGGTTTTGGGTCAGTTTGTGAGTTTAGGGTCAGTCTGTGGGTTTAGGGTCAGCTGGGAGTTTAGGGTCAGTCTGTGGGTTTAAGGTCAGTCTGGGAGTTTAGGATCTGTCTGTGGGTTTAGGGTCAGTCTGGGAGTTTAGTGTCAGTCTGTAGGTTTAGGCTCAGTCTGTGAGTTTAGGGTCAGTCTGCGGGTTTAGGGTCAGTCTTGGAGTTTAGGGTCAGTCTGGGAGTTTAGGGTCAGTCTGTGGGTTTAGGGTCAGTCTGGGAGTTTAGGGTCAGTCTGGTAGTTTAGGGTCAGTCTGTGGGTTTAGTGTCAGTCTGTGGTTTTAGGCTCAGTCTGGGAGTTTAGGGTCCGTCTGTGGGTTTAGGGTCTGTGCGGGAGTTTAGGGTCAGTGTGTGGGTTTAGGGTCAGTCTGGGAGTTTAGGATCTGTCTGTGGGTTTAGGGTCAGTGTGGGAGTTTAGCGTCATTGTGTGGGTTTAGGGTCAGTCTGGGAGTTTAGGGTCTGTCTGTGGGTTTAGGGTCAGTCTGGGAGTTCAGGGTCAGTCTGTGGGTTTAGGGTCAGTTTGGGAGTTTAGGGTCAGTCTGTAGGTTTAGGCTCAGTCTGTGGGTTTAGGGTCAGTCTGGGAGTTTAGGGTCAGTCTGTAGGTTTAGGCTCAGTCTGTGGGTTTCGGGTCAGTCTGTGGGTTTAGGGTCAGTCTGGGAGTTTCGGGTCATTCTTGGGGTTTCAGGGTCAGTCTGTGGGTTTAGGGTCAGTCTGAGAGTTTTAGCGTCAGTCGGCACGTTTAAGGGTCAGTCTGTGGGTTTAGGGTCTGTCTGGGTGTTTAGGGTAAACTGGGAGGTTTAGGGTCAGTCTGTGGATTTAGGGTCAGTCTGTGGGTTTAGGGTCTGTGTGGGAGTTTAGGGTCAGTGTGGGAGTTTAGGGTCAGTCTGTGGGTTTAGGGTCAGTCTGTGGGTTTAGGGTCAGTGTGTGGGAATTTAGGGTCAGTGTGTGGGTTTAGGGTCAGTCTGGGAGTTTAGGGTCAGTCTGTGGATTTAGCGTCAGTGTGTGGGAATTTAGGGTCAGTGTGTGGGTTTAGGGTCAGTCTGGGAGTTTAGGGTCAGTCTGTGGATTTAGCATCAGTGTGTGGGAATTTAGGGTCAGTGTGGGTTTAGGGTCAGTCTGGGTGTTTAGGGTCAGTCTGTGGGTTTAGGGTGAGTCTGTGGGTTTAGGGTCAGTCTTTGGGTTTAGGGTCCGTCTGTGGGTTTAGGGTCAGTCTGGGAGTTTAGGATCTGTCTGTGGGTTTCGGGTTAGTCTGGGAGTTTAGGGTCAGTGTGGGAGTTTAGGGTCAGTCTGTGGGTTTAGGGTCAGTCTGTGGGTTTAGGGTCAGTGTGTGGGTTTAGGGTCAGTCTGTGAGTTTAGGGTCAGTCTGTGGGTTTAGGGTCAGTCTGGAAGTTTAGGGTCAGTCTGTAGGTTTAGGCTCAGTCTGTGGGAGTTTAGGGTCAGTCTGTGGGTTTAGGGTCAGTGTGGGAGTTTAGGATCTGTCTGTGGGTTTAGGGTCCGTATGGGAGTTTAGAGTCAGTCTGGGAGTTTAGGGTCCGTCTGTGGGTTTAGGGTCAGTCTGGGAGTTTAGGGTCAGTCTGGGAGTTTAGGGTCAGTGTGTGAGTTTAGGGTCAGTCAGGGAGGTTTACGGTCAGTGTGGGAGTTTTGGGTCAGTCTGTGGGTTTAGGAACAGTCTGGGAGTTTAGGGTCATTCTTGGAGTTTAAGGTTCAGTCTATGGGTTTAGGGTCAGTCTGTGGGTTTAGGGTCTGTGTGGGAGTTTAGGGTCAGTGTGGGAGTTTAGGGTCAGTCTGTGGGTTTAGGGTCAGTCTGGGAGTTTAGGGTCAGTCTGTGGGTTTAGGGTGAGTCTGTGGGTTTTGGGTCAGTCTGGGAGTTTAGGGTCAGTCTGTGGGTTTAGGGTCAGTCTGGGAGTTTAGGATCTGTCAGTGGGTTTAGGGTCCGTGTGGGAGTTTAGGGTCAGTCTGGGAGTTTAGGGTCAGTCTGTGGGTTTAGGGTCAGTCTGGGAGTTTAGGGTCAGTCTGGGAGTTTAGGGTCAGTGTGTGAGTTTAGGGTCAGTCTGTAGGTTTACGGTCAGTGTGGGAGTTTTGGGTCAGTCTGTGGGTTTAGGAACAGTCTGGGAGTTTAGGGTCATTCTTGGAGTTTAAGGTTCAGTCTGTGGGTTTAGGGTCAGTCTGTGGGTTTAGGGTCAGTGTGGGAGTTTAGGGTCAGTGTGGGAGTTTAGGGTCAGTCTGTGGGTTTAGGGTCAGTCTGGGAGTTTAGGGTCAGTGTGGGAGTTTAGGGTCAGTCTGTGGGTTTGGCGTCAGTGTGTGGGTTTAGGGTCAGTCGGTGGGTTTAGGGTCAGTCTGGGAGTTTAGGGTCAGTCTGTGGGTTTAGGGTGAGTCTGTGGGTTTAGTATCAGTCTGGGAGTTTAGGGTCAGTCTGTGGGTTTAGGGTCAGTCTGGGAGTTTAGGATCTGTCTGTGGGTTTAGGGTCAGTCTGGGAGTTTAGGATCTGTCTGTGGGTTTAGGGTTAGTCTGGGAGTTTAGGGTCAGTCTGTGGTTTAGGGTCAGTCTGGGAGTTTAGGGTCAGTCTGTAGGTTTAGGGTCAGTGTGTGAGTTTAGGGTCAGTCTGTGGGTTTAGGGTCAGTCTGGGAGTTTAGGGTCAGTCTGTGGGTTTAGGGTTCTGTCTCCAAGTTTAGGGTCAGTCTGTGGGATTACGGTCAGTGTGGGAGTTTAGGGTCACTGTGGGAGTTTAGGGTCAGTCTGTGGGTTTAGGGTCAGTGTGGGAGTTTAGGATCTGTCTGTGGGTGTAGGGTCAGTGTGGGAGTTTAGGGTTAGTCTGGGAGTTTAGGGTCCGTCTGTGGGTTTAGGTTCAGTCTGGGAGTTAAGGGTCAGTCTGGGAGTTTAGGGTCAGTGTGTGAGTTTAGGGTCAGCCTGGGAGGTTTAGGGTCAGTGTGTGAGTTTAGTGTCAGTCTGGGAGGTTTAGGGTCAGTCTGGGAGGTTTAGGCTCAGTCTGGGAGTTTAGGGTCAGTGTGTGAGTTTAGGGTCAGTCTGGGAGTTTAGGGTCAGTGTGTGAGGTTTAGGGTCAATCTGTGGGTTTAGGGTCAGTCTGGGAGTTTAGGGTCATTCTTGGAGTTTAAGGGTCAGTCTGTGGGTTTAGGGTCAGTCAGTGAGTTATAATTTCAGTGTGTGTGTTTAGGGTCAGTCTGAGAGGTTTAGGGTCCGTCTGTGGGTTTAGGGTCAGTCTGGGAGTTTCGGGTCATTCTTGGAGTTTAATGGTCAGTCTGTGGGTTTAGGGTCAGACTGAGAGTTTTAGGGTCAGTCGGCGAGTTTAAGGGTCAGTCTGTGGGTTTAGGGTCTGTCTGGGAGTTTAGGGTCAGTCTGGGAGTTTTAGGGTCAGTCTGTGGGTTTAGGGTCAGTCTGTGGGTTTAGGGTCTGTGCGGGAGTTTAGGGTCAGTGTGTGGGTTTAGGGTCAGTCTGGGAGTTTAGGATCAGTCTGTGGGTTTAGAGTCAGTCTGGGAGTTCAGGGTCAGTCTGTGGGTTTAGGGTCAGTCTGGGAGTTTAGGGTCAGTCTGTAGGTTTAGGCTCAGTCTGTGGGTTTAGGGTCAGTCTGGGAGTTTAGGGTCAGTCTGTAGGTTTAGGCTCAGTCTGTGGGTTTAGGGTCAGTCTGTGGGTTTAGGGTCAGTCTGGGAGTTTCGGGTCATTCTTGGGGTTTCAGGGTCAGTCTGTGGGTTTAGGGTCAGTCTGAGAGTTTTAGGGTCAGTCGGCACGTTTAAGGGTCAGTCTGTGGGTTTAGGGTCTGTCTGGGTGTTTAGGGTAAACTGGGAGGTTTAGGGTCAGTCTGTGGATTTAGGGTCAGTCTGTGGATTTAGGGTCTGTGTGGGAGTTTAGGGTCAGTGTGGGAGTTTAGGGTCAGTCTGTGGGTTTAGGGTCAGTCTGTGGGTTTAGGGTCAGTGTGTGGGAATTTAGGGTCAGTGTGTGGGTTTAGGGTCAGTCTGGGAGTTTAGGGTCAGTCTGTGTATTTAGCGTCAGTGTGTGGGAATTTAGGGTCAGTGTGTGGGTTTAGGGTCAGTCTGGGTGTTTAGGGTCAGTCTGTGGGTTTAGGGTGAGTCTGTGGGTTTAGGGTCAGTCTTTGGGTTTAGGGTCAGTCTGTGGGTTTAGGGTCAGTCTGTGGGTTTAGGGTCAGTGTAGGAGTTTAGGGTCAGTCTGGGAGTTTAGGGTCCATCTGTGGGTTTAGGGTCAGTCTGGGAGTTTAGGGTCAGTCTGGGAGTTTACGGTCAGTGTGTGAGTTTAGGGTCAGTCTGGGAGTTTAGGGTCAGTGTGAGAGGTTTAGTGTCAGTCTGTGGGTTTAGAGTCAGTCAGGGAGTTTAGGGTCATTCTTGGAGTTTAAGGGTCAGTCTGTGGGTTTAGGGTCAGTCAGTGAGTTATAATTTCAGTGTGTGTGTTTAGGGTCAGTCCGAGAGGCTTAGGGTCCGTCTGTGTGTTTAGGGTCAGTCTGGGAGTTTCGGGTCATTCTTGGAGTTTAATGGTCAGTCTGTGGGTTTAGGGTCTGTCTGGGAGTTTAGGGTCAGTTTGGGAGTTTTAGGGTCAGTCTGTAGGTTTAGGGTCAGTCTGTGGGTTTAGGGTCTGTGTGGGATTTTAGGGTCAGTGTGTGGGTTTAGGGTCAGTCTGGGAGTTTACGATCTGTCTGTGGCTTTAGGGTCAGTGTGGGAGTTTAGCGTCAGTGTGTGGGTTTAGGGTCAGTCTGGGTGTTTAGGGTCAGTCTGTAGGTTTTGGCTCAGTCTGTGGGTTTAGCGTCAGTCTGGGAGTTTAGGGTCAGTCTGTGGGTTTAGGGTCAGTCTGGGAGTTTAGTGTCAGTCTGTAGGTTTAGGCTCAGTCTGTGGGTTTAGGGTCAGTCTGGGAGTTTAGGGTCAGTCTGTAGGTTTAGGCTCAGTCTGTGGGTTTAGCGTCAGTCTGGGAGTTTAGGGTCAGTCTGTGGGTTTAGGGTCAGTCTGGGAGTTTAGTGTCAGTCTGTAGGTTTAGGCTCAGTCTGTGGGTTTAGGGTCAGTCTGGGAGTTTAGGGTCAGTCTGTAGGTTTAGGCTCAGTCTGTGGGTTTTGGGTCAGTTTGCGAGTTTAGGGTCAGTCTGTGGGTTTAGGGTCAGCTGGGAGTTTAGGGTCAGTCTGTAGGTTTAGGCTCAGTCTGTGGGTTTCGGGTCAGTCTGTGGGTTTAGGGTCAGTCTGGGAGTTTCGGGTCAGTCGGCACGTTTAAGGGTCAGTCTGTGGGTTTAGGGTCTGTCTGGGAGTTTAGGGTCAGTCTGTGGATTTAGCGTCAGTGTGTGGGAATTTAGGGTCAGTGTGTGGGTTTAGGGTCAGTCTGGGTGTTTAGGGTCAGTCTGTGGGTTTAGGATGAGTCTGTGGGTTTAGGGTCAGTCTTTGGGTTTAGGGTCAGTCTGTGGGTGTAGGGTCAGTCTGGGAGTTTAGGATCTGTCTGTGGGTTTAGGGTTAGTCTGGGAGTTTAGGGTCAGTCTGTGGGTTTAGGGTCAGTCTGTAGGTTTAGGCTCCGTCTGTGGGTTTAGGGTCAGTCTGTGGGTTTAGGCTCAGGTTGGGAGTTTAGGGTCAGTCTGTGGGTTTAGGGTCTGTGTGGGAGTTTAGGGTCAGTCTGGGAGTTTAGGGTCCATCTGTGGGTTTAGGGTCAGTCTGGGAGTTTAGGGTCAGTCAGGGAGTTTAGGGTCAGTGTGTGAGTTTAGGGTCATTCTTGGAGGTTAAGGGTCAGTCTGGGTTTAGGGTCAGTCAGTGAGTTATAATTTCAGTGTGTGTGTTTAGGGTCAGTCTGAGAGGCTTAGGGTCCGTCTGTGGGTTTAGGGTCAGTCTGGGAGTTTCGGGTCATTCTTGGAGTTTAATGGTCAGTCTGTGGGTTTAGGGTCTGTCTGGGAGTTTAGGGTCAGTTTGGGAGTTTTAGGGTCAGTCTGTAGGTTTAGGGTCAGTCTGTGGGTTTAGGGTCTGTGCGGGATTTTAGGGTCAGTGTGTGGGTTTAGGGTCAGTCTGGGAGTTTAGGATCTGTCTGTGGGTTTAGGGTCAGTGTGGGAGTTTAGCGTCAGTGTGTGGGTTTAGGGTCAGTCTGGGAGTTTAGGGTCAGTCTGTGGGTTTAGGGTCAGTCTGGGAGTTTAGGGTCAGTCTGTAGGTTTAGGGTCAGTCTGTGGGTTTAGGGTCAGCTGTGAGTTTAGGGTCAGTCTGGGAGTTTAGGGTCAGTCTGTGGGTTTAGGGTCAGTCTGGGAGTTTAGGATCTGTCTGTGGGTTTAGGGTCAGTCTGGGAGTTTAGGGTCAGTCTGTAGGTTTCGGCTCAGTCTGTGAGTTTAGGGTCAGTCTGCGGGTTTAGGGTCAGTCTGGGAGTTTAGGGTCAGTCTGGGAGTTTAGGGTCAGTCTGTGGGTTTAGGGTCAGTCTGGGAGTTTAGGGTCAGTCTGGTAGTTTAGGGTCAGTCTGTGGATTTAGTGTCAGTCTGTGGTTTTAGGCTCAGTCTGGGAGTTTAGGATCTGTCTGTGGGTTTAGGGTCAGTGTGGGAGTTTAGGGTCAGTGTGTGGGTTTAGGGTCAGTCTGGGAGTTTAGGATCTGTCTGTGGGTTTAGGGTCAGTGTGGGATTTTAGGGTCAGTGTGTGGGTTTAGGGTCAGTCTGGGAGTTTAGGGTCAGTCTGTAGATTTAGGCTCAGTCTGTGGGTTTAGGGTCAGTCTGGGAGTTTAGGGTCAGTCTGGGAGTTTAGGCTCAGTCTGTGGGTTTAGGGTCAGTCTGGGAGTTTAGGGTCAGTCTGTAGGTTTAGGCTCAGTCTGTGGGTTTAGGATCAGTCTGTGGGTTTAGGGTCAGTCTGGGAGTTTCGCGTCATTCTTGGGGTTTCAGGGACAGTCTGTGGGTTTAGGGTCAGTCTGAGAGTTTTAGGGTCAGTCGGCACGTTTAAGGGTCAGTCTGTGGGTTTAGGGTCTGTCTCGGTGTTTAGGGTAAACTGGGAGGTTTAGGGTCAGTCTGTGGATTTAGGGTCAGTCTGTGGGTTTAGGGTCTGTGTGGGAGTTTAGGGTCAGTATGGGAGTTTAGGGTCAGTCTGGGAGTTTAGGATCTGTCTGTGGGTTTAGGGTCAGTGTGGGAGTTTAGCGTCATTGTGTGGGTTTAGGGTCAGTCTGGGAGTTTAGGGTCAGTCTGTGGGTTTAGGGTCAGTCTGGGAGTTCAGGGTCAGTCTGTGGGTTTAGGGTCAGTCTGGGAGTTTAGGGTCAGTCTGTAGGTTTAGGCTCAGTCTGTGGGTTTAGGGTCAGTCTGGGAGTTTAGGGTCAGTCTGTAGGTTTAGGCTCAGTCTGTGGGTTTAGGGTCAGTCTGGGAGTTTAGGGTCAGTCTGTAGGTTTAGGCTCAGTCTGTGGGTTTAGGGTCAGTCTGTGGGTTTAGGGTCAGTCTGGGAGTTTCGGGTCATTCTTGGGGTTTCAGGGTCAGTCTGTGGGTTTAGGGTCAGTCTGAGAGTTTTAGGGTCAGTCGGCACGTTTAAGGGCCATTCTGTGGGTTTAGGGTCTGTCTGGGTGTTTAGGGTAAACTGGGAGGTTTAGGGTCAGTCTGTGGGTTTAGGGTCAGTCTGTGGATTTAGGGTCTGTGTGGGAGTTTAGGGTCAGTGTGGGAGTTTAGGGTCAGTCTGTGGGTTTAGGGTCAGTCTGTGGGTTTAGGGTCAGTGTGTGGGAATTTAGGGTCAGTGTGTGGGTTTAGGGTCAGTCTGGGTGTTTAGGGTCAGTCTGTGGGTTTAGGGTGAGTCTGTGGGTTTAGGGTCAGTCTTTGGGTTTAGGGTCAGTCTGTGGGTTTAGGGTCAGTCTGGGAGTTTAGCATCTGTCTGTGGGTTTTGGGGTTAGTCTGGGAGTTTAGGGTCAGTCTGTGGGTTTAGGGTCAGTCTGGGAGTTTAGTGTCAGTCTGTAGGTTTAGGCTCAGTCTGTGGGTTTAGGGTCAGTCTGTGGGTTTAGGCTCAGGTTGGGAGTTTAGGGTCAGTCTGTGTGTTTAGGGTCTGTCTGTGGGTTTAGGGTCAGTCTGTGGGTTTAGGGTCAGTGTGGGAGTTTAGGGTCAGTCTGGGAGTTTAGGGTCCATCTGTGGGTTTAGGGTCAGTCTGGGAGTTTAGGGTCAGTCTGGGAGTTTAGGGTCAGTGTGTGAGTTTAGGGTCAGTCTGGGAGTTTAGGGTCAGTCTGGGAGTTTAGGGTCAGTCTGGGAGTTTAGGGTCAGTCTGGGAGTTTAGGGTCAGTGTGTGAGTTTAGGGTCAGTCTGGGAGTTTAGGGTCAGTGTGAGAGGTTTAGTGTCAGTCTGTGGGTTTAGAGTCAGTCTGGGAGTTTAGGGTCATTCTTGGAGTTTAAGGGTCAGTCTGTGGGTTTAGGGTCAGTCAGTGAGTTATAATTTCAGTGTGTGTATTTAGGGTCAGTCTGAGAGGTTTAGGGTCCGTCTGTGTGTTTCGGGTCAGTCTGGGAGTTTCGGGTCATTCTTGGAGTTTAATGGTCAGTCTGTGGGTTTAGGGTCTGTCTGGGAGTTTAGGGTCAGTTTGGGAGTTTTAGGGTCAGTCTGTAGGTTTAGGGTCAGTCTGTGGGTTTAGGGTCTGTGCGGGATTTTAGGGTCAGTGTGTGGGTTTAGGGTCAGTCTGGGAGTTTAGGATCTGTCTGTGGCTTTAGGGTCAGTGTGGGAGTTTAGCGTCAGTGTGTGGGTTTAGGGTCAGTCTGGGTGTTTAGGATCAGTCTGTGGGTTTAGGTTCAGTCTGGGAGTTTAGGGTCAGTCTGTAGGTTTAGGCTCAGTCTGTGGGTTTAGCGTCAGTCTGGGAGTTTAGGGTCAGTCTGTGGGTTTAGGGTCAGTCTGGGAGTTTAGTGTCAGTCTGTAGGTTTAGGCTCAGTCTGTGGGTTTAGGGTCAGTCTGGGAGTTTAGGGTCAGTCTGTAGGTTTAGGCTCAGTCTGTGGGTTTTGGGTCAGTTTGTGAGTTTAGGGTCAGTCTGTGGGTTTAGGGTCAGCTGGGAGTTTTGGGTCAGTCTGTGGGTTTAAGGTCAGTCTGGGAGTTTAGGATCTGTCTGTGGGTTTAGGGTCAGTCTGGGAGTTTAGTGTCAGTCTGTAGGTTTAGGCTCAGTCTGTGAGTTTAGGGTCAGTCTGCGGGTTTAGGGTCAGTCTGGGAGTTTAGGGTCAGTCTGGGAGTTTAGGGTCAGTCTGTGGGTTTAGGGTCAGTCTGGGAGTTTAGGGTCAGTCTGGTAGTTTAGGGTCAGTCTGTGGGTTTAGTGTCAGTCTGTGGTTTTAGGCTCAGTCTGGGAGTTTAGGGTCCGTCTGTGGGTTTAAGGTCTGTGCGGGAGTTTAGGGTCAGTGTGTGGGTTTAGGGTCAGTCTGGGAGTTTAGGATCTGTCTGTGGGTTTAGGGTCAGTGTGGGAGTTTAGCGTCATTGTGTGGGTTTAGGGTCAGTCTGGGAGTTTAGGGTCAGTCTGTGGGTTTAGGGTCAGTCTGGGAGTTCAGGGTCAGTCTGTGGGTTTAGGGTCAGTTTGGGAGTTTAGGGTCAGTCTGTAGGTTTAGGCTCAGTCTGTGGGTTTAGGGTCAGTCTGGGAGTTTAGGGTCAGTCTGTAGGTTTAGGCTCAGTCTGTGGGTTTAGGGTCAGTCTGTGGGTTTAGGGTCAGTCTGGGAGTTTCGGGTCATTCTTGGGGTTTCAGGGTCTGTCTGTGGGTTTAGGGTCAGTCTGAGAGTTTTAGCGTCAGTCGGCACGTTTAAGGGTCAGTCTGTGGGTTTAGGGTCTGTCTGGGTGTTTAGGGTAAACTGGGAGATTTAGGGTCAGTCTGTGGATTTAGGGTCAGTCTGTGGGTTTAGGGTCTGTGTGGGAGTTTAGGGTCAGTGTGGGAGTTTAGGGTCAGTCTGTGGGTTTAGGGTCAGTCTGTGGGTTTAGGGTCAGTGTGTGGGAATTTAGGGTCAGTGTGTGGGTTTAGGGTCAGTCTGGGAGTTTAGGGTCAGTCTGTGGATTTAGCGTCAGTGTGTGGGAATTTAGGGTCAGTGTGTGGGTTTAGGGTCAGTCTGGGTGTTTAGGGTCAGTCTGTGGGTTTAGGGTGAGTCTGTGGGTTTAGGGTCAGTCTTTGGGTTTAGGGTCCGTCTGTGGGTTTAGGGTCAGTCTGGGAGTTTAGGATCTGTCTGTGGGTTTAGGGTTAGTCTGGGAGTTTAGGGTCAGTGTGGGAGTTTAGGGTCAGTCTGTGGGTTTAGGGTCAGTCTGTGGGTTTAGGGTCAGTGTGTGGGTTTAGGGTCAGTCTGTGAGTTTAGGGTCAGTCTGTGGGTTTAGGGTCAGTCTGGAAGTTTAGGGTCAGTCTGTAGGTTTAGGCTCAGTCTGTGGGAGTTTAGGGTCAGTCTGTGGGTTTAGGGTCAGTGTGGGAGTTTAGGATCTGTCTGTGGGTTTAGGGTCCGTCTGTGGGTTTAGGGTCAGTCTGGGAGTTTAGGGTCAGTCTGGGAGTTTAGGGTCAGTGTGTGAGTTTAGGGTCAGTCAGGGAGGTTTACGGTCAGTGTGGGAGTTTAGGGTCAGTCTGTGGGTTTCGGGACAGTCTGGGAGTTTAGGGTCATTCTTGGAGTTTAAGGTTCAGTCTGTGGGTTTAGGGTCAGTCTGTGGGTTTAGGGTCTGTGTGGGAGTTTAGGGTCAGTGTGGGAGTTTAGGGTCAGTCTGTGGGTTTAGGGTCAGTCTGGGAGTTTAGGGTCAGTCTGTGGGTTTAGGGTGAGTCTGTGGGTTTTGGGTCAGTCTGGGAGTTTAGGGTCAGTCTGTGGGTTTAGGGTCAGTCTGGGAGTTTAGGATCTGTCAGTGGGTTTAGGGTCCGTGTGGGAGTTTAGGGTCAGTCTGGGAGTTTAGGGTCAGTCTGTGGGTTTAGGGTCAGTCTGGGAGTTTAGGGTCAGTCTGGGAGTTTAGGGTCAGTGTGTGAGTTTAGGGTCAGTCTGTGGGTTTACGGTCAGTGTGGGAGTTTTGGGTCAGTCTGTGGGTTTAGGAACAGTCTGGGAGTTTAGGGTCATTCTTGGAGTTTAAGGTTCAGTCTGTGGGTTTAGGGTCAGTCTGTGGGTTTAGGGTCAGTGTGGGAGTTTAGGGTCAGTGTGGGAGTTTAGGGTCAGTCTGTGGGTTTGGCGTCAGTGTGTGGGTTTAGGGTCAGTCGGTGGGTTTAGGGTCAGTCTGGGAGTTTAGGGTCAGTCTGTGGGTTTAGGGTGATCTGTGGGTTTAGTATCAGTCTGGGAGTTTAGGGTCAGTCTGTGGGTTTAGGGTCAGTCTGGGAGTTTAGGATCTGTCTGTGGGTTTAGGGTCAGTCTGGGAGTTTAGGATCTGTCTGTGGGTTTAGGGTTCGTCTGGGAGTTTAGGGTCAGTCTGTGGTTTAGGGTCAGTCTGGGAGTTTAGGGTCAGTCTGTAGGTTTAGGGTCAGTGTGTGAGTTTAGGGTCAGTCTGTGGGTTTAGGGTCAGTCTGGGAGTTTAGGGTCAGTCTGTGTGTTTAGGGTCTGTCTCCAAGTTTAGGGTCAGTCTGTGGGATTACGGTCAGTGTGGGAGTTTAGGGTCACTGTGGGAGTTTAGGGTCAGTCTGTGGGTTTAGGGTCAGTGTGGGAGTTTAGGATCTGTCTGTGGGTGTAGGGTCAGTGTGGGAGTTTAGGGTTAGTCTGGGAGTTTAGGGTCCGTCTGTGGGTTTAGGTTCAGTCTGGGAGTTAAGGGTCAGTCTGGGAGTTTAGGGTCAGTGTGTGAGTTTAGGGTCAGCCTGGGAGGTTTAGGGTCAGTGTGTGAGTTTAGTGTCAGTCTGGGAGGTTTAGGGTCAGTCTGGGAGGTTTAGGCTCAGTCTGGGAGTTTAGGGTCAGTGTGTGAGTTTAGGGTCAGTCTGGGAGTTTAGGGTCAGTGTGTGAGGTTTAGGGTCAATCTGTGGGTTTAGGGTCAGTCTGGGAGTTTAGGGTCATTCTTGGAGTTTAAGGGTCAGTCTGTGGGTTTAGGGTCAGTCAGTGAGTTATAATTTCAGTGTGTGTGTTTAGGGTCAGTCTGAGAGGTTTAGGGTCCGTCTGTGGGTTTAGGGTCAGTCTGGGAGTTTCGGGTCATTCTTGGAGTTTAATGGTCAGTCTGTGGGTTTAGGGTCAGACTGAGAGTTTTAGGGTCAGTCGGCGAGTTTAAGGGTCAGTCTGTGGGTTTAGGGTCTGTCTGGGAGTTTAGGGTCAGTCTGGGAGTTTTAGGGTCAGTCTGTGGGTTTAGGGTCAGTCTGTGGGTTTAGGGTCTGTGCGGGAGTTTAGGGTCAGTGTGTGGGTTTAGGGTCAGTCTGGGAGTTTAGGATCTGTCTGTGGGTTTAGAGTCAGTCTGGGAGTTCAGGGTCAGTCTGTGGGTTTAGGGTCAGTCTGGGAGTTTAGGGTCAGTCTGTAGGTTTAGGCTCAGTCTTTGGGTTTAGGGTCCGTCTGTGGGTTTAGGGTCAGTCTGGGAGTTTAGGATCTGTCTGTGGGTTTAGGGTTAGTCTGGGAGTTTAGGGTCAGTGTGGGAGTTTAGGGTCAGTCTGTGGGTTTAGGGTCAGTCTGTGGGTTTAGGGTCAGTGTGTGGGTTTAGGGTCAGTCTGTGAGTTTAGGGTCAGTCTGTGGGTTTAGGGTCAGTCTGGAAGTTTAGGGTCAGTCTGTAGGTTTAGGCTCAGTCTGTGGGAGTTTAGGGTCAGTCTGTGGGTTTAGGGTCAGTGTGGGAGTTTAGGATCTGTCTGTGGGTTTAGGGTCCGTCTGTGGGTTTAGGGTCAGTCTGGGAGTTTAGGGTCAGTCTGGGAGTTTAGGGTCAGTGTGTGAGTTTAGGGTCAGTCAGGGAGGTTTACGGTCAGTGTGGGAGTTTAGGGTCAGTCTGTGGGTTTCGGGACAGTCTGGGAGTTTAGGGTCATTCTTGGAGTTTAAGGTTCAGTCTGTGGGTTTAGGGTCAGTCTGTGGGTTTAGGGTCTGTGTGGGAGTTTAGGGTCAGTGTGGGAGTTTAGGGTCAGTCTGTGGGTTTAGGGTCAGTCTGGGAGTTTAGGGTCAGTCTGTGGGTTTAGGGTGAGTCTGTGGGTTTTGGGTCAGTCTGGGAGTTTAGGGTCAGTCTGTGGGTTTAGGGTCAGTCTGGGAGTTTAGGATCTGTCAGTGGGTTTAGGGTCCGTGTGGGAGTTTAGGGTCAGTCTGGGAGTTTAGGGTCAGTCTGTGGGTTTAGGGTCAGTCTGGGAGTTTAGGGTCAGTCTGGGAGTTTAGGGTCAGTGTGTGAGTTTAGGGTCAGTCTGTGGGTTTACGGTCAGTGTGGGAGTTTTGGGTCAGTCTGTGGGTTTAGGAACAGTCTGGGAGTTTAGGGTCATTCTTGGAGTTTAAGGTTCAGTCTGTGGGTTTAGGGTCAGTCTGTGGGTTTAGGGTCAGTGTGGGAGTTTAGGGTCAGTGTGGGAGTTTAGGGTCAGTCTGTGGGTTTGGCGTCAGTGTGTGGGTTTAGGGTCAGTCGGTGGGTTTAGGGTCAGTCTGGGAGTTTAGGGTCAGTCTGTGGGTTTAGGGTGATCTGTGGGTTTAGTATCAGTCTGGGAGTTTAGGGTCAGTCTGTGGGTTTAGGGTCAGTCTGGGAGTTTAGGATCTGTCTGTGGGTTTAGGGTCAGTCTGGGAGTTTAGGATCTGTCTGTGGGTTTAGGGTTAGTCTGGGAGTTTAGGGTCAGTCTGTGGTTTAGGGTCAGTCTGGGAGTTTAGGGTCAGTCTGTAGGTTTAGGGTCAGTGTGTGAGTTTAGGGTCAGTCTGTGGGTTTAGGGTCAGTCTGGGAGTTTAGGGTCAGTCTGTGGGTTTAGGGTCTGTCTCCAAGTTTAGGGTCAGTCTGTGGGATTACGGTCAGTGTGGGAGTTTAGGGTCACTGTGGGAGTTTAGGGTCAGTCTGTGGGTTTAGGGTCAGTGTGGGAGTTTAGGATCTGTCTGTGGGTGTAGGGTCAGTGTGGGAGTTTAGGGTTAGTCTGGGAGTTTAGGGTCCGTCTGTGGGTTTAGGTTCAGTCTGGGAGTTAAGGGTCAGTCTGGGAGTTTAGGGTCAGTGTGTGAGTTTAGGGTCAGCCTGGGAGGTTTAGGGTCAGTGTGTGAGTTTAGTGTCAGTCTGGGAGGTTTAGGGTCAGTCTGGGAGGTTTAGGCTCAGTCTGGGAGTTTAGGGTCAGTGTGTGAGTTTAGGGTCAGTCTGGGAGTTTAGGGTCAGTGTGTGAGGTTTAGGGTCAATCTGTGGGTTTAGGGTCAGTCTGGGAGTTTAGGGTCATTCTTGGAGTTTAAGGGTCAGTCTGTGGGTTTAGGGTCAGTCAGTGAGTTATAATTTCAGTGTGTGTGTTTAGGGTCAGTCTGAGAGGTTTAGGGTCCGTCTGTGGGTTTAGGGTCAGTCTGGGAGTTTCGGGTCATTCTTGGAGTTTAATGGTCAGTCTGTGGGTTTAGGGTCAGACTGAGAGTTTTAGGGTCAGTCGGCGAGTTTAAGGGTCAGTCTGTGGGTTTAGGGTCTGTCTGGGAGTTTAGGGTCAGTCTGGGAGTTTTAGGGTCAGTCTGTGGGTTTAGGGTCAGTCTGTGGGTTTAGGGTCTGTGCGGGAGTTTAGGGTCAGTGTGTGGGTTTAGGGTCAGTCTGGGAGTTTAGGATCTGTCTGTGGGTTTAGAGTCAGTCTGGGAGTTCAGGGTCAGTCTGTGGGTTTAGGGTCAGTCTGGGAGTTTAGGGTCAGTCTGTAGGTTTAGGCTCAGTCTGTGGGTTTAGGGTCAGTCTGGGAGTTTAGGGTCAGTCTGTGGGTTTAGGGTCAGTCTGGGAGTTTAGGGTCAGTCTGTAGGTTTAGGCTCAGTCTGTGGGTTTAGGGTCAGTCTGTGGGTTTAGGGTCAGTCTGGGAGTTTCGGGTCATTCTTGGGGTTTCAGGGTCAGTCTGTGGGTTTAGGGTCAGTCTGATAGTTTTAGGGTCAGTCGGCACGTTTAAGGGTCAGTCTGTGGGTTTAGGGTCTGTCTGGGTGTTTAGGGTAAACTGGGAGGTTTAGGGTCAGTCTGTGGATTTAGGGTCAGTCTGTGGATTTAGGGTCTGTGTGGGAGTTTAGGGTCAGTGTGGGAGTTTAGGGTCAGTCTGTGGGTTTAGGGTCAGTCTGTGGGTTTAGGGTCAGTGTGTGGGAATTTAGGGTCAGTGTGTGGGTTTAGGGTCAGTCTGGGAGTTTAGGGTCAGTCTGTAGGTTTAGGCTCAGTCTGTGGGTTTAGGGTCAGTCTGGGAGTTTAGGGTCAGTCTGTAGGTTTAGGCTCAGTCTGTGGGTTTTGGGTCAGTTTGCGAGTTTAGGGTCAGTCTGTGGGTTTAGGGTCAGCTGGGAGTTTAGGGTCAGTCTGTAGGTTTAGGGTCTGTCTCGGTGTTTAGGGTAAACTGGGAGGTTTAGGGTCAGTCTGTGGGTTTAGGGTCAGTGTGTGGGAATTTAGGGTCAGTGTGTGGGTTTAGGGTCAGTCTGGGAGTTTAGGGTCAGTCTGTGGATTTAGCGTCAGTGTGTGGGAATTTAGGCTCAGTGTGTGGGTTTAGGGTCAGTCTGGGTGTTTAGGGTCAGTCTGTGGGTTTAGTGGGTCTGTGGGTTTAGGGTCAGTCTTTGGGTTTAGGGTCAGTCTGTGGGTGTAGGGTCAGTCTGGGAGTTTAGGATCTGTCTGTGGGTTTAGGGTTAGTCTGGGAGTTTAGGGTCAGTCTGTGGGTTTAGGGTCAGTCTGTAGGTTTAGGCTCCGTCTGTGGGTTTAGGGTCAGTCTGTGGGTTTAGGCTCAGGTTGGGAGTTTAGGGTCAGTCTGTGGGTTTAGGGTCTGTGTGGGAGTTTAGGGTCAGTCTGGGAGTTTAGGGTCCATCTGTGGGTTTAGGGTCAGTCTGGGAGTTTAGGGTCAGTCTGGGAGTTTAGGGTCAGTGTGTGAGTTTAGGGTCATTCTTGGAGGTTAAGGGTCAGTCTGGGTTTAGGGTCAGTCAGTGAGTTATAATTTCAGTGTGTGTGTTTAGGGTCAGTCTGAGAGGCTTAGGGTCCGTCTGTGGGTTTAGGGTCAGTCTGGGAGTTTCGGGTCATTCTTGGAGTTTAATGGTCAGTCTGTGGGTTTAGGGTCTGTCTGGGAGTTTAGGGTCAGTTTGGGAGTTTTAGGGTCAGTCTGTAGGTTTAGGGTCAGTCTGTGGGTTTAGGGTCTTGCGGGATTTTAGGGTCAGTGTGTGGGTTTAGGGTCAGTCTGGGAGTTTAGGATCTGTCTGTGGGTTTAGGGTCAGTGTGGGAGTTTAGCGTCAGTGTGTGGGTTTAGGGTCAGTCTGGGAGTTTAGGATCAGTCTGTGGGTTTAGGGTCAGTCTGGGAGTTTAGGGTCAGTCTGTAGGTTTAGGGTCTGTCTGTGGGTTTAGGGTCAGCTGTGAGTTTAGGGTCAGTCTGGGAGTTTAGGGTCAGTCTGTGGGTTTAGGGTCAGTCTGGGAGTTTAGGATCTGTCTGTGGGTTTAGGGTCAGTCTGGGAGTTTAGGGTCAGTCTGTAGGTTTCGGCTCAGTCTGTGAGTTTAGGGTCAGTCTGCGGGTTTAGGGTCAGTCTGGGAGTTTAGGGTCAGTCTGGGAGTTTAGGGCCAGTCTGTGGGTTTAGGGTCAGTCTGGGAGTTTAGGGTAAGTCTGGTAGTTTAGGGTCAGTCTGTGGATTTAGTGTCAGTCTGTGGTTTTAGGCTCAGTCTGGGAGTTTAGGATCTGTCTGTGGGTTTAGGGTCAGTGTGGGAGTTTAGGGTCAGTGTGTGGGTTTAGGGTCAGTCTGGGAGTTTAGGATCTGTCTGTGGGTTTAGGGTCATTGTGGGAGTTTAGCGTCATTGTGTGGGTTTAGGGTCAGTCTGGGAGTTTAGGGTCAGTCTGTGGGTTTAGGGTCAGTCTGGGAGTTCAGGGTCAGTCTGTGGGTTTAGGGTCAGTCTGGAAGTTTAGGGTCAGTCTGTAGATTTAGGCTCAGTCTGTGGGTTTAGGGTCAGTCTGGGAGTTTAGGGTCAGTCTGTAGGTTTAGGCTCAGTCTGTGGGTTTAGGGTCAGTCTGTAGGTTTAGGCTCAGTCTGTGGGTTTAGGGTCAGTCTGTGGGTTTAGGGTCAGTCTGGGAGTTCAGGGTCAGTCTGTGCGTTTAGGGTCAGTCTGTGAGTTTAGGGTCAGTCTGTAGGTTTAGGCTCAGTCTGTGGGTTTAGGGTCAGTCTGTAGGTTTAGGCTCAGTCTGTGGGTTTAGGGTCAGTCTGTGGGTTTAGGGTCAGTCTGGGAGTTCAGGGTCAGTCTGTGGGTTTAGGGTCAGTCTGGGAGTTTAGGGTCAGTCTGTAGGTTTAGGCTCAGTCTGTGGGTTTAGGGTCAGTCTGTGGGTTTAGGGTCAGTCTGGGAGTTTCGGGTCATTCTTGGGGTTTCAGGGTCAGTCTGTGGGTTTAGGGTCAGTCTGGGAGTTTAGGATCTGTCTGTGGGTTTAGGGTCAGTGTGGGAGTTTAGCGTCATTGTGTGGGTTTAGGGTCAGTCTGGGTGTTTAGGGTCAGTCTGTGGGTTTAGGGTCAGTCTGGGAGTTCAGGGTCAGTCTGTGGGTTTAGGGTCAGTCTGGGAGTTTAGGGTCAGTCTGTAGATTTAGGCTCAGTCTGTGGGTTTAGGGTCAGTCTGGGAGTTTAGGGTCAGTCTGTAGGTTTAGGCTCAGTCTGTGGGTTTAGGGTCAGTCTGTAGGTTTAGGCTCAGTCTGTGGGTTTAGGGTCAGTCTGTGGGTTTAGGGTCAGTCTGGGAGTTCAGGGTCAGTCTGTGGGTTTAGGGTCAGTCTGGGAGTTTAGGGTCAGTCTGTAGGTTTAGGCTCAGTCTGTGGGTTTAGGGTCAGTCTGTAGGTTTAGGCTCAGTCTGTGGGTTTAGGGTCAGTCTGTGGGTTTAGGGTCAGTCTGGGAGTTCAGGGTCAGTCTGTGGGTTTAGGGTCAGTCTGGGAGTTTAGGGTCAGTCTGTAGGTTTAGGCTCAGTCTGTGGGTTTAGGGTCAGTCTGTGGGTTTAGGGTCAGTCTGAGAGTTTTAGGGTCAGTCGGCACGTTTAAGGGCCAGTCTGTGGGTTTAGGGTCTGTCTGGGTGTTGAGGGTAAACTGGGAGGTTTAGGGTCAGTCTGTGGATTTAGGGTCAGTCTGTGGATTTAGGGTCTGTGTGGGAGTTTAGGGTCAGTCTGGGAGTTTAGGGCCAGTCTGTGGGTTTAGGGTCAGTCTGGGAGTTTAGGGTCAGTCTGGTAGTTTAGGGTCAGTCTGTGGATTTAGTGTCAGTCTGTGGTTTTAGGCTCAGTCTGGGAGTTTAGGATCTGTCTGTGGGTTTAGGGTCAGTGTGGGAGTTTAGGGTCAGTGTGTGGGTTTAGGGTCAGTCTGGGAGTTTAGGATCTGTCTGTGAGTTTAGGGTCAGTGTGGGAGTTTAGCGTCATTGTGTGGGTTTAGGGTCAGTCTGGGAGTTTAGGGTCAGTCTGTGGGTTTAGGGTCAGTCTGGGAGTTCAGGGTCAGTCTGTGGGTTTAGGGTCAGTCTGGGAGTTTAGGGTCAGTCTGTAGATTTAGGCTCAGTCTGTGGGTTTAGGGTCAGTCTGGGAGTTTAGGGTCAGTCTGTAGGTTTGGGCTCAGTCTGTGGGTTTAGGGTCAGTCTGTAGGTTTAGGCTCAGTCTGTGGGTTTAGGGTCAGTCTGTGGGTTTAGGGTCAGTCTGGGAGTTCAGGGTCAGTCTGTGGGTTTAGGGTCAGTCTGGGAGTTTAGGGTCAGTCTGTAGGTTTAGGCTCAGTCTGTGGTTTAGGGTCAGTCTGTAGGTTTAGGCTCAGTCTGTGGGTTTAGGGTCAGTCTGTGGGTTTAGGGTCAGTCTGGGAGTTCAGGGTCAGTCTGTGGGTTTAGGGTCAGTCTGGGAGTTTAGGGTCAGTCTGTAGGTTTAGGCTCAGTCTGTGGGTTTAGGGTCAGTCTGTGGGTTTAGGGTCAGTCTGGGAGTTTCGGGTCATTCTTGGGGTTTCAGGGTCAGTCTGTGGGTTTAGGGTCAGTCTGAGAGTTTTAGGGTCAGTCGGCACGTTTAAGGGCCAGTCTGTGGGTTTAGGGTCTGTCTGGGTGTTTAGGGTAAACTGGGAGGTTTAGGGTCAGTCTGTGGATTTAGGGTCAGTCTGTGGATTTAGGGTCTGTGTGGGAGTTTAGGGTCAGTGTGGGAGTTTAGGGTCAGTCTGTGGGTTTAGGGTCAGTCTGTGGGTTTAGGGTCAGTGTGTGGGAATTTAGGGTCAGTGTGTGGGTTTAGGGTCAGTCTGGGAGTTTAGGGTCAGTCTGTTTATTTAGCGTCAGTGTGTGGGAATTTAGGGTCAGTGTGTGGGTTTAGGGTCAGTCTGGGTGTTTAGGGTCAGTCTGTGGGTTTAGGGTGAGTCTGTGGGTTTAGGGTCAGTCTTTGGGTTTAGGGTCAGTCTGTGGGTTTAGGGTCAGTCTGGGAGTTTAGCATCTGTCTGTGGGTTTAGGGTTAGTCTGGGAGTTTAGGGTCAGTCTGTGGGTTTAGGGTCAGTCTGGGAGTTTAGTGTCAGTCTGTGGGTTTAGGCTCAGGTTGGGAGTTTAGGGTCAGTCTGTGTGTTTAGGGTCAGTGTAGGAGTTTAGGATCTGTCTGTGGGTTTAGGGTCAGTGTGGGAGTTTAGGGTCAGTCTGGGAGTTTAGGGTCCATCTGTGGGTTTAGGGTCAGTCTGGGAGTTTAGGGTCAGTGTGGGAGTTTAGGGTCAGTCTGGGAGTTTAGGGTCAGTGTGTGAGTTTAGGGTCAGTCTGGGAGTTTAGGGTCAGTGTGAGAGGTTTAGTGTCAGTCTGTGGGTTTAGAGTCAGTCTGGGAGTTTAGGGTCATTCTTGGAGTTTAAGGGTCAGTCTGTGGGTTTAGGGTCAGTCAGTGAGTTATAATTTCAGTGTGTGTGTTTAGGGTCAGTCTGAGAGGTTTAGGGTCCGTCTGTGTGTTTTGGGTCAGTCTGGGAGTTTCGGGTCATTCTTGGAGTTTAATGGTCAGTCTGTGGGTTTAGGGTCTGTCTGGGAGTTTAGGGTCAGTTTGGGAGTTTTAGGGTCAGTCTGTAGGTTTAGGGTCAGTCTGTGGGTTTAGGGTCTGTGCGGGATTTTAGGGTCAGTGTGTGGGTTTAGGGTCAGTCTGGGAGTTTAGGATCTGTCTGTGGGTTTAGGGTCAGTGTGGGAGTTTAGCGTCAGTGTGTGGGTTTAGGGTCAGTCTGGGAGTTTAGGATCAGTCTGTGGGTTTAGGGTCAGTCTGGGAGTTTAGGGTCAGTCTGTAGGTTTAGGCTCAGTCTGTGGGTTTAGCGTCAGTCTGGGAGTTTAGGGTCAGTCTGTGGGTTTAGGGTCAGTCTGGGAGTTTAGTGTCAGTCTGTAGGTTTAGGCTCAGTCTGTGGGTTTAGGGTCAGTCTGGGAGTTTAGGGTCAGTCTGTAGGTTTAGGCTCAGTCTGTGGGTTTTGGGTCAGTTTGTGAGTTTAGGGTCAGTCTGTGGGTTTAGGGTCAGCTGGGAGTTTAGGGTCAGTCTGTGGGTTTAAGGTCAGTCTGGGAGTTTAGGATCTGTCTGTGGGTTTAGGGTCAGTCTGGGAGTTTAGTGTCAGTCTGTAGGTTTAGGCTCAGTCTGTGAGTTTAGGGTCAGTCTGCGGGTTTAGGGTCAGTCTGGGAGTTTAGGGTCAGTCTGGGAGTTTAGGGTCAGTCTGTGGGTTTAGGGTCAGTCTGGGAGTTTAGGGTCAGTCTGGTAGTTTAGGGTCAGTCTGTGGGTTTAGTGTCAGTCTGTGGTTTTAGGCTCAGTCTGGGAGTTTAGGGTCCGTCTGTGGGTTTAGGGTCTGTGCGGGAGTTTAGGGTCAGTGTGTGGGTTTAGGGTCAGTCTGGGAGTTTAGGATCTGTCTGTGGGTTTAGGGTCAGTGTGGGAGTTTAGCGTCATTGTGTGGGTTTAGTGTCAGTCTGGGAGTTTAGGGTCTGTCTGTGGGTTTAGGGTCAGTCTGGGAGTTCAGGGTCAGTCTGTGGGTTTAGGGTCAGTTTGGGAGTTTAGGGTCAGTCTGTAGGTTTAGGCTCAGTCTGTGGGTTTAGGGTCAGTCTGTGGGTTTAGGGTCAGTCTGGGAGTTTCGGGTCATTCTTGGGGTTTCGGGGTCTGTCTGTGGGTTTAGGGTCAGTCTGAGAGTTTTAGCGTCAGTTGGCACGTTTAAGGGTCAGTCTGTGGGTTTAGGGTCTGTCTGGGTGTTTAGGGTAAACTGGGAGGTTTAGGGTCAGTCTGTGGGTTTAGGGTCAGTCTGTGGGTTTAGGGTCAGTGTGGGAGTTTAGGGTCAGTCTGTGGATTTAGGGTCAGTCTGTGGGTTTAGGGTCTGTGTGGGAGTTTAGGGTCAGTGTGGGAGTTTAGGGTCAGTCTGTGGGTTTAGGGTCAGTCTGTGGGTTTAGGGTCAGTGTGTGGGAATTTAGGGTCAGTGTGTGGGTTTAGGGTCAGTCTGGGAGTTTAGGGTCAGTCTGTGGATTTAGCATCAGTGTGTGGGAATTTAGGGTCAGTGTGTGGGTTTAGGGTCAGTCTGGGTGTTTAGGGTCAGTCTGTGGGTTTAGGGTGAGTCTGTGGGTTTAGGGTCAGTCTTTGGGTTTAGGGTCCGTCTGTGGGTTTAGGGTCAGTCTGGGAGTTTAGGATCTGTCTGTGGGTTTAGGGTTAGTCTGGGAGTTTAGGGTCAGTGTGGGAGTTTAGGGTCAGTCTGTGGGTTTAGGGTCAGTCTGTGGGTTTAGGGTCAGTGTGTGGGTTTAGGGTCAGTCTGTGAGTTTAGGGTCAGTCTGTGGGTTTAGGGTCAGTCTGGAAGTTTAGGGTCAGTCTGTAGGTTTAGGCTCAGTCTGTGGGAGTTTAGGGTCAGTCTGTGGGTTTAGGGTCAGTGTGGGAGTTTAGGATCTGTCTGTGGGTTTAGGGTCCGTATGGGAGTTTAGGGTCAGTCTGGGAGTTTAGGGTCCGTCTGTGGGTTTAGGGTCAGTCTGGGAGTTTAGGGTCAGTCTGGGAGTTTAGGGTCAGTGTGTGAGTTTAGGGTCAGTCAGGGAGGTTTACGGTCAGTGTGGGAGTTTTGGGTCAGTCTGTGGGTTTAGGAACAGTCTGGGAGTTTAGGGTCATTCTTGGAGTTTAAGGTTCAGTCTGTGGGTTTAGGGTCAGTCTGTGGGTTTAGGGTCTGTGTGGGAGTTTAGGGTCAGTGTGGGAGTTTAGGGTCAGTCTGTGGGTTTAGGGTCAGTCTGGGAGTTTAGGGTCAGTCTGTGGGTTTAGGGTGAGTCTGTGGGTTTTGGGTCAGTCTGGGAGTTTAGGGTCAGTCTGTGGGTTTAGGGTCAGTCTGGGAGTTTAGGATCTGTCAGTGGGTTTAGGGTCCGTGTGGGAGTTTAGGGTCAGTCTGGGAGTTTAGGGTCAGTCTGTGGGTTTAGGGTCAGTCTGGGAGTTTAGGGTCAGTCTGGGAGTTTAGGGTCAGTGTGTGAGTTTAGGGTCAGTCTGTGGGTTTACGGTCAGTGTGGGAGTTTTGGGTCAGTCTGTGGGTTTAGGAACAGTCTGGGAGTTTAGGGTCAGTCTGTGGGTTTAGGGTGAGTCTGTGGGTTTAGTATCAGTCTGGGAGTTTAGGGTCAGTCTGTGGGTTCAGGGTCAGTCTGGGAGTTTAGGATCTGTCTGTGGGTTTAGGGTTAGTCTGGGAGTTTAGGGTCAGTCTGTGGTTTAGGGTCAGTCTGGGAGTTTAGGGTCAGTCTGTAGGTTTAGGGTCAGTGTGGGAGTTTAGCGTCAGTGTGTGGGTTTAGGGTCAGTCTGGGTGTTTAGGATCAGTCTGTGGGTTTAGGTTCAGTCTGGGAGTTTAGGGTCAGTCTGTAGGTTTAGGCTCAGTCTGTGGGTTTAGCGTCAGTCTGGGAGTTTAGGGTCAGTCTGTGGGTTTAGGGTCAGTCTGGGAGTTTAGTGTCAGTCTGTGGGTTTAGGGTCAGTCTGGGATGTTTAGGGTCAGTCTGTGGGTTTAGGGTCAGTCTGGGAGTTTAGGGTCAGTCTGTAGGTTTAGGCTCAGTCTGTGGGTTTAGGGTCAGTCTGGGAGTTTAGGGTCAGTCTGTAGGTTTAGGCTCAGTCTGTGGGTTTTGGGTCAGTTTGTGAGTTTAGGGTCAGTCTGTGGGTTTAGGGTCAGCTGGGAGTTTAGGGTCAGTCTGTGGGTTTAAGGTCAGTCTGGGAGTTTAGGATCTGTCTGTGGGTTTAGGGTCAGTCTGGGAGTTTAGTGTCAGTCTGTAGGTTTAGGCTCAGTCTGTGAGTTTAGGGTCAGTCTGCGGGTTTAGGGTCAGTCTGGGAGTTTAGGGTCAGTCTGGGAGTTTAGGGTCAGTCTGTGGGTTTAGGGTCAGTCTGGGAGTTTAGGGTCAGTCTGGTAGTTTAGGGTCAGTCTGTGGGTTTAGTGTCAGTCTGTGGTTTTAGGCTCAGTCTGGGAGTTTAGGGTCCGTCTGTGGGTTTAGGGTCTGTGCGGGAGTTTAGGGTCAGTGTGTGGGTTTAGGGTCAGTCTGGGAGTTTAGGATCTGTCTGTGGGTTTAGGGTCAGTGTGGGAGTTTAGCGTCATTGTGTGGGTTTAGGGTCAGTCTGGGAGTTTAGGGTCTGTCTGTGGGTTTAGGGTCAGTCTGGGAGTTCAGGGTCAGTCTGTGGGTTTAGGGTCAGTTTGGGAGTTTAGGGTCAGTCTGTAGGTTTAGGCTCAGTCTGTGGGTTTAGGGTCAGTCTGGGAGTTTAGGGTCAGTCTGTAGGTTTAGGCTCAGTCTGTGGGTTTCGGGTCAGTCTGTGGGTTTAGGGTCAGTCTGGGAGTTTCGGGTCATTCTTGGGGTTTCAGGGTCAGTCTGTGGGTTTAGGGTCAGTCTGAGAGTTTTAGCGTCAGTCGGCACGTTTAAGGGTCAGTCTGTGGGTTTAGGGTCTGTCTGGGTGTTTAGGGTAAACTGGGAGGTTTAGGGTCAGTCTGTGGATTTAGGGTCAGTCTGTGGGTTTAGGGTCTGTGTGGGAGTTTAGGGTCAGTGTGGGAGTTTAGGGTCAGTCTGTGGGTTTAGGGTCAGTCTGTGGGTTTAGGGTCAGTGTGTGGGAATTTAGGGTCAGTGTGTGGGTTTAGGGTCAGTCTGGGAGTTTAGGGTCAGTCTGTGGATTTAGCGTCAGTGTGTGGGAATTTAGGGTCAGTGTGTGGGTTTAGGGTCAGTCTGGGAGTTTAGGGTCAGTCTGTGGATTTAGCATCAGTGTGTGGGAATTTAGGGTCAGTGTGTGGGTTTAGGGTCAGTCTGGGTGTTTAGGGTCAGTCTGTGGGTTTAGGGTGAGTCTGTGGGTTTAGGGTCAGTCTTTGGGTTTAGGGTCCGTCTGTGGGTTTAGGGTCAGTCTGGGAGTTTAGGATCTGTCTGTGGGTTTAGGGTTAGTCTGGGAGTTTAGGGTCAGTGTGGGAGTTTAGGGTCAGTCTGTGGGTTTAGGGTCAGTCTGTGGGTTTAGGGTCAGTGTGTGGGTTTAGGGTCAGTCTGTGAGTTTAGGGTCAGTCTGTGGGTTTAGGGTCAGTCTGGAAGTTTAGGGTCAGTCTGTAGGTTTAGGCTCAGTCTGTGGGAGTTTAGGGTCAGTCTGTGGGTTTAGGGTCAGTGTGGGAGTTTAGGATCTGTCTGTGGGTTTAGGGTCCGTATGGGAGTTTAGAGTCAGTCTGGGAGTTTAGGGTCCGTCTGTGGGTTTAGGGTCAGTCTGGGAGTTTAGGGTCAGTCTGGGAGTTTAGGGTCAGTGTGTGAGTTTAGGGTCAGTCAGGGAGGTTTACGGTCAGTGTGGGAGTTTTGGGTCAGTCTGTGGGTTTAGGAACAGTCTGGGAGTTTAGGGTCATTCTTGGAGTTTAAGGTTCAGTCTGTGGGTTTAGGGTCAGTCTGTGGGTTTAGGGTCTGTGTGGGAGTTTAGGGTCAGTGTGGGAGTTTAGGGTCAGTCTGTGGGTTTAGGGTCAGTCTGGGAGTTTAGGGTCAGTCTGTGGGTTTAGGGTGAGTCTGTGGGTTTTGGGTCAGTCTGGGAGTTTAGGGTCAGTCTGTGGGTTTAGGGTCAGTCTGGGAGTTTAGGATCTGTCAGTGGGTTTAGGGTCCGTGTGGGAGTTTAGGGTCAGTCTGGGAGTTTAGGGTCAGTCTGTGGGTTTAGGGTCAGTCTGGGAGTTTAGGGTCAGTCTGGGAGTTTAGGGTCAGTGTGTGAGTTTAGGGTCAGTCTGAAGGTTTACGGTCAGTGTGGGAGTTTTGGGTCAGTCTGTGGGTTTAGGAACAGTCTGGGAGTTTAGGGTCATTCTTGGAGTTTAAGGTTCAGTCTGTGGGTTTAGGGTCAGTCTGTGGGTTTAGGGTCAGTGTGGGAGTTTAGGGTCAGTGTGGGAGTTTAGGGTCAGTCTGTGGGTTTGGCGTCAGTGTGTGGGTTTAGGGTCAGTCGGTGGGTTTAGGGTCAGTCTGGGAGTTTAGGGTCAGTCTGTGGGTTTAGGGTGAGTCTGTGGGTTTAGTATCAGTCTGGGAGTTTAGGGTCAGTCTGTGGGTTTAGGGTCAGTCTGGGAGTTTAGGATCTGTCTGTGGGTTTAGGGTCAGTCTGGGAGTTTAGGATCTGTCTGTGGGTTTAGGGTTAGTCTGGGAGTTTAGGGTCAGTCTGTGGTTTAGGGTCAGTCTGGGAGTTTAGGGTCAGTCTGTAGGTTTAGGGTCAGTGTGTGAGTTTAGGGTCAGTCTGTGGGTTTAGGGTCAGTCTGGGAGTTTAGGGTCAGTCTGTGGGTTTAGGGTTCTGTCTCCAAGTTTAGGGTCAGTCTGTGGGATTACGGTCAGTGTGGGAGTTTAGGGTCACTGTGGGAGTTTAGGGTCAGTCTGTGGGTTTAGGGTCAGTGTGGGAGTTTAGGATCTGTCTGTGGGTGTAGGGTCAGTGTGGGAGTTTAGGGTTAGTCTGGGAGTTTAGGGTCCGTCTGTGGGTTTAGGTTCAGTCTGGGAGTTAAGGGTCAGTCTGGGAGTTTAGGGTCAGTGTGTGAGTTTAGGGTCAGCCTGGGAGGTTTAGGGTCAGTGTGTGAGTTTAGTGTCAGTCTGGGAGGTTTAGGGTCAGTCTGGGAGGTTTAGGCTCAGTCTGGGAGTTTAGGGTCAGTGTGTGAGTTTAGGGTCAGTCTGGGAGTTTAGGGTCAGTGTGTGAGGTTTAGGGTCAATCTGTGGTTTTAGGGTCAGTCTGGGAGTTTAGGGTCATTCTTGGAGTTTAAGGGTCAGTCTGTGGGTTTAGGGTCAGTCAGTGAGTTATAATTTCAGTGTGTGTGTTTAGGGTCAGTCTGAGAGGTTTAGGGTCCGTCTGTGGGTTTAGGGTCAGTCTGGGAGTTTCGGGTCATTCTTGGAGTTTAATGGTCAGTCTGTGGGTTTAGGGTCAGACTGAGAGTTTTAGGGTCAGTCGGCGAGTTTAAGGGTCAGTCTGTGGGTTTAGGGTCAGTCTGGGAGTTTAGGATCAGTCTGTGGGTTTAGAGTCAGTCTGGGAGTTCAGGGTCAGTCTGTGGGTTTAGGGTCAGTCTGGGAGTTTAGGGTCAGTCTGTAGGTTTAGGCTCAGTCTGTGGGTTTAGGGTCAGTCTGGGAGTTTAGGGTCAGTCTGTAGGTTTAGGCTCAGTCTGTGGGTTTAGGGTCAGTCTGTGGGTTTAGGGTCAGTGTGGGAGTTTCGGGTCATTCTTGGGGTTTCAGGGTCAGTCTGTGGGTTTAGGGTCAGTCTGAGAGTTTTAGGGTCAGTCGGCACGTTTAAGGGTCAGTCTGTGGGTTTAGGGTCTGTCTGGGTGTTTAGGGTAA
The DNA here is from genome assembly GCA_026770705.1 of Isurus oxyrinchus. Classification (NCBI taxonomy): domain Eukaryota; kingdom Metazoa; phylum Chordata; class Chondrichthyes; order Lamniformes; family Lamnidae; genus Isurus; species Isurus oxyrinchus. Next base: position 8,784,036 of record JANJGN010000014.1, read on the forward strand.
ACTGGGAGGTTTAGGGTCAGTCTGTGGATTTAGGGTCAGTCTGTGGATTTAGGGTCTGTGTGGGAGTTTAGGGTCAGTGTGGGAGTTTAGGGTCAGTCTGTGGGTTTAGGGTCAGTCTGTGGGTTTAGGGTCAGTGTGTGGGAATTTAGGGTCAGTGTGTGGGTTTAGGGTCAGTCTGGGAGTTTAGGGTCAGTCTGTAGGTTTAGGCTCAGTCTGTGGGTTTAGGGTCAGTCTGGGAGTTTAGGGTCAGTCTGTAGGTTTAGGCTCAGTCTGTGGGTTTTGGGTCAGTTTGCGAGTTTAGGGTCAGTCTGTGGGTTTAGGGTCAGCTGGGAGTTTAGGGTCAGTCTGTAGGTTTAGGGTCTGTCTCGGTGTTTAGGGTAAACTGGGAGGTTTAGGGTCAGTCTGTGGGTTTAGGGTCAGTGTGTGGGAATTTAGGGTCAGTGTGTGGGTTTAGGGTCAGTCTGGGAGTTTAGGGTCAGTCTGTGGATTTAGCGTCAGTGTGTGGGAATTTAGGGTCAGTGTGTGGGTTTAGGGTCAGTCTGGGTGTTTAGGGTCAGTCTGTGGGTTTAGGGTGGGTCTGTGGGTTTAGGGTCAGTCTTTGGGTTTAGGGTCAGTCTGTGGGTGTAGGGTCAGTCTGGGAGTTTAGGATCTGTCTGTGGGTTTAGGGTTAGTCTGGGAGTTTAGGGTCAGTCTGTGGGTTTAGGGTCAGTCTGTAGGTTTAGGCTCCGTCTGTGGGTTTAGGGTCAGTCTGTGGGTTTAGGCTCAGGTTGGGAGATTAGGGTCAGTCTGTGGGTTTAGGGTCTGTGTGGGAGTTTAGGGTCAGTCTGGGAGTTTAGGGTCCATCTGTGGGTTTAGGGTCAGTCTGGGAGTTTAGGGTCAGTCTGGGAGTTTAGGGTCAGTGTGTGAGTTTAGGGTCATTCTTGGAGGTTAAGGGTCAGTCTGGGTTTAGGGTCAGTCAGTGAGTTATAATTTCAGTGTGTGTGTTTAGGGTCAGTCTGAGAGGCTTAGGGTCAGTCTGGGAGTTTCGGGTCATTCTTGGAGTTTAATGGTCAGTCTGTGGGTTTAGGGTCTGTCTGGGAGTTTAGGGTCAGTTTGGGAGTTTTAGGGTCAGTCTGTAGGTTTAGGGTCAGTCTGTGGGTTTAGGGTCTGTGCGGGATTTTAGGGTCAGTGTGTGGGTTTAGGGTCAGTCTGGGAGTTTAGGATCTGTCTGTGGGTTTAGGGTCAGTGTGGGAGTTTAGCGTCAGTGTGTGGGTTTAGGGTCAGTCTGGGAGTTTAGGATCAGTCTGTGGGTTTAGGGTCAGTCTGGGAGTTTAGGGTCAGTCTGTAGGTTTAGGGTCAGTCTGTGGGTTTAGGGTCAGCTGTGAGTTTAGGGTCAGTCTGGGAGTTTAGGGTCAGTCTGTGGGTTTAGGGTCAGTCTGGGAGTTTAGGATCTGTCTGTGGGTTTAGGGTCAGTCTGGGAGTTTAGGGTCAGTCTGTAGGTTTCGGCTCAGTCTGTGAGTTTAGGGTCAGTCTGCGGGTTTAGGGTCAGTCTGGGAGTTTAGGGTCAGTCTGGGAGTTTAGGGCCAGTCTGTGGGTTTAGGGTCAGTCTGGGAGTTTAGGGTCAGTCTGGTAGTTTATGGTCAGTCTGTGGATTTAGTGTCAGTCTGTGGTTTTAGGCTCAGTCTGGGAGTTTCGGATCTGTCTGTGGGTTTAGGGTCAGTGTGGGAGTTTAGGGTCAGTGTGTGGGTTTAGGGTCAGTCTGGGAGTTTAGGATCTGTCTGTGGGTTTAGGGTCAGTGTGGGAGTTTAGCGTCATTGTGTGGGTTTAGGGTCAGTCTGGGAGTTTAGGGTCAGTCTGTGGGTTTAGGGTCAGTCTGGGTGTTCAGGGTCAGTCTGTGGGTTTAGGGTCAGTCTGGGAGTTTAGGGTCAGTCTGTAGATTTAGGCTCAGTCTGTGGGTTTAGGGTCAGTCTGGGAGTTTAGGGTCAGTCTGTAGGTTTAGGCTCAGTCTGTGGTTTTAGGATCAGTCTGTGGGTTTAGGGTCAGTCTGGGAGTTTCGGGTCATTCTTGGGGTTTCAGGGTCAGTCTGTGGGTTTAGGGTCAGTCTGAGAGTTTTAGGGTCAGTCGGCACGTTTAAGGGTCAGTCTGTGGGTTTAGGGTCTGTCTGGGTGTTTAGGGTAAACTGGGAGGTTTAGGGTCAGTCTGTGGATTTAGGGTCAGTCTGTGGGTTTAGGGTCTGTGTGGGAGTTTAGGGTCAGTATGGGAGTTTAGGGTCAGTCTGGGAGTTTAAGATCTGTCTGTGGGTTTAGGGTCAGTCTGGGAGTTTAGGGTCAGTCTGTGGGTTTAGGGTCAGTCTGGGAGTTCAGGGTCAGTCTGTGGGTTTAGGGTCAGTCTGGGAGTTTAGGGTCAGTCTGTAGGTTTAGGCTCAGTCTGTGGGTTTAGGGTCAGTCTGGGAGTTTAGGGTCATTCTGTAGGTTAAGGCTCAGTCTGTGGGTTTAGGGTCAGTCTGTAGGTTTAGGCTCAGTCTGTGGGTTTAGGGTCAGTCTGTGGGTTTAGGGTCAGTCTGGGAGTTTCGGGTCATTCTTGGGGTTTCAGGGTCAGTCTGTGGGTTTAGGGTCAGTCTGAGAGTTTTAGGGTCAGTCGGCACGTTTAAGGGCCAGTCTGTGGGTTTAGGGTCTGTCTGGGTGTTTAGGGTTAGTCTGGGAGTTTAGGGTCAGTCTGTGGGTTTAGGGTCAGTCTGGGAGTTTAGTGTCAGTCTGTAGGTTTAGGCTCAGTCTGTGGGTTTAGGCTCAGTCTGTGGGTTTAGGGTCAGTCTGTGGGTTTAGGGTCAGTGTAGGAGTTTAGGATCTGTCTGTGGGTTTAGGGTCTGTGTGGGAGTTTAGGGTCAGTCTGGGAGTTTAGGGTCCATCTGTGGGTTTAGGGTCAGTCAGTGAGTTATAATTTCAGTGTGTGTGTTTAGGGTCAGTCTGAGAGGCTTAGGGTCCGTCTGTGTGTTTCGGGTCAGTCTGGGAGTTTCGGGTCATTCTTGGAGTTTAATGGTCAGTCTGTGGGTTTAGGGTCTGTCTGGGAGTTTAGGGTCAGTTTGGGAGTTTTAGGGTCAGTCTGTAGGTTTAGGGTCAGTCTGTGGGTTTAGGGTCTGTGCGGGATTTTAGGGTCAGTGTGTGGGTTTAGGGTCAGTCTGGGAGTTTAGGATCTGTCTGTGGCTTTAGGGTCAGTGTGGGAGTTTAGCGTCAGTGTGTGGGTTTAGGGTCAGTCTGGGTGTTTAGGATCAGTCTGTGGGTTTAGGGTCAGTCTGGGAGTTTAGGGTCAGTCTGTAGGTTTAGGCTCAGTCTGTGGGTTTAGCGTCAGTCTGGGAGTTTAGGGTCAGTCTGTGGGTTTAGGGTCAGTCTGGGAGTTTAGTGTCAGTCTGTAGGTTTAGGCTCAGTCTGTGGGTTTAGGGTCAGTCTGGGAGTTTAGGGTCAGTCTGTAGGTTTAGGCTCAGTCTGTGGGTTTTGGGTCAGTTTGTGAGTTTAGGGTCAGTCTGTGGGTTTAGGGTCAGCTGGGAGTTTAGGGTCAGTCTGTGGGTTTAGGGTCAGTCTGGGAGTTTAGGATCTGTCTGTGGGTTTAGGGTCAGTCTGGGAGTTTAGTGTCAGTCTGTAGGTTTAGGCTCAGTCTGTGAGTTTAGGGTCAGTCTGCGGGTTTAGGGTCAGTCTGGGAGTTTAGGGTCAGTCTGGGAGTTTAGGGTCAGTCTGTGGGTTTAGGGTCAGTCTGGGAGTTTAGGGTCAGTCTGGTAGTTTAGGGTCAGTCTGTGGGTTTAGTGTCAGTCTGTGGTTTTAGGCTCAGTCTGGGAGTTTAGGGTCCGTCTGTGGGTTTAGCGTCTGTGCGGGAGTTTAGGGTCAGTGTGTGGGTTTAGGGTCAGTCTGGGAGTTTAGGATCTGTCTGTGGGTTTAGGGTCAGTGTGGGAGTTTAGCGTCATTGTGTGGGTTTAGGGTCAGTCTGGGAGTTTAGGGTCAGTCTGTGGGTTTAGGGTCAGTCTGGGAGTTCAGGGTCAGTCTGTGGGTTTAGGGTCAGTTTGGGAGTTTAGGGTCAGTCTGTAGGTTTAGGCTCAGTCTGTGGGTTTAGGGTCAGTCTGTGGGTTTAGGGTCAGTCTGGGAGTTTCGGGTCATTCTTGGGGTTTCAGGGTCAGTCTGTGGGTTTAGGGTCAGTCTGAGAGTTTTAGCGTCAGTCGGCATGTTTAAGGGCCATTCTGTGGGTTTAGGGTCTGTCTGGGTGTTTAGGGTAAACTGGGAGGTTTAGGGTCAGTCTGTGGATTTAGGGTCAGTCTGTGGGTTTAGGGTCTGTGTGGGAGTTTAGGGTCAGTGTGGGAGTTTAGGGTCAGTCTGTGGGTTTAGGGTCAGTCTGTGGGTTTAGGGTCAGTGTGTGGGAATTTAGGGTCAGTGTGTGGGTTTAGGGTCAGTCTGGGAGTTTAGGGTCAGTCTGTGGGTTTAGGGTGAGTCTGTGGGTTTAGGGTCAGTCTTTGGGTTTAGGGTCCGTCTGTGGGTTTAGGGTCAGTCTGGGTGTTTAGGGTCAGTCTGTGGGTTTAGGGTGAGTCTGTGGGTTTAGGGTCAGTCTTTGGGTTTAGGGTCCGTCTGTGGGTTTAGGGTCAGTCTGGGAGTTTAGGATCTGTCTGTGGGTTTAGGGATAGTCTGGGAGTTTAGGGTCAGTCTGTAGGTTTAGGCTCAGTCGGTGGGTTTAGGGTCAGTCTGTGGGTTTAGGCTCAGGTTGGGAGTTTAGGGTCAGTCTGTGTGTTTAGGGTCAGTGTAGGAGTTTAGGATCTGTCTGTGGGTTTAGGGTTAGTCTGGGAATTTAGGGTCAGTCTGTGGGTTTAGCGTCAGTCTGGGAGTTTAGGGTCAGTCTGTAGGTTTAGGCTCAGTCTGTGGGTTTAGGGTCAGTCTGTGGGTTTAGGCTCAGGTTGGGAGTTTAGGGTCAGTCTGTGTGTTTAGGGTCAGTGTAGGAGTTTATGATCTGTCTGTGGGTTTAGGGTCTGTGTGGGAGTTTAGGGTCAGTCTGGGAGTTTAGGATCCATCTGTGGGTTGAGGGTCAGTCTGGGAGTTTAGGGTCAGTCTGGGAGTTTAGGGTCAGTGTGTGAGTTTAGGGTCAGTCTGGGAGTTTAGGGTCAGTGTGAGAGGTTTAGTGTCAGTCTGTGGGTTTAGAGTCAGTCTGGGAGTTTAGAGTCATTCTTGGAGTTTAAGGGTCAGTCTGTGGGTTTAGTGTCAGTCTGTAGGTTTAGGGTCAGTCTGGGAGTTTAGCGTCAGTGTGTGGGTTTAGGGTCAGTCTGGGAGTTTATGATCTGGCTGTGGGTTTAGGGTTAGTCTGGGAGTTTGGGGTCAGTCTGTGGGTTTAGCGTCAGTGTGTGGGTTTAGGGTCAGTGTGTGGGTTTAGGGTCAGTCTGGGAGTTTAGGGTCAGTCTGTGGGTTTAGGGTCAGTGTGTGGGTTTAGGGTCAGTCTGGGAGTTTAGGGTCAGTCTGTGGGTTTAGGGTGAGTCTGTGGGTTTAGGGTCAGTCTGGGAGTTTAGGGTCAGTCTGTGGGTTTAGGGTCAGTCTGGGAGTTTAGGATCTGTCTGTGGGTTTAGGGTCAGTCTGGGAGTTTAGGGTCAGTCTGTGGGTTTAGGGTCAGTCTGGGAGTTTAGGGTCAGTCTGTAGGTTTAGGCTCAGTCTGTGGGTTTAGGTTCAGTCTGTGGGTTTAGGCTCAGTCTGGGAGTTTAGGGTCAGTCTGTGGGTTTAGGGTCAGTCTCCAAGTTTAGGCGCAGTCTGTGGGACTACGGTCAGTGTGGGAGTTTAGGGTCAGTGTGGGAGTTTAGGGTCAGTCTGTGTGTTTAGGGTCAGTGTGGGAGTTTAGGATCTGTCTGTGGGTGTAGGGTCAGTGTGGGACTTTAGGGTCAGTCTGGGAGTTTAGGGTCCGTCTGTTGGTTTAGGGTCAGTCTGGGAGTTTAGGGTCCGTCTGGGAGTTTAGGGTCAGTGTGTGAGTTTAGGGTCAGTCTGGGAGGTTTAGGGTCAGTGTGTGAGTTTAGGGTCAGTCTGGGAGGTTTAGGGCCAGTCTGGGAGGTTTAGGCTCAGTCTGGGAGTGTAGGGTCAGTGTGTGAGTTTAGGGTCAGTCTGGGAGTTTAGGGTCAGTGTGAGAGGTTTAGGGTCAGTCTGCGGGTTTAGAGTCAGTCTGGGAGTTTAGGGTCATTCTTGGAGTTTAAGGGTCAGTCTGTGGGTTTAGGGTCAGTCAGTGAGTTATAATTTCAGTGTGTGTGTTTAGGGTCAGTCTGAGAGGTTTAGGGTCCGTCTGTGGGTTTAGGGTCAGTCTGGGAGTTTCGGGTCATTCTTGGAGTTTAAGGGTCAGTCTGTGGGTTTAGGGTCAGTCTGAGAGTTTTAGGGTCAGTCGGCCCGTTTAAGGGTCAGTCTGTGGGTTTAGGGTCTGTCTGGGAATTTAGGGTCAGTCTGGGAGTTTAGGGGCAGTCTGTGGGTTTAGGGTCAGTCTGGGAGTTTAGCGTCTGTCTGGGAGTTTAGGGTCAGTCTGTGGGTTTAGGGTCAATCTGTGGGTTTAGGGTCAGTCTGTAGGTTTAGGGTCAGTCTGGGAGTTTATGATCTGGCTGTGGGTTTAGGGTTAGTCTGGGAGTTTGGGGTCAGTCTGTGGGTTTAGGGTCAGTCTGGGAGTTTAGGGTCAGTCTGTAGGTTTAGGCTCAGTCTGTGGGTTTAGGGTCAGTGTGGGAGTTTAGGGTCAGTGTGGGAGTTTAGAGTCAGTGTGTGGGTTTAGGTTCAGTCTGGGAGTTTAGGATCTGTCTGTGGGTTTAGGGTCAGTCTGGGAGTTTCGGGTCATTCTTTGAGTTTAAGGGTCAGTCTGTGGGTTTAGGGTCAGTCTGAGAGTTTTAGGGTCAGTCGGCGCGTTTAAGGCTCAGTCTGTGGGTTTAGGGTCTGTCTGGGAGTTTAGGGTCAGTCTGGGAGTTTTAGGGTCAGTCTGTAGGTTTAGGGTCAGTCTGGGAGTTTAGGGTCTGTCTGTGGGTTTAGGGTCAGTCTGTGGGTTTAGTGTCTGTGCGGGAGTTTAGGGTCAGTCTGTGGGTTTAGGGTCTGTGCGGGAGTTTAGGATCTGTCTGTTTGTTTAGGGTCAGTCTGGGAGTTTAGGGTCAGTCTGTAGGTTTAGGCTCAGTCTGTGAGTTTAGGGTCAGTCTGCGGGTTTAGGGTCAGTCCGGGAGTTTAGAGTCAGTCTGGGAGTTTAGGGTCAGTCTGTGGGTTTAGGGTCAGTCTGGGAGTTTAGGGTCAGTCTGGTAGTTTAGGGTCAGTCTGTGGGTTTAGGGTCAGTCTGTGGTTTTAGGCTCAGTCTGGGAGATTAGGGTCCGTCTGTGGGTTTAGGGTCAGTCTGTGGGTTTAGGGTCTGTGCGGGAGTTCAGGGTCAGTGTGTGGGTTTAGGGTCAGTCTGGGAGTTTAGAATCTGTCTGTGGGTTTAGGGTCAGTGTGGGAGTTTAGCGTCATTGTGTGGGTTTAGGGTCAGTCTGGGAGTTTAGGGTCAGTCTGTGGGTTTAGGGTCAGTCTGGGAGTTCAGGGTCACTCTGTGGGTTTAGGGTCAGTCTGGGAGTTTAGGGTCAGTCTGTAGATTTAGGCTCAGTCTGTGGGTCTAGGATCAGTCTGGGCGTTTAGGGTCAGTCTGTAGGTTTAGGCTCAGTCTGTGGGTTTAGGGTCAGTCTGTGGGTTTAGGGTCAGTCTGTGGGTTTAGGGTCAGTCTGTAGGTTTAGGGTCAGTCTGAGAGGTTTAGGGTCAGTCTGTGGGTTTAGGGTCAGTCTGGGAGTTTCGGGTCATTCTTGGAGTTTCAGGGTCAGTCTGTGGTTTTAGGGTCAGTCTGAGAGTTTTAGGGTCAGTCGGCATGTTTAAGGGTCAGTCTGTGGGTTTAGGGTCTGTCTGGGTGTTTAGGGTCAGTTTGGGAGGTTTAGGGTCAGTCTGTGGATTTAGAGTCAGTCTGTGGGTTTAGGGTCTGTGTGGGAGTTTAGGGTCAGTGTAGGAGTTTAGGGTCAGTCTGTGGGTTTAGGATCAGTCTGTGGGTTTATGGTCAGTGTGTGGGAATTTAGGGTCAGTGTGTGGGTTTAGGGTTAGTCTGGGAGTTTAGGGTCAGTCTGTGGGTTTAGCGTCAGTGTGTGGGAATTTAGGGTCAGTGTGTGGATTTAGTGTCAGTCTGGGATTTTAGGGTCAGTCTGTGGGTTTAGGGTGAGTCTGTGGGTTTAGGGTCAGTCTGGCAGTTTAGGTTGAGTCTATGGGTTTAAGGTCAGTCTGGGAGTTTAGGATCTGTCTGTGGGTTTAGGGTCAGTCTGGGAGTTTAAGGTCCGTCTTCGGGTTTCGGGTCAGTGTCTGGGTTTAGGGTCAGTCTGGGAGTTTAGAATCTGTCTGTGGGTTTAGGGTTAGTCTGGGAGTTTAGGGTCAGTCTGTGGGTTTAGGGTCAGTCTGGGAGTTTAGGGTCAGTTTGGGAGTTTTAGGGTCAGTCTGTAGGTTTAGGGTCAGTGTGGGAGTTTAGCGTCAGTGAGTGGGTTTAGGGTCAGTCTGGGAGTTTAGGATCAGTCTGTGGGTTTAGGGTCAGTCTGGGAGTTTAGGGTCAGTCTGTAGGATTAGGCTCAGTCTGTGGGTTTAGCGTCAGTCTGGGAGTTTAGGATCAGTCTGTGGGTTTAGGGTCAGTCTGGGAGTTTAGTGTCAGTCTGTAGGTTTAGGCTCTGTCTGTGGGTTTTGGGTCATTCTGTGAGTTTAGGGTCAGTCTGTGGGTTTAGGGTCAGCTGGGAGTTTAGGGTCAGTCTTGGTGTTTAGGGTCAGTCTGTGGGTTTAGGGTCAGTCTGGGAGTTTAGGGTCAGTCTGGGAGTTTAGGGTCAGTCTGTGGGTTTAGGGTCAGTCTGTAGGTTTAGGGTCAGTCTGGGAGTTTAGTCTCAGTCTGTGGGTTTAGGGTCAGCTGGGAGTTTTGGGTCAGTCTGTGGGTTTAGGGTCAGTCTGCGGGTTTAGGGTCCGTCTGGGAGTTTAGTGTCAGTCTGTGGGTTTAGGGTCAGTCTGTAGGTTTAGGCTCAGTCTGGGAGTTTAGTGTCAGTCTGTGGGTTTAGGGTCAGTCTGTGAGTTTAGGGTCAGTTTGTGGGTTTAGGGTCAGTCTGTGGGTTTAGGGTCATTGTGGGAGTTTAGTGTCAGTGTGGGAGTTTAGGGTCAGTCTGTGGGTTTAGCGTCAGTGTGTGGGTTTAGGGTCAGTCTGTGGGTTTTGGGTCAGTCTGGGAGTTTAGGGTCAGTCTGTGGGTTTTGGGTGAGTCTGTGGGTTTAGGGTCAGTGTGTGGGTTTAGGGTCAGTCTGGGAGTTTAGGGTCAGTCTGGGAGTTTAGGATCAGTGTGTGAGTTTACGGTCAGTCTGGGAGGTTTAGGGTCAGTGTGGGAGTTTAGGGTCATTCTTGGAGTTTAAGGGTCAGTCTGTGGGTTTAGGGTCAGTCTGGGAGTTTAGGGTCATTCTTGGAGTTTAAGGGTCAGTCTGTGAGTTTAGGGTCAGTCAGAGAGTTATAATTTCAGTGTGTTTAGGGTCAGTCTGAGAGGTTTAGGGTCAGTCTGAGAGGTTTAGGGTCAGTCTGTGTGTTTAGGGTCTGTCTGGGAGTTTCGGGGCAATCTTGGAGTTTAAGCGTCAGTCTGTGGGTTTAGGGTCTGTCTGGGAGTTTAGGGTCAGACTGGGAGGTTTAGGGTCAGTCTGTAGGTTTAGGTTCAGTCTGTGGGTTTAGGTTCTGTGTGGAAGTTTAGGGTCAGTGTGGGAGGTTAGGTTCAGTCTGTGGGTTTAGGCTCAGTCTGTGGGTTTAGGGTCAGTCTGTGATTTTAGGGTCAGTCTGTGGGTTTAGGGTCAGTCTGGGAGTTTAGGGTCAGTCTGTAGGTTTAGGCTCAGTCTGTGGGTTTAGGGTCAGTCTGTGGGTTTAGGCTCAGGTTGGGAGTTTAGGGTCAGTCTGTGTGTTTAGGGTCAGTGTAGGAGTTTAGGCTCAGTCTGTGGGTTTAGCGTCAGTCTGGGAGTTTAGGATCAGTCTGTGGGTTTAGGGTCAGTCTGGGAGTTTAGGGTCAGACTGGGAGGTTTAGGGTCAGTCTGTGGGTTTAGGGTCAGTCTGTGGGTTTAGGTTCTGTGTGGAAGTTTAGGGTCAGTGTGGGAGGTTAGGGTCAGTCTGTGGGTTTAGGCTCAGTCTGTGTGTTTAGGGTCAGTCTGTGATTTTAGGGTCAGTCTGTGGGTTTAGGGTCAGTCTGGGAGTTTAGGGTCAGTCTGGGAGTTTAGGGTCAGTCTGTGGGTTTAGGGTCAGTCTTGGAGTTTAGGATCTGTCTGTGGGTTTAGGGTTAGTCTGGGAGTTTAGGGTCAGTCTGTGGGTTTAGGGTCAGTCTGGGAGTTTAGGGTCAGTCTGTAGGTTTAGGCTCAGTCTGTGGGTTTAGGGTCAGTCTGTGGGTTTAGGCTCAGGTTGGGAGTTTAGGGTCAGTCTGTGTGTTTAGGGTCAGTGTAGGAGTTTAGGCTCAGTCTGTGGGTTTAGCGTCAGTCTGGGAGTTTAGGATCAGTCTGTGGGTTTAGGGTCAGTCTGGGAGTTTAGGATCAGTCTGTGGGTTTAGGGTCAGTCTGGGAGTTTAGTGTCAGTCTGTAGGTTTAGGCTCAGTCTGTGGGTTTAGGGTCAGTCTGGGAGTTTAGGCTCAGTCTGTGGGTTTAGGGTCAGCTGGGAGTTTAGGGTCAGTCTGGGAGTTTAGTGTCAGTCTGGGAGTTTAGGATCAGTCTGTGGGTTTAGGGTCAGTCTGGGAGTTTAGGCTCAGTCTGTGGGTTTAGGGTCAGCTGGGAGTTTAGGGTCAGTCTGGGAGTTTAGGGTCAGTCTGTGGGTTTAGGGTCCGTCTGGGAGTTTAGTGTCAGTCTGTGGGTTTAGGGTCAGTCTGTAGGTTTAGGCTCAGTCTGGGAGTTTAGGGTCAGTCTGTGGGTTTAGGGTCAGTCTGTGAGTTTAGGGTCAGTTTGTGGGTTTAGGGTCAGTCTGTGGGTTTAGGGTCAGTGTGGGAGTTTAGGGTCAGTGTTGGAATTTAGGGTCAGTCTGTGGGTTTAGCGTCAGTGTGTGGGTTTAGGGTCAGTCTGTGGGTTTCGGGTCAGTCTGGGAGTTTATGGTCAGTCTGTGGGTTTAGGGTGAGTCTGTGGGTTTAGGGTCAGTCTGGGAGTTTAGGGTCAGTCTGTGGGTTTAGGTTCAGTCTGGGAGTTTCGGGTCAGTCTGGGAGTTTAGGGTCATTGTGTGAGTTACGGTCAGTCTGGGAGGTTTAGGGTCAGTGTGGGAGTTTAGGGTCATTCTTGGAGTTTAAGGGTCAGTCTGTGGGTTTAGGGTCAGTCTGGGAGTTTAGGGTCATTCTTGGAGTTTAAGGGTCAGTCTGTGAGTTTAGGGTCAGTCAGGGAGTTATAATTTCAGTGTGTGTGTTTAGGGTCAGTCTGAGAGGTTTAGGGTCAGTCTGAGAGGTTTAGGGTCAGTCTGTGGGTTTAGGGTCTGTCTGGGAGTTTCGGGGCATTCTTGGAGTTTAAGCGTCAGTCTGTGGGTTTAGGGTCAGTCTGAGAGTTTTAGGGTCAGTCGGCACGTTTAAGGGTCAGTCTGTGGGTTTAGGGTCTGTCTGGGAGTTTAGGGTCAGACTGGGAGGTTTAGGGTCAGTCTGTGGGTTTAGGGTCAGTCTGTGGGTTTAGGTTCTGTGTGGAAGTTTAGGGTCAGTGTGGGAGTTTAGGGTCAGTCTGTGGGTTTAGGCTCAGCCTGTGGGTTTAGGGTCAGTCTGTGATTTTAGGGTCAGTCTGTGGGTTTAGGGTCAGTCTGGGAGTTTAGGATCTGTCTGTGGGTTTAGGGTTAGTCTGGGAGTTTAGGGTCAGTCTGTGGGTTTAGGGTCAGTCTGTGGGTTTAGGATCAGTCTGTGGGTTTAGGGTCAGTCTGGGAGTTTAGTGTCAGTCTGTAGGTTTAGGCTCAGTCTGTGGGTTTAGGGTCAGTCTGGGAGTTTAGGCTCAGTCTGTGGGTTTAGTGTCAGCTGGGAGTTTAGGGTCAGTCTGGGAGTTTAGGGTCAGTCTGTGGGTTTAGGGTCCGTCTGGGAGTTTAGTGTCAGTCTGTGGGTTTAGGGTCAGTCTGTAGGTTTAGGCTCAGTCTGTGGGTTTAGGGTCAGTCTGTGGGTTTAGGCTCAGGTTGGGAGTTTAGGGTCAGTCTGTGTGTTTAGGGTCAGTGTAGGAGTTTAGGCTCAGTCTGTGGGTTTAGCGTCAGTCTGGGAGTTTAGGATCAGTCTGTGGGTTTAGGGTCAGTCTGGGAGTTTAGGATCAGTCTGTGGGTTTAGGGTCAGTCTGGGAGTTTAGTGTCAGTCTGTAGGTTTAGGCTCAGTCTGTGGGTTTAGGGTCAGTCTGGGAGTTTAGGCTCAGTCTGTGGGTTTAGGGTCAGCTGGGAGTTTAGGGTCAGTCTGGGAGTTTAGTGTCAGTCTGGGAGTTTAGGATCAGTCTGTGGGTTTAGGGTCAGTCTGGGAGTTTAGGCTCAGTCTGTGGGTTTAGGGTCAGCTGGGAGTTTAGGGTCAGTCTGGGAGTTTAGGGTCAGTCTGTGGGTTTAGGGTCCGTCTGGGAGTTTAGTGTCAGTCTGTGGGTTTAGGGTCAGTCTGTAGGTTTAGGCTCAGTCTGGGAGTTTAGGGTCAGTCTGTGGGTTTAGGGTCAGTCTGTGAGTTTAGGGTCAGTTTGTGGGTTTAGGGTCAGTCTGTGGGTTTAGGGTCAGTGTGGGAGTTTAGGGTCAGTGTTGGAATTTAGGGTCAGTCTGTGGGTTTAGCGTCAGTGTGTGGGTTTAGGGTCAGTCTGTGGGTTTCGGGTCAGTCTGGGAGTTTATGGTCAGTCTGTGGGTTTAGGGTGAGTCTGTGGGTTTAGGGTCAGTCTGGGAGTTTAGGGTCAGTCTGTGGGTTTAGGTTCAGTCTGGGAGTTTCGGGTCAGTCTGGGAGTTTAGGGTCATTGTGTGAGTTACGGTCAGTCTGGGAGGTTTAGGGTCAGTGTGGGAGTTTAGGGTCATTCTTGGAGTTTAAGGGTCAGTCTGTGGGTTTAGGGTCAGTCTGGGAGTTTAGGGTCATTCTTGGAGTTTAAGGGTCAGTCTGTGAGTTTAGGGTCAGTCAGGGAGTTATAATTTCAGTGTGTGTGTTTAGGGTCAGTCTGAGAGGTTTAGGGTCAGTCTGAGAGGTTTAGGGTCAGTCTGTGGGTTTAGGGTCTGTCTGGGAGTTTCGGGGCATTCTTGGAGTTTAAGCGTCAGTCTGTGGGTTTAGGGTCAGTCTGAGAGTTTTAGGGTCAGTCGGCACGTTTAAGGGTCAGTCTGTGGGTTTAGGGTCTGTCTGGGAGTTTAGGGTCAGACTGGGAGGTTTAGGGTCAGTCTGTGGGTTTAGGGTCAGTCTGTGGGTTTAGGTTCTGTGTGGAAGTTTAGGGTCAGTGTGGGAGTTTAGGGTCAGTCTGTGGGTTTAGGCTCAGCCTGTGGGTTTAGGGTCAGTCTGTGATTTTAGGGTCAGTCTGTGGGTTTAGGGTCAGTCTGGGAGTTTAGGATCTGTCTGTGGGTTTAGGGTTAGTCTGGGAGTTTAGGGTCAGTCTGTGGGTTTAGGGTCAGTCTGTGGGTTTAGGATCAGTCTGTGGGTTTAGGGTCAGTCTGGGAGTTTAGTGTCAGTCTGTAGGTTTAGGCTCAGTCTGTGGGTTTAGGGTCAGTCTGGGAGTTTAGGCTCAGTCTGTGGGTTTAGTGTCAGCTGGGAGTTTAGGGTCAGTCTGGGAGTTTAGGGTCAGTCTGTGGGTTTAGGGTCCGTCTGGGAGTTTAGTGTCAGTCTGTGGGTTTAGGGTCAGTCTGTAGGTTTAGGCTCAGTCTGGGAGTTTAGGGTCAGTCTGTGGGTTTAGGGTCAGTCTGTGAGTTTAGGGTCAGTTTGTGGGTTTAGGGTCAGTCTGTGGATTTAGGGTCAGTGTGGGAGTTTAGGGTCAGTGTTGGTATTTAGGGTCAGTCTGTGGGTTTAGCATCAGTGTGTGGGTTTAGGGTCAGTCTGTGGGTTTAGGGTCAGTCTGGGAGTTTATGGTCAGTCTGTGGGTTTAGGGTGAGTCTGTGGGTTTAGGGTCAGTCTGGGAGTTTAGGGTCAGTCTGTGGGTTTAGGTTCAGTCTGGGAGTTTCGGGTCAGTCTGGGAGTTTAGGGTCATTGTGTGAGTTACGGTCAGTCTGGGAGGTTTAGGGTCAGTGTGGGAGTTTAGGGTCATTCTTGGAGTTTAAGGGTCAGTCTGTGGGTTTAGGGTCAGTCTGGGAGTTTAGGGTCATTCTTGGAGTTTAAGGGTCAGTCTGTGAGTTTAGGGTCAGTCAGGGAGTTATAATTTCAGTGTGTGTGTTTAGGGTCAGTCTGAGAGGTTTAGGGTCAGTCTGAGAGGTTTAGGGTCAGTCTGTGGGTTTAGGGTCTGTCTGGGAGTTTCGGGGCATTCTTGGAGTTTAAGCGTCAGTCTGTGGGTTTAGGGTCAGTCTGAGAGTTTTAGGGTCTGTCGGCACGTTTAAGGGTCAGTATGTGGGTTTAGGGTCTGTCTGGGAGTTTAGGGTCAGACTGGGAGGTTTAGGGTCAGTCTGTGGGTTTAGGGTCAGTCTGTGGGTTTAGGTTCTGTGTGGAAGTTTAGGGTCAGTGTGGGAGTTTAGGGTCAGTCTGTGGGTTTAGGCTCAGCCTGTGGGTTTAGGGTCAGTCTGTGATTTTAGGGTCAGTCTGTGGGTTTAGGGTCAGTCTGGGAGTTTAGGGTCAGTCTGTGGGTTTAGGGTCAGTCTGGGAGTTTAGGGTCAGTCTGGGAGTTTAGGGTCAGTCTGTGGGTTTAGGGTCAGTCTGTAGGTTTAGGCTCAGTCTGGGAGTTTAGGGTCAGTCTGTGGGTTTAGGGTCAGTCTGGGAGGTTTAGCGTTAGTGTGGTCGTTTAGGGTCAGTCTGGGGGTTTAGGGTCAGTCTGGGTGGTTTAGGGTCAGTGTGGGAGTTTAGGGTCTGTCTGTGGGTTTAGGGTCATTCTTGGAGTTGTAGGGTCAGTCTGGGAGTTGTAGGGTCAGTCTGGGAGTTGCAGGGTCAGTCTGGGAGTTGCAGGGTCAGTGTGTAGGTTTAGGGTCAGTCTGTGGGATCTGGTTCGTTCTGTGGGTTTAACATCAATCTGTGGGATCAGGGTCAGTCTGTTGGATTAGGATCAGTCTGTGAGTTTAGGGTCAGTCTGAGAGATTGAAGATCTGTCTGTGGGTTCAGGGTCAGTCTGAGTGGTTTAGGTTCAGTCTGTGGGATTAGGATCAATCTGCGAGTTGTAGTGTTAGCCTGGGAGATTTAGGCGCGGTCTGTGGGATTAGGGCCAGTCTGGGAGGCTTAGGGCCAGGTTTGGAGGTTTAGCTTCAGTCTGTGGGTTTAAGGTCAGTATTAGAGGTTTAGGGTCAGTCTGTGGATTTAGTGTCAGCCTATGCATATAGGGTCAGTCTGCGAGTTTTAGTGTCAGTCAGGGAGTTTAGCGTCAGTCAGGGAGTTATAATTTCAGTGTGTGTGTTTAGGTTCAGTCTGTGGGTTTACGGTCAGTCTGTGGGTTTACGGTCAGTCTGGGAGTTTAGGGTCAGTCTGGGAGTTTAAGGTCCGTCTTGGAGTTTAAGGACTAGTCTGTGGGTTTATGGTCAGTCTGTGAGTTTAGGGTCAGTCTGTGGGTTTAGTGTCAGTCTGGGAGTTTAGGGTCATTCTTGGAGTTTAGGGGTCAGTCTGTGTGTTTAGGGTCAGTGTGGGAGTTTAGGGTCAGTCTGTGGGTTTAGGGTCAGTGTGGGAGTTTAGGATCTGCCTGTGGGTTTATGGTCAGTCAGGGAGTTTAGTGTCAGTCTGGGAGTTTAGGGTCCGTCTGTGGGTTTAGGGTCAGTCTGGGAGTTCACTGTCAGTGTGTGAGTTTAGGGTCAGTCTGTGGGTTTAGGGTCAGTCTGTGGGTTTAGGGTCAGTCTGGGAGTTTAGGGTCCGTCTGTGGGTTTAGGGTCAGTCTGGGAGTTTAGGGTCAGTCTGGGAGTTTAGGGTCAGTGTGTGAGTTTAGGGTCAGTCTGGGAGTTTAGGGTCATTCTTGGAATTTAAGGGTCAGTCTGTGGGTTTAGGGTCAGTCTGGGAATTTAGGGTCATTCTTGGAGTTTAAGGTTCAGTCTGTGGGTTTAGGGTCAGTCAGGGAGTTATAATTTCAGTGTATGTGTTTAGGGTCAATCTGAGAGGTTTAGGGTCAGTCTGAGAGGTTTAGGGTCAGTCTGTGGGTTTAGGGTCAGTCTGGTAGTTTCAGGTCATTCTTGGAGTTTAAGGGTTATTCTGTGGGTTTAGGGTCAGTCTGAGAGTTTTAGGGTCAGTCGGCGCGTTTAAGGGTCAGTCTGTGGGTTTAGGGTCAGTCTGTGGGTTTAGGGTCTGTGTGGGAGTTTAGGGTCAGTGTGGGAGTTTAGGGTAAGTCTGTGGATTTAGCGTCAGTGTGTGGGTTTAGGGTCAGTCTGTGGGTTTACGATCAGTCTGGGAGTTCAGAGTCAGTCTGGGAGTTTAGGGTCCGTCTTGGAGTTTAAGGACTAGTCTGTGAGTTTAGGGTCAGTCTGTAGGTTTAGGGTCAGTCTGTGGGTTTAGTGTCAGTCTGGGAGTTTAGGCTCATTCTTGGAGTTTAAGGGTCAGTCTGTGGGTTTAGGGTCAGTGTGGGAGTTCAGGGTCAGTCTGTGGGTTAAGGGTCAGTGTGGGAGTTTAGGATCTGCCTGTGGGTTTAGGGTCAGTCTGTGGGTTTAGGGTCAGTGTGGGAGTTTAGCGTCAGTCTGTGGGTTTAGGGTCCGTCTGTGGGTTTAGGGTCAGTCTGGGAGTTTAGGGTCAGTCCGTGGGATTATGGTCAGTGTGGGAGTTTAGGGTCAGTGTGGGAGTTTAGGGTCAGTGTGTGGGTTTAGGGTCAGTCTGCGGGTTTAGGGTCAGTCTTTGGGTTTAGGGTCAGTCTGGGAATTTAGGGTCAGTCTGTGGGTTTATGGTCAGTCTGGGAGTTTAGCTTCAGTCTGGGAGTTTAGGGTCCGTCTGTGGGTTTAGGGTCAGTCTGGGAGCTTAGGGTCAGTGTGTGAGTTTAGGGTCAGTCTGTGGGTTTAGGGTCAGTGTGTGAGTTTAGGGTCAGTCTGGGATTTTAGGGTCTGTCTGTGGGTTTAGGGTCAGTCTGCGAGGTTTAGGGTTAGTGTTGGAGTTTAGGGTCAGTCTGTGGGCTCAGGGTCAGTCTGAGTGGTTTAGGGTCAGTCTGTGGGATTAGGATCAATCTGCAAGTTGTAGTGTTAGTCTGGGAGATTTAGGCGCGGTCTGTGGATTTAGGGTCAGTCTGTGGATTTAGTGTCAGCCTATGCATATAGGGTCAGTCTGCAAGTTTTAGGGTCAGTCAGGGAGTTTAGCGTCAGTCAGGGAGTTATAATTTCAGTGTGTGTGTTTAGGTTCAGTCTGTGGGTTTACGGTCAGTCTGTGGGTTTACGGTCAGTCTGGGAGTTTAGAGTCATTCTTGGAGTTTAAGGGTCAGTCTGTGGGTTTAGGGTCCATCAGGGAGTTAAATTTCAGTGTGTGTGTTTAGGGTCTGTCTGAGAGGTTTAGGGTCACTCTGTGGGTTTAGGGTCAGTCTGTGGGTTTAGGGTCAGTCTGTGTGTTTAGGGTCAGTGTGGGAGTTTAGGATCTGTCTGTGGGTTTAGGGTCTGTGTGGGAGTTTAGGGTCACTCTGTGGGTTTAGGGTCCATCTGTGGGTTTAGGGTCAGTGTGGGAGTTTAGGGTCAGTCTGGGAGTTTAGGGTGAGTGTGTGAGTTTAGGGTCAGTCTGGGAGGTTTATGGTCAGTGTGGGAGTTTAGGGTCAGTCTGTGGGTTTAGGGTCAGTCTGGGAGTTTAGGGTCAGTCTGTGGGTTTAGGGTCAGTCTGGGAGTTTAGGGGTCATTCTTGGAGTTTAAGGGTCAGTCTGTGGGTTTAGGGACAGTCTGGGAATTTAGGGTCATTCTTGGAGTTTAAGGGTCAGTCTGTGGGTTTAGGGTCAGTCAGGGAGTTATAATTGCAGTGTGTGTTTTAGGGTCAGTCTGAGAGGTTTAGGGTCAGTGTGGGAGTTTAGTGACAGTCTGAGAGTTTAGGTTCATTCCGGGAGTTTCAGGGTTAGTCTGTGTGTTTAGGGTCAGTCTGAGAGTTTTTGGGTCAGTCGGCGCGTTTATGGGGTCAGTCTGTGAGTTTAGGGTCAGACTGGGAGATTTAGGCTCAGTCTGCAGGTTTATATTCAGTCTGTGAGTTTAGTGTCAGTCTGAGAGGTTTAGGGTCAATCTATGGGTTTAGAGTCAGCCTGGGAGTTTAGGGTTATTCTGGGAGTTTAGGGTCGGTCTGTGGGTTTAGGGTCAGTCTGTGGGTTTAGGGTCAGTCTGTGGGTTTAGGGTCAGTCTGTGGATTTATGGTCAGTCTGTGGGTTTATGGTCAGTCTGGGAGTTTAGGGTCAATCTGTGGGTTAAGGGTCAGTCTGTGGGTTTAGGGTCAGTCTGTGGGTTTAGTGTCAGTCTGTGGGTTTAGGGTCAGTCTGGGAGTTTAGGGTCAGTCTGTGGGTTTAGGGTCAGTCTGTGGGTTTAGGGTCAGTCTGTGGGTTTAGGGTCAGTCTGGGAGTTGTAGGGTCAGCATGTGGGTTTAGGGTCAGTCTGTGGGTTTAGGGTCAGCCTGTGGGTTTAGGGTCAGTCTGTGGGTTTAGTGTCAGTCTGGGAGTTTAGGGTTATTCTGGGAGTTTAGGGTCAGTCTGTGGGTTTAGGCTCAGTCTGGGAGTTTGGGGTCAGTCTGTGGGTTTAGGGTCAGTCTGGGAGTTTGGGGTCAGTCTGTGGGTTTAGGGTCAGTCTCTGGGTTTAGGATCAGCCTGGGAGTTTAGGGTCTGTCTGGGAGGTTTAGGGTCAGTGTGTGGGTTTAGGGTCAGTCTGGGAGTTTAGGGTCAGTCTGGGGTTTAGGGTCAGTCTGGGAGTTTAGGGTCTGTCTGTGGGTTTAGGGTCAGTCTGTGGGTTTTGTGTCAGTCTGGGAGTTTAGGGTCAGTCTGGGAGTTTAGGGTCAGTCTGGGAGTTTAGGGTCTGTCTGGGAGTTTAGGGTCAGTCTGTGGGTTTTGTGTCAGTCTGGGAGTTTAGGGTCAGTCTGGGAGTTTAGGGTCAGTCTGGGGTTTAGGGTCAGTCTGGGAGTTTAGGGTCAGTCTGTAGGATTTTAGGCTCAGTCTGTGGGTTTAGGGTCAGTCTGGGAGTTTAGGGTCAGTCTGGGGTTTAGGGTCAGTCTGGGGTTTAGGGTCAGTCTGGGAGTTTAGGGTCAGTCTGTAGGATTTTAGGCTCAGTCTGTGGGTTTAGGCTCAGTCTGCGGGTTTAGGGTCAGTCTGGGAGTTTAGGGTCAGTCTGTGGGTTTAGGGTCAGTCTGGGAGTTTAGGGTCAGTCTGCGGGTTTAGGGCCAGTCTGTGAGTTTTAGGGTCAGTCAGGGAGTTTAGCGTCAGTCAGGGAGTTATAATTTCAGTGTGTGTGTTTAGGTTCAGTCTGTGGGTTTAGGGTCAGTCTGTGGGTTTACGGTCAGTCTGGGAGTTTAGAGTCATTCTTGGAGTTTAAGGGTCAGTCTGTGGGTTTAGGGTCCGTCAGGGAGTTATAATTTCAGTGTGTGTGTTTAGGGTCTGTCTGAGAGGTTTAGGGTCACTCTGTGGGTTTAGGGTCAGTCTGTGGGTTTAGGGTCCATCTGTGGGTTTAGGGTCAGTGTGGGAGTTTAGGGTCAGTCTGGGAGTTTAGGGTGAGTGTGTGAGTTTAGGGTCAGTCTGTGGGTTTAGGGTCAGTCTGTGGGTTTAGGGTCCATCTGTGGGTTTAGGGTCAGTGTGGGAGTTTAGGGTCAGTCTGGGAGTTTAGGGTGAGTGTGTGAGTTTAGGGTCAGTCTGTGAGTTTAGGGGTCATTCTTGGAGTTTAAGGGTCAGTCTGTGGGTTTAGGGACAGTCTGGGAATTTAGGGTCATTCTTGGAGTTTAAGGGTCAGTCTGTGGGTTTAGGGTCAGTCAGGGAGTTATAATTGCAGTGTGTGTTTTAGGGTCAGTCTGAGAGGTTTAGGGTCAGTGTGGGAGTTTAGTGACAGTCTGAGAGTTTAGGTTCATTCCGGGAGTTTCAGGGTTAGTCTGTGTGTTTAGGGTCAGTCTGAGAGTTTTAGGGTCAGTCGGCACGTTTATGGGGTCAGTCTGTGAGTTTAGGGTCAGACTGGGAGATTTAGGCTCAGTCTGCAGGTTTATATTCAGTCTGTGAGTTTAGTGTCAGTCTGAGAGGTTTAGGGTCAATCTATGGGTTTAGAGTCAGCCTGGGAGTTTAGGGTTATTCTGGGAGTTTAGGGTCGGTCTGTGGGTTTAGGGTCGGTCTGTTGGTTTAGGGTCAGTCTGTGGGTTTAGGGTCAGTCTGGGAATTTAGGGTCAGTCTGTGGGTTTATGGTCAGTCTGGAAGTTTAGCACCAGTCTGGGAGTTTAGGGTCCGTCTGTGGGTTTAGGGTCAGTCTGGGAGCTTAGGGTCAGTGTGTGAGTTTAGGGTCAGTCTGTGGGTTTAGGGTCAGTGTGTGAGTTTAGGGTCAGTCTGGGATTTTAGGGTCTGTCTGTGGGTTTAGGGTCAGTCTGCGAGGTTTAGGGTTAGTGTTGGAGTTTAGGGTCAGTCTGTGGGCTCAGGGTCAGTCTGAGTGGTTTAGGGTCAGTCTGTGGGATTAGGATCAATCTGCGAGTTGTAGTGTTAGTCTGGGAGATTTAGGCGCGGTCTGTGGGATTAGGGCCAGTCTGGGAGGCTTAGGGCCAGGCTTGGAGGTTTAGCTTCAGTCTGTGGGTTTAAGGTCAGTATTAGAGGTTTAGGGTCAGTCTGTGGATTTAGTGTCAGCCTATGCATATAGGGCCAGTCTGCAAGTTTTAGGGTCAGTTAGGGAGTTTAGCGTCAGTCAGGGAGTTATAATTTCAGTGTGTGTGTTTAGGGTCTGTCTGAGAGGATTAGGGTCACTCTGTGGGTTTAGGGTCAGTCTGTGGGTTTAGGGTCCATCTGTGGGTTTAGGGTCAGTGTGGGAGTTTAGGGTCAGTCTGGGAGTTTAGGGTGAGTGTGTGAGTTTAGGGTCAGTCTGGGAGGTTTAGGGTCAGTGTGGGAGTTTAGGGTCAGTCTGTGGGTTTAGGGTCAGTCTGGGAGTTTAGGGTCATTCTTGGAGTTTAAGGGTCAGTCTGTGGGTTTAGGGACAGTCTGGGAATTTAGGGTCATTCTTGGAGTTTAAGGGTCAGTCTGTGGGTTTAGGGTCAGTCAGGGAGTTATAATTGCAGTGTGTGTTTTAGGGTCAGTCTGAGAGGTTTAGGGTCAGTGTGGGAGTTTAGTGACAGTCTGAGAGTTTAGGTTCATTCCGGGAGTTTCAGGGTTAGTCTGTGTGTTTAGGGTCAGTCTGAGAGTTTTAGGGTCAGTCGGCGCGTTTATGGGGTCAGTCTGTGAGTTTAGGGTCAGACTGGGAGATTTAGGCTCAGTCTGCAGGTTTATATTCAGTCTGTGAGTTTAGTGTCAGTCTGAGAGGTTTAGGGTCAATCTATGGGTTTAGAGTCAGCCTGGGAGTTTAGGGTTATTCTGGGAGTTTAGGGTCGGTCTGTGGGTTTAGGGTCAGTCTGTGGGTTTAGGGTCAGTCTGTGGGTTTAGGGTCAGTCTGTGGATTTATGGTCAGTCTGTGGGTTTAGGGTCAGTCTGGGAGTTTAGGGTCAATCTGTGGGTTTAGGGTCAGTCTGTGGGTTTAGGGTCAGCCTGTGGGTTTAGGCTCAGTCTGTGGGTTTAGGGTCAGTCTGGGAGTTTAGGGTCAGTCTGTGGATTTAGGGTCAGTCTCTGGGTTTCGGGTCAGTCTGGGAGTTTAGGGTCAATCTGTGGGTTTAGGGTCAGACTGTGGGTTTAGGGTCAGTCTGGGAGTTGTAGGGTCAGCATGTGGGTTTAGGCTCAGTCTGTGGGTTTAGGGTCAGCCTGTGGGTTTAGGGTCAGTCTGTGGGTTTAGGGTCAGTCTGGGAGTTTAGGGTTATTCTGGGAGTTTAGGGTCAGTCTGTGGGTTTAGGCTCAGTCTGCGGGTTTAGGGTCAGTCTGTGGGTTTAGGGTCAGTCTGGGAGTTTGGGGTCAGTCTGGGAGTTCGGGTTCAGTCTGTGGGTTTAGGGTCAGTCTGGGAGTTTAGGGTCAGTCTGGGAGGTTTAGGGTCAGTGTGGTAGTTTTGGGTCAGTCTGTGGGAGTTTAGGGTCAGTCTGGGAGTTTAGGGTCTGTCTGTGGGTTTGTTGTCAGTCTGGGAGTTTAGGGTCAGTCTGAGGTTTAGGGTCAGTCTGGGAGTTTAGGGTCTGTCTGTGGGTTTTGTGTCAGTCTGGGAGTTTAGGGTCAGTCTGGGGTTAAGGGTCAGTCTGGGAGTTTAGGGTCAGTCTGTAGGATTTTAGGCTCAGTCTGTGGGTTTAGGGTCAGTCTGGGAGTTTAGGGTCAGTCTGTGGGTTTAGGGTCAGTCTGGGAGTTTAGGGTCTGTCTGGGAGTTTAGGGTCTGTCTGTGGGTTTTGTGTCAGTCTGGGAGTTTAGGGTCAGTCTGGGGTTTAGGGTCAGTCTGGGAGTTTAGGGTCTGTCTGTGGGTTTTGTGTCAGTCTGGGAGTTTAGGGTCAGTCTGGGAGTTTTGGGTCAGTCTGGGAGTTTAGGGTCAGTCTGTAGGATTTTAGGCTCAGTCTGTGGGTTTAGGGTCAGTCTGGGAGTTTAGGGTCAGTCTGTAGGATTTTAGGCTCAGTCTGTTGATTTAGGGTCTGTCTGGGAGTTTTGGGTCAGTCTGTGGGTTTGGGCTCAGTCTGTGGGTTTAGGGTCAGTGTGGGAGTTTAGGGTCAGTCTGGGAGTTTAGGGTCTGTCTGTGGGTTTAGTGTCAGTCTGGGAGTTTAGGGTCAGTCTGAGGTTTCGGGTCAGTCTGGGAGTTTAGGGTCTGTCTGTGGGTTTCGTGTCAGTCTGGGAGTTTAGGGTCAGTCTGGGGTTTAGGGTCTGTCTGGGAGTTTAGGGTCAGTCTGTAGGATTTTAGGCTCAGTCTGTGGGTTTAGGGTCAGTCTGGGAGTTTAGGGTCAGTCTGTAGGATTTTAGGCTCAGTCTGTGGGTTTAGGGTCTGTCTGGGAGTTTAGGGTCAGTCTGTGGGTTTAGGATCAGTCTGGGAGTTTAGGGTCAGTCTGTGGATTTAGGGTCAGTCTGGGAGTTTAGGGTCAGTGTGGGAGTTTAGGGTCAGTCTGGGAGTTTAGGGTCAGTGTGGGAGTTTATGGTCAGTCTGTGGTTTTAGGGTCAGTGTGGGAGTTTAGGGTCAGTCTGGGAGTTTAGGGTCATTGTGGGAGTTCAGGGACAGTCTGGGAGTTTAGGGTCAGTGTGGGAGTTTAGGGTCAGTCTGTGGGTTTAGGGTCAGTCTGTAGGTTTAGGGTCAGTCTGGGAGTTTAGGGTCAGTCTGGGATTTTAGGGTCAGTGTGTGGGAGTTTAGGGTCAGTGTGGGAGTTTAGGGTCAGTCTGTGGGTTTAGGGTCAGTCTGTGAGTTTAGGGTCGGTCTGTGGGGTTAGGGTCAGTCTGTAGGTTTAGGGTCAGTCTGTGGGTTTAGGCTCAGTCTGGGAGTTTAGGGTCAGTCTGGGAGTTTCGGGTCAGTCTGTGGGTTTAGAGTCAGTCTCTGGGTTTAGGCTCAGTCTGGGAGTTTAGGGTCAGTCTGGGAGTTAAGGGTCAGTCTGTAGGATTTTAGGCTCAGTCTGTGGGTTTAGGGTCTGTCTGGGAGTTTAGGGTCAGTCTGTGGGTTTAGGATCAGTCTGGGAGTTTAGGGTCAGTCTGTGGGTTTAGGATCAGTCTGGGAGTTTAGGGTCAGCCTGGGAGTTTAGAGTCAGTCTGTAGGATTTTAGGGTCAGTCTGTGGGTTTAGGTCTGTCTGGGAGTTTAGGGTCAGTCTGTGGGTTTAGGGTCAGTCTGGGAGTTTAGGGTCAGTGTGGGAGTTTAGGGTCAGTCTGGGAGTTTACGGTCAGTGTGGGAGTTTATGGTCAGTCTGTGGTTTTAGGGTCAGTGTGGGAGTTTAGGGTCAGTCTGGGAGTTTACGGTCAGTGTGGGAGTTTAGGGTCAGCCTGGGAGTTTAGGGTCAGTCTGGGAGTTTAGGGTCAGTCTGTAGGATTTTAGGCTCAGTCTGTGGGTTTAGGGTCTGTCTGGGAGTTTAGGGTCAGTCTGTAGGTTTAGGATCAGTCTGGGAGTTTAGGGTCAGTCTGTAGGATTTTAGGCTCAGTCTGTGGGTTTAGGGTCTGTCTGGGAGTTTAGGGTCAGTCTGTGGGTTTAGGATCAGTCTGGGAGTTTAGGGTCAGCCTGGGAGTTTAGAGTCATTCTGTAGGATTTTAGGGTCAGTCTGTGGGTTTAGGGTCTGTCTGGGAGTTTAGGGTCAGTCTGTGGGTTTCGGGACAGTCTGGGAATTTAGGGTCATTCTTGGAGTTTAAGGGTCAGTCTGTGGGTTTAGGGTCAGTCAGGGAGTTATAATTGCAGTGTGTGTTTTAGGGTCAGTCTGAGAGGTTTAGGGTCAGTGTGGGAGTTTAGTGACAGTCTGAGAGTTTAGGTTCATTCCGGGAGTTTCAGGGTTAGTCTGTGTGTTTAGGGTCAGTCTGAGAGTTTTAGGGTCAGTCGGCGCGTTTATGGGGTCAGTCTGTGAGTTTAGGGTCAGACTGGGAGATTTAGGCTCAGTCTGCAGGTTTATATTCAGTCTGTGAGTTTAGGGTCAGTCTGAGAGGTTTAGGGTCAATCTATGGGTTTAGAGTCAGCCTGGGAGTTTAGGGTTATTCTGGGAGTTTAGGGTCGGTCTGTGGGTTTAGGGTCAGTCTGTGGGTTTAGGGTCAGTCTGTGGGTTTAGGATCAGCCTGGGAGTTTAGGGTCAGTCTGGGAGGTTAAGGGTCAGTGTGGTAGTTTTGGGTCAGTCTGTGGGAGTTTAGGGTCAGTCTGGGAGTTTAGGGTCTGTCTGTGGGTTTGGTGTCAGTCTGGGAGTTTAGGGTCTGTCTGTGGGTTCTGTGTCAGTCTGGGAGTTTAGGGTCAGTCTGGGAGTTTAGGGTCTGTCTGTGGGTTCTGTGTCAGTCTGGGAGTTTAGGGTCAGTCTGGGGTTTAGGGTCAGTCTGGGAGTTTAGGGTCTGTCTGTGGGTTCTGTGTCAGTCTGGGAGTTTAGGGTCAGTCTGGGAGTTTAGGCTCAGTCTGTGGGTTTAGGGTCAGTCTCTGGGTTTAGGATCAGCCTGGGAGTTTAGGGTCAGTCTGGGAGGTTAAGAGTCAGTCTGGGAGTTGTAGGGTCAGCATGTGGGTTTAGGATCAGCCTGGGAGTTAAGGGTCAGTCTGGGAGGTTTAGGGTCAGTGTGGTAGTTTTGGGTCAGTCTGTGGGAGTTTAGGGTCAGTCTGGGAGTTTAGGGTCTGTCTGTGGGTTTTGTGTCAGTCTGGGAGTTTAGGGTCAGTCTGGGGTTTAGGGTCAGTCTGGGAGTTTAGGGTCAGTCTGTAGGATTTTAGGCTCAGTCTGTGGGTTTAGGGTCAGTCTGGGAGTTTTGGGTCAGTCTGTAGGATTTTAGGCTCAGTCTGTTGATTTAGGGTCTGTCTGGGAGTTTTGGGTCAGTCTGTGGGTTTCGTGTCAGTCTGGGAGTTTAGGGTCAGTCTGGGGTTTAGGGTCTGTCTGGGAGTTTAGGGTCAGTCTGTAGGATTTTAGGGTCAGTCTGTGGGTTTAGGTCTGTCTGGGAGTTTAGGGTCAGTCTGTGGGTTTAGGGTCAGTCAGGGAGTTTAGGGTCAGTGTGGGAGTTTAGAGTCAGTCTGTAGGATTTTAGGGTCAGTCTGTGGGTTTAGGTCTGTCTGGGAGTTTAGGGGCAGTGTGGGAGTTTAGGGTCAGTCTGGGAGTTTAGGGTCAGTGTGGGAGTTTATGGTCAGTCTGTGGTTTTAGGGTCAGTGTGGGAGTTTAGGGTCAGTCTGGGAGTTTAGGGTCATTGTGGGAGTTTAGGGTCAGTCTGTGGGTTTACGGTCAGTCTGGGAGTTTAGGGTCAGTGTGGGAGTTTAGGGTCAGTCTGTGGGTTTAGGGTCAGTCTGTAGGTTTAGGGTCAGTCTGGGAGTTTAGAGTCAGTCTGGGATTTTAGGGTCAGTGTGGGAGTTTAGGGTCAGTGTGGGAGTTTAGGGTCAGTCTGTGGGTTTAGGGTCAGTCTGTAGGTTTAGGGTCAGTCTGTGGGTTTAGGCTCAGTCTGGGAGTTTAGGGTCGGTCAGGGAGTTTCGGGTCAGTCTGTGGGTTTAGGGTCTGTCTGGGAGTTCGGGTTCAGTCTGTGGGTTTAGAGTCAGTCTCTGGGTTTAGGATCAGCCTGGGAGTTTAGGGTCAGTCTGGGAGTTTAGGGTCAGTCTGTAGGATTTTAGGCTCAGTCTGTGTGTTTAGGGTCTGTCTGGGAGTTTAGGGTCAGTCTGTGGGTTTAGGATCAGACTGGGAGTTTAGGGTCAGCCTGGGAGTTTAGAGTCAGTCTGTAGGATTTTAGGGTCAGTCTGTGGGTTTAGGTCTGTCTGGGAATTTAGGGTCAGTCTGTGGGTTTAGGGTCAGTCTGGGAGTTTAGGGTCAGTGTGGGAGTTTATGGTCAGTCTGTGGTTTTAGGGTCAGTGTAGGAGTTTAGGGTCAGTCTGGGAGTTTACGGTCAGTGTGGGAGTTTAGGGTCAGTCTGTGGGTTTAGGGTCAGTCTGGGAGTTTAGGGTCAGTGTGGGAGTTTAGGGTCAGTCTGTGGGTTTAGGGTCAGTCTGGGAGTTTAGGGTCAGTCTGGGATTTTAGGGTCAGTGTGGGAGTTTAGGGTCAGTGTGGGAGTTTAGGGTCAGTCTGTGGGTTTAGGGTCAGTCTGGGAGTTTGGGGTCAGTCTGTGGGTTTAGGGTCAGTCTGGGAGTTTAGGGTCGGTCTGTGGGTTTAGGGTCAGTCTGGGAGTTTAGGATCAGTCTGGGAGTTTAGGGTCAGTCTTGGAGGTTTAGGGTCAGTGTGGTAGTTTTGGGTCAGTCTGTGGGAGTTTAGGGTCAGTCTGGGAGTTTAGGGTCTGTCTGTGGGTTTTAGTGTCAGTCTGGGAGTTTAGGGTCTGTCTGTGGGTTTAGGGTCAGTCTGGGAGTTTAGGGTCAGTCTGAGGTTTAGGGTCAGTCTGGGAGTTTAGGGTCTGTCTATGGGTTTCGTGTCAGTCTGGGAGTTTAGGGTCAGTCTGGGAGTTTAGGGTCAGTCTGGGAGTTTAGGGTCAGTCTGTAGGATTTTAGGCTCAGTCTGTGGATTTAGGGTCAGTCTGGGAGTTTAGGGTCAGTCTGTAGGATTTTAGGTTCAGTCTGTGGGTTTAGGGTCTGTCTGGGAGTTTAGGGTCAGTCTGTGGGTTTAGGATCAGTCTGGGAGTTTAGGGTCAGTCTGGGAGTTTAGGGTCAGTCTGTGGGTTTAGGTCTGTCTGGGAATTTAGGGTCAGTCTGTGGGTTTAGGGTCAGTCTGGGAGTTTAGGGTCAGTCTGTGGGTTTAGGGTCAGTCTGGGAGTTTAGGGTCAGTGTGGGAGTTTAGGGTCAGTCTGTGGGTTTAGGGTCAGTCTGGGAGTTCAGGGTCAGTCTGGGATTTTAGGGTCAGTGTGGGAGTTTAGGGTCAGTGTGGGAGTTTAGGGTCAGTCTGTGGGTTTAGGGTCAGTCTGGGAGTTTAGGGTCAGTCTGGGATTTTAGGGTCAGTGTGGGAGTTTAGGGTCAGTGTGGGAGTTTAGGGTCAGTCTGTGGGTTTAGGGTCAGTCTGTGGGTTTAGGGTCAGTCTGTGGGTTTAGGGTCAGTCTGGGAGTTTAGGGTCAGTCTGTGGGTTTAGGGTCAGTCTGTGGGTTTAGGGTCAGTCTGTGGGTTTAGGGTCAGCCTGGGAGTTTAGGGTCAGTCTTGGAGGTTTAGGGTCAGTCTGGGAGTTTAGGGTCAGTCTGGGAGTTTAGGGTCAGTCTGGGAGTTTAGGGTCAGTCTGTAGATTTAGGCTCAGTCTGTGGGTTTAGGTCTGTCTGGGAGTTTAGGGTCAGTCTGTGGGTTTAGGGTCAGTCTGGGAGTTTAGGGTAAGTCTGTGGGTTTCGGCTCAGTCTGTAGTTTTAGGGTCAGTCTGGGAGTTTAGGGTCAGTCTGGGAGTTTAGGGTCAGTCTGTGGTTTTAGGGTCAGTCTGGGAGTTTGGGGTCAGTCTGTGGGTTTAGGGTCAGTCTCTGGGTTTAGGATCAGCCTGGGAGTTTAGGGTCAGTCTGGGAGGTTTAGGGTCAGCGTGGTAGTTTTGGGTCAGTCTGTGGGAGTTTAGGGTCAGTCTGGGAGTTTAGGGTCTGTCTGTGGGTTTGGTGTCAGTCTGGGAGTTTAGGGTCAGTCTGAGGTTTAGGGTCAATCTGGGAGTTTAGGGTCTGTCTGTGGGTTTCGTGTCAGTCTGGGAGTTCAGGGTCAGCCTGGGGTTTAGGGTCAGTCTGGGAGTTTAGGGTCAGTCTGTAGGATTTTAGGCTCAGTCTGTGGTTTAGGGTCAATCTGGGAGTTTAGGGTCAGTCTGTAGGATTTTAGGCTCAGTCTGTGTGTTTAGGCTCAGTCTGTGGGTTTAGGGTCTGTCTGGGAGTTTAGGGTCAGTTTGGGAGTTTAGAGTCAGTCTGTTGGATTTTACGGTCAGTCTGTGGGTTTAGGTCTGTCTGTGGGTTTCGTGTCAGTCTGGGAGTTTAGGGTCAGTCTGGGGTTTAGGGTCTGTCTGGGAGTTTAGGGTCAGTCTGTAGGATTTTAGGGTCAGTCTGTGGGTTTAGGTCTGTCTGGGAGTTTAGGGTCAGTCTGTGGGTTTAGGGTCAGACTGGGAGTTTAGGGTCAGTGTGGGAGTTTAGAGTCAGTCTGTAGGATTTTAGGGTCAGTCTGTGGGTTTAGGTCTGTCTGGGAGTTTAGGGTCAGTCTGTGGGTTTAGGGTCAGTCTGGGAGTTTAGGGTCAGTGTGGGAGTTTAGGGTCAGTCTGGGAGTTTAGGGTCAGTGTGGGAGTTTATGGTCAGTCTGTGGTTTTAGGGTCAGTGTGGGAGTTTAGGGTCAGTCTGGGAGTTTGGGGTCATTGTGGGAGTTTAGGGTCAGTCTGTGGGTTTACGGTCAGTCTGGGAGTTTAGGGTCAGTGTGGGAGTTTAGGGTCAGTCTGGGAGTTTAGGGTCAGTGTGGGAGTTAGGGTCAGTCTGTGGGTTTAGGGTCAGTGTGGGAGTTTAGGGTCAATCTGGGAGTTTAGGGTCAGTGTGGGAGTTTAGGGTCAGTATGTGGGTTTAGGGTCAGTCTGGGAGTTTAGGGTCGGTGTGGGAGCTTAGGGTCAGTCTGTGTGTTTAGGGTCAGTCTGTGGGTTTAGGGTCACTCTGTGGGTTTAGGGTCAGTCTGGGAGTTTAGGGTCAGTGTGGGATTTTAGGGTCAGTGTGGGAGTTTAGGGTCAGTGTGGGAGTTTAGGGTCAGTCTGTGGGTTTAGGGTCAGTCTGGGAGTTTAGGGTCAGTCTGTGGGTTTAGGGTCAGTCTGTAGGTTTAGGGTCAGTCTGTGGGTTTAGGCTCAGTCTGGGAGTTTAGGGTCAGTCTGGGAGTTTAGTGTCAGTCTGTGGGTTTCGGGTCAGTGTGTGGGTTTAGGGTCAGTGTGTGCGTTTAGGGTCAGTGTGGGAGTTTAGGGTCAGTCTGTGGGTTTAGGGTCAGTCTGGGAGTTTCGGGTCAGTCTGTGGGTTTAGGGTCAGTCTGGGAGTTTAGGGTCAGTCTGTGGGTTTAGGGTCAGTGTGTGGGTTTAGGGTCAGTGTGTGCGTTTAGGGTCAGTGTGGGAGTTTAGGGTCAGTCTGTGGGTTTAGGGTCAGTCTGGGAGTTTCGGGTCAGTCTGTGGGTTTAGGGTCAGTCTGGGAGTTTAGGGTCAGTGTGTGAGTTTATGGTCAGTCTGTGGGTTTAGGGTCAGTCTGGGAGTTTAGGGTCAGTGTGGGTGTTTAGGGTCAGTCTGTGAGTTTAGGGTCAATCTGTGGGTTTAGGGTCAGTGTGTGGGTTTAGGGTCAGTGCGTGAGTTTAGGGTCAGTCTGGGAGTTTAGGGTCAGTGTGGGAGTTTAGGGTCAGTCTGTGGGTTTAGCGTCAGTCTGTGGGTTTAGGGTCAGTGTGGGAGTTTAGGGTCAGTCTGTGGGTTTAGGGTCAGTCTGGGAGTTTCGGGTCAGTCTGGGAGTTTAGGGTCAGTTTGGGAGTTTAGGGTCAGTGTGTGGGTTTAGGGTCAGTGTGGGAGTTTAGGGTCAGTTTGGGAGTTTAGGGTCAGTGTGTGGGTTTAGGGTCAGTCTGGGAGTTTAGGGTCAGTTTGGGAGTTTAGGATCAGTGTGTGGGTTTAGGGTCAGTTTGGGAGTTTAGTGTCAGTCTGTAGGTTTAGGGTCAATCTGTAGTTTTAGGGTCCGTGTGGGAGTTTAGGGTCAGTCTGGGAGTTTAGGGTCAGTTTGGGAGTTTATGATCAGTAGGGGAGTTTAGGGTCAGTCTGTGAGTTTAGGGTCAGTCTGTGGGTTTCGGGTCAGTGTGGGAGTTTAGCGTCAGTCTGTGGGTTTAGGGTCAGTGTGAGAGTTTAGGGTCAGTCTGGGAGTTTAGGGTCAGTGTGGGAGTTTAGGGTCAGTCTGGGAGTTTACGGTCAGTGTGGGACTTTAGGGTCAGTCTGTGGGTTTAGGGTCAGTCTGGGAGTTTAGGGTCAGTGTGGGAGTTTAGGGTCAGTCTGTGGGTTTAGGGTCAGTCTTTGGGTTTAGGGTCAGTCTGGGAGTTTAGGGTCAGTCTGGGATTTTAGGGTCAGTGTGGGAGTTTAGGGTCAGTGTGGGAGTTTAGGGTCAGTTTGTGGGTTTAGGGTCAGTCTGTGAGTTTAAGGTCAGTTTGTGGGTTTAGGGTCAGTCTGTAGGTTTAGGGTCAGTCTGTGGGTTTAGGCTCAGTCTGGGAGTTTAGGGTCGGTCTGGGCGTTTCGGGTCAGTCTGTGGGTTTAGGGTCAGTCTGGGAGTTTGGGGTCAGTCTGTGGGTTTAGGGTCAGCCTGGGAGTTTAGGGTCAGTCTTGGAGGTTTAGGGTCAGTGTGGTAGTTTTGGGTCAGTCTGTGGGAGTTTAGGGTCAGTCTGGGAGTTTAGGGTCTGTCTGTGGGTTTAGTGTCAGTCTGGGAGTTTAGGGTCAGTCTGAGGTTTAGGGTCAGTCTGGGAGTTTAGGGTCTGTCTATGGGTTTCGTGTCAGTCTGGGAGTTTAGGGTCAGTCTGGTGTTTAGGGTCAGTTTGGGAGTTTAGGGTCAGTCTGTAGGATTTTAGGCTCAGTCTGTGGATTTAGGGTCAGTCTGGGAGTTTAGGGTCAGTCTGTAGGATTTTAGGCTCAGTCTGTGGGTTTAGAGTCTGTCTGGGAGTTTAGGGTCAGTCTGTGGGTTTAGGATCAGTCTGGGAGTTTAGGGTCAGTCTCTGAGTTTAGAGTCAGTCTGTAGGATTTTAGGGTCAGTCAGTGGGTTTAGGGTCAGTCTGGGAGTTTAGGGTCAGTGTGGGAGTTTAGGGGTCAGTCTGTGGGTTTAGGGTCAGTGTGGGAGTTTAGGGTCAGTGTGGGAGTTTAGGGTCAGTCTGGGAGTTTAGGGTCAGTCTGGGAGTTTAGGGTCAGTGTGGGAGTTTAGGGGTCAGTCTGTGGGTTTAGGGTCAGTGTGGGAGTTTAGGGTCAGTGTGGGAGTTTAGGGTCAGTCTGTGGGTTTAGGGTCAGTCTGGGAGTTTAGGGTCAGTCTTGGAGGTTTAGGGTCAGTATGGGAGTTTAGGGTCAGTGTGGGAGTTTAGGGGTCAGTCTGTGGGTTTAGGGTCAGTGTGGGAGTTTAGGGTCAGTCTGGGAGTTTAGGGTCAGTGTGGGAGTTTAGGGTCAGTCTGTGGGTTTAGGGTCAGTCTGGGAGTTTAGGGTCAGTCTGTGGGTTCAGGGTCAGTCTGTGGGTTTAGGGTCTGTCTGTGGGTTTAGGGTCAGTCTGTGGGTTTAGGGTCAGTCTGTGGGTTTAGGGTCAGTCTAGGAGTTTAGGGTAAGTCTGTGGGTTTAGGGTCAGTCTGGGAGTTTAGGGTCAGTCTGGGAGTTTAGGGTCAGTCTGTGGTTTTAGGGTCAGTCTGGGAGTTTGGGGTCAGTCTGGGAGTTTAGGGTCAGTCTGGGAGTTTAGGGTCAGTCTGTGGGTTTAGGGTCAGTCTCTGGGTTTAGGGTCAGTCTGGGAGTTTAGGGTCAGTGTGGGAGGTTTAGGGTCAGCGTGGTAGTTTTGGGTCAGTGTGTGGGTTTAGGGTCAGTCTGGGAGTTTGGGGTCAGTCTGTGGGTTTAGGGTCAGTGTGGGAGTTTAGGGTCAGTGTGGGAGTTTAGGGTCAGTCTGGGAGTTTAGGGTCAGTCTGGGAGTTTAGGGTCAGTGTGGGAGTTTAGGGGTCAGTCTGTGGGTTTAGGGTCAGTGTGGGAGTTTAGGGTCAGTGTGGGAGTTTAGGGTCAGTCTGTGGGTTTAGGGTCAGTCTGGGAGTTTAGGGTCAGTCTGTAGGTTTAGGGTCAGTGTGGCAGTTTAGGGTCAGTCTTGGAGGTTAGGGTCAGTATGGGAGTTTAGGGTCAGTGTGGGAGTTTAGGGGTCAGTCTGTGGGTTTAGGGTCAGTGTGGGAGTTTAGGGTCAGTCTGGGAGTTTAGGGTCAGTGTGGGAGTTTAGGGTCAGTCTGTGGGTTTAGGGTCAGTCTGGGAGTTTAGGGTCAGTCTGTGGGTTCAGGGTCAGTCTGTGGGTTTAGGGTCTGTCTGTGGGTTTAGGGTCAGTCTGTGGGTTTAGGGTCAGTCTGTGGGTTTAGGGTCAGTCTAGGAGTTTAGGGTAAGTCTGTGGGTTTAGGGTCAGTCTGGGAGTTTAGGGTCAGTCTGGGAGTTTAGGGTCAGTCTGTGGTTTTAGGGTCAGTCTGGGAGTTTGGGGTCAGTCTGGGAGTTTAGGGTCAGTCTGTGGTTTTAGGGTCAGTCTGGGAGTTTGGGGTCAGTCTGGGAGTTTGGGGTCAGTCTGGGAGTTTAGGGTCAGTCTGTGGGTTTAGGGTCAGTCTCTGGGTTTAGGGTCAGTCTGGGAGTTTAGGGTCAGTGTGGGAGGTTTAGGTTCAGCGTGGTAGTTTTGGGTCAGTGTGTGGGTTTAGGGTCAGTCTGTGGGTTTAGGGTCAGTCTCTGGGTTTAGGGTCAGTCTGGGAGTTTGGGGTCAGTCTGGGAGTTTAGGCTCAGTCTGGAGTTTAGGGTCAGTCTGGGAGTTTGGGGTCAGTCTGTGGGTTTAGGGTCAGTCTGTGGGTTTAGGGTCAGTCTGTGGGTTTAGGGTCAGTCTGGGAGTTTAGGGTCAGTCTGGGAGGTTTAGGGTCAGCGTGGTAGTTTTGGGTCAGTCTGTGGGAGTTTAGGGTCAGTCTGGGAGTTTAGGGTCTGTCTGTGGGTTTGGTGTCAGTCTGGGAGTTTAGGGTCAGTCTGAGGTTTAGGGTCAATCTGGGAGTTTAGGGTCTGTCTGTGGGTTTGGTGTCAGTCTGGGAGTTCAGGGTCAGCCTGGGGTTTAGGGTCAGTCTGGGAGTTTAGGGTCAGTCTGTAGGATTTTAGGCTCAGTCTGTGGTTTAGGGTCAATCTGGGAGTTTAGGGTCAGTCTGTAGGATTTTAGGCTCAGTCTGTGTGTTTAGGCTCAGTCTGTGGGTTTAGGGTCTGTCTGGGAGTTTAGGGTCAGTTTGGGAGTTTAGAGTCAGTCTGTTGGATTTTACGGTCAGTCTGAGGGTTTAGGTCTGTCTGTGGGTTTCGTGTCAGTCTGGGAGTTTAGGGTCAGTCTGGGGTTTAGGGTCTGTCTGGGAGTTTAGGGTCAGTCTGTAGGATTTTAGGGTCAGTCTGTGGGTTTAGGTCTGTCTGGGAGTTTAGGGTCAGTCTGTGGGTTTAGGGTCAGACTGGGAGTTTAGGGTCAGTGTGGGAGTTTAGAGTCAGTCTGTAGGATTTTAGGGTCAGTCTGTGGGTTTAGGTCTGTCTGGGAGTTTAGGGTCAGTCTGTGGGTTTAGGGTCAGTCTGGGAGTTTAGGGTCAGTGTGGGAGTTTAGGGTCAGTCTGGGAGTTTAGGGTCAGTGTGGGAGTTTATGGTCAGTCTGTGGTTTTAGGGTCAGTGTGGGAGTTTAGGGTCAGTCTGGGAGTTTAGGGTCAGTGTGGGAGTTAGGGTCAGTCTGTGGGTTTAGGGTCAATCTGTGGGTTTAGGGTCAGTGTGTGGGTTTAGGGTCAGTGCGTGAGTTTAGGGTCAGTCTGGGAGTTTAGGGTCAGTGTGGGAGTTTAGGGTCAGTCTGTGGGTTTAGCGTCAGTCTGTGGGTTTAGGGTCAGTGTGGGAGTTTAGGGTCAGTCTGTGGGTTTAGGGTCAGTCTGGGAGTTTCGGGTCAGTCTGGGAGTTTAGGGTCAGTTTGGGAGTTTAGGGTCAGTGTGTGGGTTTAGGGTCAGTGTGGGAGTTTAGGGTCAGTTTGGGAGTTTAGGGTCAGTGTGTGGGTTTAGGGTCAGTCTGGGAGTTTAGGGTCAGTTTGGGAGTTTAGGATCAGTGTGTGGGTTTAGGGTCAGTTTGGGAGTTTAGTGTCAGTCTGTAGGTTTAGGGTCAATCTGTAGTTTTAGGGTCCGTGTGGGAGTTTAGGGTCAGTCTGGGAGTTTAGGGTCAGTTTGGGAGTTTATGATCAGTAGGGGAGTTTAGGGTCAGTCTGTGAGTTTAGGGTCAGTCTGTGGGTTTCGGGTCAGTGTGGGAGTTTAGCGTCAGTCTGTGGGTTTAGGGTCAGTGTGAGAGTTTAGGGTCAGTCTGGGAGTTTAGGGTCAGTGTGGGAGTTTAGGGTCAGTCTGGGAGTTTACGGTCAGTGTGGGACTTTAGGGTCAGTCTGTGGGTTTAGGGTCAGTCTGGGAGTTTAGGGTCAGTGTGGGAGTTTAGGGTCAGTCTGTGGGTTTAGGGTCAGTCTTTGGGTTTAGGGTCAGTCTGGGAGTTTAGGGTCAGTCTGGGATTTTAGGGTCAGTGTGGGAGTTTAGGGTCAGTGTGGGAGTTTAGGGTCAGTTTGTGGGTTTAGGGTCAGTCTGAGTTTAAGGTCAGTTTGTGGGTTTAGGGTCAGTCTGTAGGTTTAGGGTCAGTCTGTGGGTTTAGGCTCAGTCTGGGAGTTTAGGGTCGGTCTGGGAGTTTCGGGTCAGTCTGTGGGTTTAGGGTCAGTCTGGGAGTTTGGGGTCAGTCTGTGGGTTTAGGGTCAGCCTGGGAGTTTAGGGTCAGTCTTGGAGGTTTAGGGTCAGTGTGGTAGTTTTGGGTCAGTCTGTGGGAGTTTAGGGTCAGTCTGGGAGTTTAGGGTCTGTCTGTGGGTTTAGTGTCAGTCTGGGAGTTTAGGGTCAGTCTGAGGTTTAGGGTCAGTCTGGGAGTTTAGGGTCTGTCTATGGGTTTCGTGTCAGTCTGGGAGTTTAGGGTCAGTCTGGTGTTTAGGGTCAGTTTGGGAGTTTAGGGTCAGTCTGTAGGATTTTAGGCTCAGTCTGTGGATTTAGGGTCAGTCTGGGAGTTTAGGGTCAGTCTGTAGGATTTTAGGCTCAGTCTGTGGGTTTAGAGTCTGTCTGGGAGTTTAGGGTCAGTCTGTGGGTTTAGGATCAGTCTGGGAGTTTAGGGTCAGTCTCTGAGTTTAGAGTCAGTCTGTAGGATTTTAGGGTCAGTCAGTGGGTTTAGGGTCAGTCTGGGAGTTTAGGGTCAGTGTGGAAGTTTAGGGTCAGTCTGGGAGTTTAGGGTCAGTGTGGGAGTTTAGGGGTCAGTCTGTGGGTTTAGGGTCAGTGTGGGAGTTTAGGGTCAGTGTGGGAGTTTAGGGTCAGTGTGGGAGTTTCGGGTCAGTCTGTGGGTTTAGGGTCAGTCTGGGAGTTTAGGGTCAGTCTGTGGGTTTAGGGTCAGTCTGTGTGTTTAGGGTCAGTCTGTGGGTTTAGGGTCAGTCTAGGAGTTTAGGGTCACTCTGTGGGTTTCGGCTCAGTCTGTAGGTTTAGGGTCAGTCTGTGGGTTTAGGCTCAGTCTGGGAGTTTAGTGTCAGTCTGGGAGTTTAGGGTCAGTCTGGGAGTTTAGGGTCAGTCTGGGAGGTTTAGGGTCAGCGTGGTAGTTTTGGGTCAGTCTGTGGGAGTTTAGGGTCAGTCTGGGAGTTTAGGGTCTGTCTGTGGGTTTGGTGTCAGTCTGGGAGTTTAGGGTCAGTCTGAGGTTTAGGGTCAGTCTGGGAGTTTAGGGTCTGTCTGTGGGTTTCGTGTCAGTCTGGGAGTTCAGGGTCAGCCTGGGGTTTAGGGTCAGTCTGGGAGTTTAGGGTCAGTCTGTAGGATTTTAGGCTCAGTCTGTGGGTTTAGGGTCTGTCTGGGAGTTTAGGGTCAGTTTGGATTTTAGAGTCAGTCTGTAGGATTTTACGGTCAGTCTGTGGGTTTAGGTCTGTCTGGGTGTTTAGGGTCAGTCTGGGAGTTTAGGGTCAGTGTGGGAGTTTGGGGTCAGTCTGGGAGTTTAGGGTCAGTCTGGGAGTTTAGGGTCAGTCTGTGGGTTTAGGGTCAGTCTCTGGGTTTAGGGTCAGTCTGGGAGTTTAGGGTCAGTGTGGGAGGTTTAGGGTCAGCGTGGTAGTTTTGGGTCAGTGTGTGGGTTTAGGGTCAGTCTGGGAGTTTGGGGTCAGTCTGTGGGTTTAGGGTCAGTGTGGGAGTTTAGGGTCAGTGTGGGAGTTTAGGGTCAGTCTGGGAGTTTAGGGTCAGTCTGGGAGTTTAGGGTCAGTGTGGGAGTTTAGGGGTCAGTCTGTGGGTTTAGGGTCAGTGTGGGAGTTTAGGGTCAGTGTGGGAGTTTAGGGTCAGTCTGTGGGTTTAGGGTCAGTCTGGGAGTTTAGGGTCAGTCTGTAGGTTTAGGGTCAGTGTGGCAGTTTAGGGTCAGTCTTGGAGGTTTAGGGTCAGTATGGGAGTTTAGGGTCAGTGTGGGAGTTTAGGGGTCAGTCTGTGGGTTTAGGGTCAGTGTGGGAGTTTAGGGTCAGTCTGGGAGTTTAGGGTCAGTGTGGGAGTTTAGGGTCAGTCTGTGGGTTTAGGGTCAGTCTGGGAGTTTAGGGTCAGTCTGTGGGTTCAGGGTCAGTCTGTGGGTTTAGGGTCTGTCTGTGGGTTTAGGGTCAGTCTGTGGGTTTAGGGTCAGTCTGTGG
This sequence comes from Isurus oxyrinchus, assembly GCA_026770705.1. Taxonomy (NCBI): domain Eukaryota; kingdom Metazoa; phylum Chordata; class Chondrichthyes; order Lamniformes; family Lamnidae; genus Isurus; species Isurus oxyrinchus. Next base: position 8,821,029 of record JANJGN010000014.1, read on the forward strand.
GTTTAGGGTCAGTCTAGGAGTTTAGGGTAAGTCTGTGGGTTTAGGGTCAGTCTGGGAGTTTAGGGTCAGTCTGGGAGTTTAGGGTCAGTCTGTGGTTTTAGGGTCAGTCTGGGAGTTTGGGGTCAGTCTGGGAGTTTAGGGTCAGTCTGTGGTTTTAGGGTCAGTCTGGGAGTTTGGGGTCAGTCTGGGAGTTTGGGGTCAGTCTGGGAGTTTAGGGTCAGTCTGTGGGTTTAGGGTCAGTCTCTGGGTTTAGGGTCAGTCTGGGAGTTTAGGGTCAGTGTGGGAGGTTTAGGGTCAGCGTGGTAGTTTTGGGTCAGTGTGTGGGTTTAGGGTCAGTCTGTGGGTTTAGGGTCAGTCTCTGGGTTTAGGGTCAGTCTGGGAGTTTGGGGTCAGTCTGGGAGTTTAGGCTCAGTCTGGAGTTTAGGGTCAGTCTGGGAGTTTGGGGTCAGTCTGTGGGTTTAGGGTCAGTCTCTGGGTTTAGGATCAGTCTGGGAGTTTAGGGTCAGTCTGGGAGGTTTAGGGTCAGCGTGGTAGTTTTGGGTCAGTCTGTGGGAGTTTAGGGTCAGTCTGGGAGTTTAGGGTCTGTCTGTGGGTTTGGTGTCAGTCTGGGAGTTTAGGGTCAGTCTGAGGTTTAGGGTCAATCTGGGAGTTTAGGGTCTGTCTGTGGGTTTGGTGTCAGTCTGGGAGTTCAGGGTCAGCCTGGGGTTTAGGGTCAGTCTGGGAGTTTAGGGTCAGTCTGTAGGATTTTAGGCTCAGTCTGTGGTTTAGGGTCAATCTGGGAGTTTAGGGTCAGTCTGTAGGATTTTAGGCTCAGTCTGTGTGTTTAGGCTCAGTCTGTGGGTTTAGGGTCTGTCTGGGAGTTTAGGGTCAGTTTGGGAGTTTAGAGTCAGTCTGTTGGATTTTACGGTCAGTCTGAGGGTTTAGGTCTGTCTGTGGGTTTCGTGTCAGTCTGGGAGTTTAGGGTCAGTCTGGGGTTTAGGGTCTGTCTGGGAGTTTAGGGTCAGTCTGTAGGATTTTAGGGTCAGTCTGTGGGTTTAGGTCTGTCTGGGAGTTTAGGGTCAGTCTGTGGGTTTAGGGTCAGACTGGGAGTTTAGGGTCAGTGTGGGAGTTTAGAGTCAGTCTGTAGGATTTTAGGGTCAGTCTGTGGGTTTAGGTCTGTCTGGGAGTTTAGGGTCAGTCTGTGGGTTTAGGGTCAGTCTGGGAGTTTAGGGTCAGTGTGGGAGTTTAGGGTCAGTCTGGGAGTTTAGGGTCAGTGTGGGAGTTTATGGTCAGTCTGTGGTTTTAGGGTCAGTGTGGGAGTTTAGGGTCAGTCTGGGAGTTTAGGGTCAGTGTGGGAGTTAGGGTCAGTCTGTGGGTTTAGGGTCAATCTGTGGGTTTAGGGTCAGTGTGTGGGTTTAGGGTCAGTGCGTGAGTTTAGGGTCAGTCTGGGAGTTTAGGGTCAGTGTGGGAGTTTAGGGTCAGTCTGTGGGTTTAGCGTCAGTCTGTGGGTTTAGGGTCAGTGTGGGAGTTTAGGGTCAGTCTGTGGGTTTAGGGTCAGTCTGGGAGTTTCGGGTCAGTCTGGGAGTTTAGGGTCAGTTTGGGAGTTTAGGGTCAGTGTGTGGGTTTAGGGTCAGTGTGGGAGTTTAGGGTCAGTTTGGGAGTTTAGGGTCAGTGTGTGGGTTTAGGGTCAGTCTGGGAGTTTAGGGTCAGTTTGGGAGTTTAGGGTCAGTGTGTGGGTTTAGGGTCAGTTTGGGAGTTTAGTGTCAGTCTGTAGGTTTAGGGTCAATCTGTAGTTTTAGGGTCCGTGTGGGAGTTTAGGGTCAGTCTGGGAGTTTAGGGTCAGTTTGGGAGTTTATGATCAGTAGGGGAGTTTAGGGTCAGTCTGTGAGTTTAGGGTCAGTCTGTGGGTTTCGGGTCAGTGTGGGAGTTTAGCGTCAGTCTGTGGGTTTAGGGTCAGTGTGAGAGTTTAGGGTCAGTCTGGGAGTTTAGGGTCAGTGTGGGAGTTTAGGGTCAGTCTGGGAGTTTACGGCCAGTGTGGGACTTTAGGGTCAGTCTGTGGGTTTAGGGTCAGTCTGGGAGTTTAGGGTCAGTGTGGGAGTTTAGGGTCAGTCTGTGGGTTTAGGGTCAGTCTTTGGGTTTAGGGTCAGTCTGGGAGTTTAGGGTCAGTCTGGGATTTTAGGGTCAGTGTGGGAGTTTAGGGTCAGTGTGGGAGTTTAGGGTCAGTTTGTGGGTTTAGGGTCAGTCTGAGTTTAAGGTCAGTTTGTGGGTTTAGGGTCAGTCTGTAGGTTTAGGGTCAGTCTGTGGGTTTAGGCTCAGTCTGGGAGTTTAGGGTCGGTCTGGGAGTTTCGGGTCAGTCTGTGGGTTTAGGGTCAGTCTGGGAGTTTGGGGTCAGTCTGTGGGTTTAGGGTCAGCCTGGGAGTTTAGGGTCAGTCTTGGAGGTTTAGGGTCAGTGTGGTAGTTTTGGGTCAGTCTGTGGGAGTTTAGGGTCAGTCTGGGAGTTTAGGGTCTGTCTGTGGGTTTAGTGTCAGTCTGGGAGTTTAGGGTCAGTCTGAGGTTTAGGGTCAGTCTGGGAGTTTAGGGTCTGTCTATGGGTTTCGTGTCAGTCTGGGAGTTTAGGGTCAGTCTGGTGTTTAGGGTCAGTTTGGGAGTTTAGGGTCAGTCTGTAGGATTTTAGGCTCAGTCTGTGGATTTAGGGTCAGTCTGGGAGTTTAGGGTCAGTCTGTAGGATTTTAGGCTCAGTCTGTGGGTTTAGAGTCTGTCTGGGAGTTTAGGGTCAGTCTGTGGGTTTAGGATCAGTCTGGGAGTTTAGGGTCAGTCTCTGAGTTTAGAGTCAGTCTGTAGGATTTTAGGGTCAGTCAGTGGGTTTAGGGTCAGTCTGGGAGTTTAGGGTCAGTGTGGAAGTTTAGGGTCAGTCTGGGAGTTTAGGGTCAGTGTGGGAGTTTAGGGTCAGTGTGGGAGTTTAGGGGTCAGTCTGTGGGTTTAGGGTCAGTGTGGGAGTTTAGGGTCAGTGTGGGAGTTTAGGGTCAGTGTGGGAGTTTCGGGTCAGTCTGTGGGTTTAGGGTCAGTCTGGGAGTTTAGGGTCAGTCTGTGGGTTTAGGGTCAGTCTGTGTGTTTAGGGTCAGTCTGTGGGTTTAGGGTCAGTCTAGGAGTTTAGGGTCACTCTGTGGGTTTCGGCTCAGTCTGTAGGTTTAGGGTCAGTCTGTGGGTTTAGGCTCAGTCTGGGAGTTTAGTGTCAGTCTGGGAGTTTAGGGTCAGTCTGGGAGTTTAGGGTCAGTCTGGGAGGTTTAGGGTCAGCGTGGTAGTTTTGGGTCAGTCTGTGGGAGTTTAGGGTCAGTCTGGGAGTTTAGGGTCTGTCTGTGGGTTTGGTGTCAGTCTGGGAGTTTAGGGTCAGTCTGAGGTTTAGGGTCAGTCTGGGAGTTTAGGGTCTGTCTGTGGGTTTCGTGTCAGTCTGGGAGTTCAGGGTCAGCCTGGGGTTTAGGGTCAGTCTGGGAGTTTAGGGTCAGTCTGTAGGATTTTAGGCTCAGTCTGTGGGTTTAGGGTCTGTCTGGGAGTTTAGGGTCAGTTTGGATTTTAGAGTCAGTCTGTAGGATTTTACGGTCAGTCTGTGGGTTTAGGTCTGTCTGGGTGTTTAGGGTCAGTCTGGGAGTTTAGGGTCAGTGTGGGAGTTTAGGGTCAGTCTGGGAGTTTAGGGTCAGTGTGGGAGTTTAGGGTCAGTCTGGGAGTTTAGGGTCAGTGTGGGAGTTAGGGTCAGTCTGTGGGTTTAGGGTCAGTGTGGGAGTTTAGGGTCAATCTGGGAGTTTAGGGTCAGTGTGGGAGTTTAGGGTCAGTCTGTGGGTTTAGGGTCAGTCTGGGAGTTTAGGGTCAGTGTGGGAGCTTAGGGTCAGTCTGTGTGTTTAGGGTCTGTCTGTGGGTTTAGGGTCACTCTGTGGGTTTAGGGTCAGTCTGGGAGTTTAGGGTCAGTGTGGGATTTTAGGGTCAGTGTGGGAGTTTAGGGTCAGTGTGGGAGTTTAGGGTCAGTCTGTGGGTTTAGGGTCAGTCTGGGAGTTTAGGGTCAGTCTGTGGGTTTAGGGTCAGTCTGTGTGTTTAGGGTCAGTCTGTGGGTTTAGGGTCAGTCTGTGAGTTTAGGGTCAGTCTGTGGGTTTAGGGTCAGTGTGTGGGTTTAGGGTCAGTCTGGGAGTTTAGGATCAATGCGTGAGTTTAGGGTCAGTGTGGGAGTTCAGGGTCAGTGCGTGAGTTTAGGGTCAGTCTGTGGGTTTAGGGTCAGTGTGGGAGTTTAGGGTCTGTGTGGGAGTTTAGGGTCAGTCTGTGAGTTTAGGGTCAGTCTGTGGGTTTAGGGTCAGTGTGTGGGTTTAGGGTCAGTGTGTGGGTTTAGGGTCAGTGTGGGAGTTTAGGGTCAGTCTGTAGGTTTAGGGTCAGTCTGTGGGTTTAGGCTCAGTCTGGGAGTTTAGGGTCAGTCTGGGAGTTTAGGGTCAGTCTGTGGGTTTAGGGTCAGTGTGTGGGTTTAGGGTCAGTCTGGGAGTTTAGGATCAATGCGTGAGTTTAGGGTCAGTGTGGGAGTTCAGGGTCAGTGCGTGAGTTTAGGGTCAGTCTGTGGGTTTAGGGTCAGTGTGGGAGTTTAGGGTCAGTGTGGGACTTTAGGGTCAGTCTGTGAGTTTAGGGTCAGTCTGTGGGTTTAGGGTCAGTGTGTGGGTTTAGGGTCAGTGTGTGCGTTTAGGGTCAGTGTGGGAGTTTAGGGTCAGTCTGTGGGTTTAGGGTCAGTCTGGGAGTTTCGGGTCAGTCTGTGGGTTTAGGTCTGTCTGGGAGTTTAGGGTCAGTCTGTGGGTTTAGGGTCAGTCTGGGAGTTTAGGGTCAGTGTGGAAGTTTAGGGTCAGTCTGGGAGTTTAGGGTCAGTGTGGGAGTTTAGGGGTCATTCTGTGGGTTTAGGGTCAGTGTGGGAGGTTAGGGGTCAGTCTGTGGGTTTAGGGTCAGTGTGGGAGTTTAGGGTCAGTCTGGGAGTTTAGGGTCAGTGTGGGAGTTTAGGGTCAGTCTGTGGGTTTAGGGTCAGTCTGGGAGTTCAGGGTCAGTCTGTGGGTTTAGGGTAAGTCTGTGGGTTTAGGGTCAGTCTGTGGGTTTAGGGTCAGTCTAGGAGTTTAGGGTCACTCTGCGGGTTTCGGCTCAGTCTGTAGGTTTAGGGTCAGTCTGTGGGTTTAGGCTCAGTCTGGGAGTTTTGGGTCAGTCTGGGAGTTTAGGGTCAGTCTGTGGTTTTAGGGTCAGTCTGGGAGTTTGGGGTCAGTCTGTGGGTTTAGGGTCAGTCTGTGGGAGTTTAGGGTCAGTCTGGGAGTTTAGGGTCTGTCTGTGGGTTTGGTGTCAGTCTGGGAGTTTAGTGTCAGTGTGGGAGTTAGGGTCAGTCTGTGGGTTTAGGGTCAGTGTGGGAGTTTAGGGTCAATCTGGGAGTTTAGGGTCAGTGTGGGAGTTTAGGGTCAGTCTGTGGGTTTAGGGTCAGTCTGGGAGTTTAGGGTCGGTGTGGGAGCTTAGGGTCAGTCTGTGTGTTTAGGGTCAGTCTGTGGGTTTAGGGTCACTCTGTGGGTTTAGGGTCAGTCTGGGAGTTTAGGGTCAGTGTGGGATTTTAGGGTCAGTGTGGGAGTTTAGGGTCAGTGTGGGAGTTTAGGGTCAGTCTGTGGGTTTAGGGTCAGTCTGGGAGTTTAGGGTCAGTCTGTGGGTTTAGGGTCAGTCTGTAGGTTTAGGGTCAGTCTGTGGGTTTAGGCTCAGTCTGGGAGTTTAGGGTCAGTCTGGGAGTTTAGTGTCAGTCTGTGGGTTTAGGGTCAGTGTGTGGGTTTAGGGTCAGTCTGGGAGTTTAGGATCAATGCGTGAGTTTAGGGTCAGTGTGGGAGTTCAGGGTCAGTGCGTGAGTTTAGGGTCAGTCTGTGGGTTTAGGGTCAGTGTGGGAGTTTAGGGTCAGTGTGGGAGTTTAGGGTCAGTCTGTGAGTTTAGGGTCAGTCTGTGGGTTTAGGGTCAGTGTGTGGGTTTAGGGTCAGTGTGTGCGTTTAGGGTCAGTGTGGGAGTTTAGGGTCAGTCTGTGGGTTTAGGGTCAGTCTGGGAGTTTCGGGTCAGTCTGTGGGTTTAGGGTCAGTCTGGGAGTTTAGGGTCAGTGTGTGAGTTTAGGGTCAGTCTGTGGGTTTAGGGTCAGTGTGGGAGTTTAGGGTCAGTGTGGGAGTTTAGGGTCAGTCTGTGAGTTTAGGGTCAATCTGTGGGTTTAGGGTCAGTGTGTGGGTTTAGGGTCAGTGCGTGAGTTTAGGGTCAGTCTGGGAGTTTAGGGTCAGTGTGGGAGTTTAGGGTCAGTCTGTGGGTTTAGCGTCAGTCTGTGGGTTTAGGGTCAGTGTGGGAGTTTAGGGTCAGTCTGTGGGTTTAGGGTCAGTCTGGGAGTTTCGGGTCAGTCTGGGAGTTTAGGGTCAGTTTGGGAGTTTAGGGTCAGTGTGTGGGTTTAGGGTCAGTGTGGGAGTTTAGGGTCAGTGTGTGGGTTTAGGGTCAGTGTGGGAGTTTAGGGTCAGTTTGGGAGTTTAGGGTCAGTGTGTGGGTTTAGGGTCAGTCTGGGAGTTTAGGGTCAGTTTGGGAGTTTAGGGTCAGTGTGTGGGTTTAGGGTCAGTGTGGGATTTTAGGGTCAGTTTGGGAGTTTAGGGTCAGTGTGTGGGTTTAGGGTCAGTTTGGGAGTTTAGTGTCAGTCTGTAGGTTTAGGGTCAATCTGTAGTTTTAGGGTCCGTGTGGGAGTTTAGGGTCAGTCTGTAGGATTTTAGGGTCAGTCTGTGGGTTTAGGGTCAGTCTGGGAGTTTAGGGTCAGTGTGGAAGTTTAGGGTCAGTCTGGGAGTTTAGGGTCAGTGTGGGAGTTTAGGGGTCAGTCTGTGGGTTTAGGGTCAGTGTGGGAGTTTAGGGTCAGTCTGGGAGTTTAGGGTCAGTGTGGGAGTTTAGGGTCAGTCTGTGGGTTTAGGGTCAGTCTGTGTGTTTAGGGTCAGTCTGTGGGTTTAGGGTCAGTCTGTGAGTTTAGGGTCAGTCTGTGGGTTTAGGGTCAGTCTGTGTGTTTAGGGTCAGTCTGTGGGTTTAGGGTCAGTCTAGGAGTTTAGGGTCACTCTGTGGGTTTCGGCTCAGTCTGAAGGTTTAGGGTCAGTCTGTGGGTTTAGGGTCTGTCTGGGAGTTTAGGGTCAGTCTGCGGGTTTAGGGTCAGTCTGGGAGTTTAGGGTCAGTCTGGGAGTTTGGGGTCAGTCTGCGGGTTTAGGGTCAGTCTGGGAGTTTAGGGTCAGTCTGTGGGTTTAGGGTCAGTCTCTGGGTTTAGGATCAGTCTGGGAGTTTAGGGTCAGTCTGGGAGTTTGGGGTCAGTCTGCGGGTTTAGGGTCAGTCTGGGAGTTTAGGGTCAGTCTGTGGGTTTAGGGTCAGTCTCTGGGTTTAGGGTCAGTCTGGGAGTTTAGGGTCAGTCTGGGATGTTTAGGGTCAGCGTGGTAGTTTTGGGTCAGTCTGTGGGAGTTTAGGGTCAGTCTGGGAGTTTAGGGTCTGTCTGTGGGTTTGGTGTCAGTCTGGGAGTTTAGGGTCAGTCTGAGGTTTAGGGTCAGTCTGGGAGTTTAGGGTCTGTCTGTGGGTTTCGTGTCAGTCTGGGAGTTCAGGGTCAGCCTGGGGTTTAGGGTCAGTCTGTGGGTTTAGGGTCTGTCTGGGAGTTTAGGGTCAGTTTGGGAGTTTAGAGTCAGTCTGTAGGATTTTACGGTCAGTCTGTGGGTTTAGGTCTGTCTGGGTGTTTAGGGTCAGTCTGGGAGTTTAGGGTCAGTGTGGGAGTTTAGGGTCAGTCTGGGAGTTTAGGGTCAGTGTGGGAGTTAGGGTCAGTCTGTGGGTTTAGGGTCAGTGTGGGAGTTTAGGGTCAATCTGGGAGTTTAGGGTCAGTGTGGGAGTTTAGGGTCAGTCTGTGGGTTTAGGGTCAGTCTGGGAGTTTAGGGTCAGTGTGGGAGCTTAGGGTCAGTCTGTGTGTTTAGGGTCTGTCTGTGGGTTTAGGGTCAGTGTGTGGGTTTAGGGTCTGTCTGGGAGTTTAGGGTCAGTGTGGGAGCTTAGGGTCAGTCTGTGTGTTTAGGGTCTGTCTGTGGGTTTAGGGTCAGTCTGTGGGTTTAGGGTCTGTCTGGGAGTTTAGGGTCAGTGTGGGATTTTAGGGTCAGTGTGGGAGTTTAGGGTCAGTGTGGGAGTTTAGGGTCAGTCTGTGGGTTTAGGGTCAGTCTGGGAGTTTAGGGTCAGTCTGTGGGTTTAGGGTCAGTCTGTAGGTTTAGGGTCAGTCTGTGGGTTTAGGCTCAGTCTGGGAGTTTAGGGTCAGTCTGGGAGTTTAGGGTCAGTCTGAGGGTTTAGGGTCAGTGTGTGGGTTTAGGGTCCGTCTGGGAGTTTAGGATCAATGCGTGAGTTTAGGGTCAGTGTGGGAGTTCAGGGTCAGTGCGTGAGTTTAGGGTCAGTCTGTGGGTTTAGGGTCAGTGTGGGAGTTTAGGGTCAGTGTGGGAGTTTAGGGTCAGTCTGTGAGTTTAGGGTCAGTCTGTGGGTTTAGGGTCAGTGTGTGGGTTTAGGGTCAGTGTGTGGGTTTAGGGTCAGTGTGGGAGTTTAGGGTCAGTCTGTAGGTTTAGGGTCAGTCTGTGGGTTTAGGGTCAGTGTGTGGGTTTAGGGTCAGTCTGGGAGTTTAGGATCAATGCGTGAGTTTAGGGTCAGTGTGGGAGTTCAGGGTCAGTGCGTGAGTTTAGGGTCAGTCTGTGGGTTTAGGGTCAGTGTGGGAGTTTAGGGTCAGTGTGGGACTTTAGGGTCAGTCTGTGAGTTTAGGGTCAGTCTGTGGGTTTAGGGTCAGTGTGTGGGTTTAGGGTCAGTGTGTGCGTTTAGGGTCAGTGTGGGAGTTTAGGGTCAGTCTGTGGGTTTAGGGTCAGTCTGGGAGTTTCGGGTCAGTCTGTGGGTTTAGGTCTGTCTGGGAGTTTAGGGTCAGTCTGTGGGTTTAGGGTCAGTCTGGGAGTTTAGTGTCAGTGTGGAAGTTTAGGGTCAGTCTGGGAGTTTAGGGTCAGTGTGGGAGTTTAGGGGTCAGTCTGTGGGTTTAGGGTCAGTGTGGGAGTTTAGGGTCAGTCTGGGAGTTTAGGGTCAGTGTGGGAGTTTAGGGTCAGTCTGTGGGTTTAGGGTCAGTCTGGGAGTTCAGGGTCAGTCTGTGGGTTTAGGGTCAGTCTGTGGGTTTAGGGTCAGTCTGTGGGTTTAGGGTCAGTCTAGGAGTTTAGGGTCACTCTGTGGGTTTCGGCTCAGTCTGTAGGTTTAGGGTCAGTCTGTGGGTTTAGGCTCAGTCTGGGAGTTTAGGGTCAGTCTGGGAGTTTAGGGTCAGTCTGTGGTTTTAGGGTCAGTCTGGGAGTTTGGGCTCAGTCTGTGGGTTTAGGGTCAGTCTGGGAGTTTGGGGTCAGTCTGTGGGTTTAGGGTCAGTCTCTGGGTTTAGGATCAGCCTGGGAGTTTAGGGTCAGTCTGGGAGGTTTAGGGTCAGCGTGGTAGTTTTGGGTCAGTCTGTGGGAGTTTAGGGTCAGTCTGGGAGTTTAGGGTCTGTCTGTGGGTTTGGTGTCAGTCTGGGAGTTTAGGGTCAGTCTGAGGTTTAGGGTCAGTCTGGGAGTTTAGGGTCTGTCTGTGGGTTTCGTGTCAGTCTGGGAGTTCAGGGTCAGCCTGGGGTTTAGGGTCAGTCTGGGAGTTTAGGGTCAGTCTGTAGGATTTTAGGCTCAGTCTGTGGGTTTAGGGTCTGTCTGGGAGTTTAGGGTCAGTTTGGGAGTTCAGAGTCAGTCTGTAGGATTTTACGGTCAGTCTGTGGGTTTAGGTCTGTCTGGGTGTTTCGGGTCAGTCTGGGAGTTTAGGGTCAGTGTGGGAGTTTAGGGTCAGTCTGGGAGTTTAGGGTCAGTGTGGGAGTTAGGGTCAGTCTGTGGGTTTAGGGTCAGTCTGGGAGTTTAGGGTCAGTGTGGGAGTTTAGGGTCAGTCTGGGAGTTTAGGGTCAGTGTGGGAGTTTATGGTCAGTCTGTGGTTTTAGGGTCAGTGTGGGAGTTTAGGGTCAGTCTGGGAGTTTAGGGTCAGTGTGGGAGTTAGGGTCAGTCTGTGGGTTTAGGGTCAGTGTGGGAGTTTAGGGTCAATCTGGGAGTTTAGGGTCAGTGTGGGAGTTTAGGGTAAGTCTGTGGGTTTAGGGTCAGTCTGGGAGTTTAGGGTCGGTGTGGGAGCTTAGGGTCAGTCTGTGTGTTTAGGGTCAGTCTGTGGGTTTAGGGTCACTCTGTGGGTTTAGGGTCAGTCTGGGAGTTTAGGGTCAGTGTGGGATTTTAGGGTCAGTGTGGGAGTTTAGGGTCAGTGTGGGAGTTTAGGGTCAGTCTGTGGGTTTAGGGTCAGTCTGGGAGTTTAGGGTCAGTCTGTGGGTTTAGGGTCAGTCTGTAGGTTTAGGGTCAGTCTGTGGGTTTAGGCTCAGTCTGGGAGTTTAGGGTCAGTCTGGGAGTTTAGTGTCAGTCTGTGGGTTTTGGGTCAGTGTGTGGGTTTAGGGTCAGTCTGGGAGTTTAGGATCAATGCGTGAGTTTAGGGTCAGTGTGGGAGTTCAGGGTCAGTGCGTGAGTTTAGGGTCAGTCTGTGGGTTTAGGGTCAGTGTGGGAGTTTAGGGTCAGTGTGGGAGTTTAGGGTCAGTCTGTGGGTTTAGGGTCAGTGTGTGGGTTTAGAGTCAGTGTGTGCGTTTAGGGTCAGTGTGGGAGTTTAGGGTCAGTCTGTGGGTTTAGGGTCAGTCTGGGAGTTTCGGGTCAGTCTGTGGGTTTAGGGTCAGTCTGGGAGTTTAGGGTCAGTGCGTGAGTTTAGGGTCAGTCTGGGAGTTTAGGGTCAGTGTGGGAGTTTAGGGTCAGTCTGTGGGTTTAGCGTCAGTCTGTGGGTTTAGGGTCAGTGTGGGAGTTTAGGGTCAGTCTGTGGGTTTAGGGTCAGTCTGGGAGTTTCGGGTCAGTCTGGGAGTTTAGGGTCAGTTTGGGAGTTTAGGGTCAGTGTGTGGGTTTAGGGTCAGTGTGTGGGTTTAGGGTCAGTCTGGGAGTTTAGGGTCAGTTTGGGAGTTTAGGGTCAGTGTGTGGGTTTAGGGTCAGTTTGGGAGTTTAGTGTCAGTCTGTAGGTTTAGGGTCAATCTGTAGTTTTAGGGTCCGTGTGGGAGTTTAGGGTCAGTCTGTAGGATTTTAGGGTCAGTCTGTGGGTTTAGGTCTGTCTGGGAGTTTAGGGTCAGTGTGGAAGTTTAGGGTCAGTCTGGGAGTTTAGGGTCAGTGTGGGAGTTTAGGGGTCAGTCTGTGGGTTTAGGGTCAGTGTGGGAGTTTAGGGTCAGTCTGGGAGTTTAGGGTCAGTGTGGGAGTTTAGGGTCAGTCTGTGGGTTTAGGGTCAGTCTGGGAGTTTAGGGTCAGTCTGTGGGTTCAGGGTCAGTCTGTGGGTTTAGGGTCAGTCTGTGGGTTTAGGGTCAGTCTAGGAGTTTAGGGTAAGTCTGTGGGTTTCGGCTCAGTCTGTAGTTTTAGGGTCAGTCTGGGAGTTTAGGGTCAGTCTGGGAGTTTAGGGTCAGTCTGTGGTTTTAGGGTCAGTCTGGGAGTTTGGGGTCAGTCTGTGGGTTTAGGGTCAGTCTCTGGGTTTAGGGTCAGTCTGGGAGTTTAGGGTCAGTCTGGGAGGTTTAGGGTCAGCGTGGTAGTTTTGTGTCAGTCTGTGGGAGTTTAGGGTCAGTCTGGGAGTTTAGGGTCTGTCTGTGGGTTTGGTGTCAGTCTGGGAGTTTAGGGTCAGTCTGAGGTTTAGGGTCAATCTGGGAGTTTAGGGTCTGTCTGTGGGTTTCGTGTCAGTCTGGGAGTTCAGGGTCAGCCTGGGGTTTAGGGTCAGTCTGGGAGTTTAGGGTCAGTCTGTAGGATTTTAGGCTCAGTCTGTGGTTTAGGGTCAATCTGGGAGTTTAGGGTCAGTCTGTAGGATTTTAGGCTCAGTCTGTGTGTTTAGGCTCAGTCTGTGGGTTTAGGGTCTGTCTGGGAGTTTAGGGTCAGTTTGGGAGTTTAGGGTCAGTCTGAGGTTTAGGGTCAGTCTGTGGGTTTAGGTCTGTCTGTGGGTTTCGTGTCAGTCTGGGAGTTTAGGGTCAGTCTGGGGTTTAGGGTCTGTCTGGGAGTTTAGGGTCAGTCTGTAGGATTTTAGGGTCAGTCTGTGGGTTTAGGTCTGTCTGGGAGTTTAGGGTCAGTCTGTGGGTTTAGGGTCAGACTGGGAGTTTAGGGTCAGTGTGGGAGTTTAGAGTCAGTCTGTAGGATTTTAGGGTCAGTCTGTGGGTTTAGGTCTGTCTGGGAGTTTAGGGTCAGTCTGTGGGTTTAGGGTCAGTCTGGGAGTTTAGGGTCAGTGTGGGAGTTTAGGGTCAGTCTGGGAGTTTAGGGTCAGTGTGGGAGTTTATGGTCAGTCTGTGGTTTTAGGGTCAGTGTGGGAGTTTAGGGTCAGTCTGGGAGTTTAGGGTCAGTGTGGGAGTTAGGGTCAGTCTGTGGGTTTAGGGTCAGTGTGGGAGTTTAGGGTCAATCTGGGAGTTTAGGGTCAGTGTGGGAGTTTAGGGTAAGTCTGTGGGTTTAGGGTCAGTCTGGGAGTTTAGGGTCGGTGTGGGAGCTTAGGGTCAGTCTGTGTGTTTAGGGTCAGTCTGTGGGTTTAGGGTCACTCTGTGGGTTTAGGGTCAGTCTGGGAGTTTAGGGTCAGTGTGGGAGTTTAGGGTCAGTGTGGGAGTTTAGGGTCAGTCTGTGGGTTTAGGGTCAGTCTGGGAGTTTAGGGTCAGTCTGTGGGTTTAGGGTCAGTCTGTAGGTTTAGGGTCAGTCTGTGGGTTTAGGCTCAGTCTGGGAGTTTAGGGTCAGTCTGGGAGTTTAGTGTCAGTCTGTGGGTTTTGGGTCAGTCTGGGAGTTTAGGGTCAGTGTGTGAGTTTAGGGTCAGTCTGGGAGTTTAGGGTCAGTGTGGGAGTTTAGGGTCAATCTGTGGGTTTAGGCTCAGTCTGGGAGTTTAGGGTCAGTCTGTGGGTTTAGGGTCAGTCTGGGAGTTTAGGGTCAGTGTGTGAGTTTAGGGTCAGTCTGGGAGTTTAGGGTCAGTGTGGGAGTTTAGGGTCAATCTGTGGGTTTAGGCTCAGTCTGGGAGTTTAGGGTCAGTCTGTGAGTTTAGGGTCAATCTGTGGGTTTAGGGTCAGTGTGTGGGTTTAGGGTCAGTGCGTGAGTTTAGGGTCAGTCTGGGAGTTTAGGGTCAGTGTGGGAGTTTAGGGTCAGTCTGTGGGTTTAGCGTCAGTCTGTGGGTTTAGGGTCAGTGTGGGAGTTTAGGGTCAGTCTGTGGGTTTAGGGTCAGTCTGGGAGTTTCGGGTCATTCTGGGAGTTTAGGGTCAGTTTGGGAGTTTAGGGTCAGTGTGTGGGTTTAGGGTCAGTGTGTGGGTTTAGGGTCAGTCTGGGAGTTTAGGGTCAGTTTGGGAGTTTAGGGTCAGTGTGTGGGTTTAGGGTCAGTTTGGGAGTTTAGTGTCAGTCTGTAGGTTTAGGGTCAATCTGTAGTTTTAGGGTCCGTGTGGGAGTTTAGGGTCAGTCTGTAGGATTTTAGGGTCAGTCTGTGGGTTTAGGTCTGTCTGGGAGTTTAGGGTCAGTGTGGAAGTTTAGGGTCAGTCTGGGAGTTTAGGGTCAGTGTGGGAGTTTAGGGGTCAGTCTGTGGGTTTAGGGTCAGTGTGGGAGTTTAGGGTCAGTCTGGGAGTTTAGGGTCAGTGTGGGAGTTTAGGGTCAGTCTGTGGGTTTAGGGTCAGTCTGGGAGTTTAGGGTCAGTCTGTGGGTTCAGGGTCAGTCTGTGGGTTTAGGGTCAGTCTGTGGGTTTAGGGTCAGTCTAGGAGTTTAGGGTAAGTCTGTGGGTTTCGGCTCAGTCTGTAGTTTTAGGGTCAGTCTGGGAGTTTAGGGTCAGTCTGGGAGTTTAGGGTCAGTCTGTGGTTTTAGGGTCAGTCTGGGAGTTTGGGGTCAGTCTGTGGGTTTAGGGTCAGTCTCTGGGTTTAGGATCAGCCTGGGAGTTTAGGGTCAGTCTGGGAGGTTTAGGGTCAGCGTGGTAGTTTTGGGTCAGTCTGTGGGAGTTTAGGGTCAGTCTGGGAGTTTAGGGTCTGTCTGTGGGTTTGGTGTCAGTCTGGGAGTTTAGGGTCAGTCTGAGGTTTAGGGTCAATCTGGGAGTTTAGGGTCTGTCTGTGGGTTTCGTGTCAGTCTGGGAGTTCAGGGTCAGCCTGGGGTTTAGGGTCAGTCTGGGAGTTTAGGGTCAGTCTGTAGGATTTTAGGCTCAGTCTGTGGTTTAGGGTCAATCTGGGAGTTTAGGGTCAGTCTGTAGGATTTTAGGCTCAGTCTGTGTGTTTAGGCTCAGTCTGTGGGTTTAGGGTCTGTCTGGGAGTTTAGGGTCAGTTTGGGAGTTTAGGGTCAGTCTGAGGTTTAGGGTCAGTCTGTGGGTTTAGGTCTGTCTGTGGGTTTCGTGTCAGTCTGGGAGTTTAGGGTCAGTCTGGGGTTTAGGGTCTGTCTGGGAGTTTAGGGTCAGTCTGTAGGATTTTAGGGTCAGTCTGTGGGTTTAGGTCTGTCTGGGAGTTTAGGGTCAGTCTGTGGGTTTAGGGTCAGACTGGGAGTTTAGGGTCAGTGTGGGAGTTTAGAGTCAGTCTGTAGGATTTTAGGGTCAGTCTGTGGGTTTAGGTCTGTCTGGGAGTTTAGGGTCAGTCTGTGGGTTTAGGGTCAGTCTGGGAGTTTAGGGTCAGTGTGGGAGTTTAGGGTCAGTCTGGGAGTTTAGGGTCAGTGTGGGAGTTTATGGTCAGTCTGTGGTTTTAGGGTCAGTGTGGGAGTTTAGGGTCAGTCTGGGAGTTTAGGGTCAGTGTGGGAGTTAGGGTCAGTCTGTGGGTTTAGGGTCAGTGTGGGAGTTTAGGGTCAATCTGGGAGTTTAGGGTCAGTGTGGGAGTTTAGGGTAAGTCTGTGGGTTTAGGGTCAGTCTGGGAGTTTAGGGTCGGTGTGGGAGCTTAGGGTCAGTCTGTGTGTTTAGGGTCAGTCTGTGGGTTTAGGGTCACTCTGTGGGTTTAGGGTCAGTCTGGGAGTTTAGGGTCAGTGTGGGAGTTTAGGGTCAGTGTGGGAGTTTAGGGTCAGTCTGTGGGTTTAGGGTCAGTCTGGGAGTTTAGGGTCAGTCTGTGGGTTTAGGGTCAGTCTGTAGGTTTAGGGTCAGTCTGTGGGTTTAGGCTCAGTCTGGGAGTTTAGGGTCAGTCTGGGAGTTTAGTGTCAGTCTGTGGGTTTTGGGTCAGTGTGTGGGTTTAGGGTCAGTCTGGGAGTTTAGGATCAATGCGTGAGTTTAGGGTCAGTGTGGGAGTTCAGGGTCAGTGCGTGAGTTTAGGGTCAGTCTGTGGGTTTAGGGTCAGTGTGGGAGTTTAGGGTCAGTGTGGGAGTTTAGGGTCAGTCTGTGGGTTTAGGGTCAGTGTGTGGGTTTAGGGTCAGTGTGTGCGTTTAGGGTCAGTGTGGGAGTTTAGGGTCAGTCTGTGGGTTTAGGGTCAGTCTGGGAGTTTCGGGTCAGTCTGTGGGTTTAGGGTCAGTCTGGGAGTTTAGGGTCAGTGTGTGAGTTTAGGGTCAGTCTGGGAGTTTAGGGTCAGTGTGGGAGTTTAGGGTCAATCTGTGGGTTTAGGCTCAGTCTGGGAGTTTAGGGTCAGTCTGTGAGTTTAGGGTCAATCTGTGGGTTTAGGGTCAGTGTGTGGGTTTAGGGTCAGTGCGTGAGTTTAGGGTCAGTCTGGGAGTTTAGGGTCAGTGTGGGAGTTTAGGGTCAGTCTGTGGGTTTAGCGTCAGTCTGTGGGTTTAGGGTCAGTGTGGGAGTTTAGGGTCAGTCTGTGGGTTTAGGGTCAGTCTGGGAGTTTCGGGTCAGTCTGGGAGTTTAGGGTCAGTTTGGGAGTTTAGGGTCAGTGTGTGGGTTTAGGGTCAGTGTGTGGGTTTAGGGTCAGTCTGGGAGTTTAGGGTCAGTTTGGGAGTTTAGGGTCAGTGTGTGGGTTTAGGGTCAGTTTGGGAGTTTAGTGTCAGTCTGTAGGTTTAGGGTCAATCTGTAGTTTTAGGGTCCGTGTGGGAGTTTAGGGTCAGTCTGGGAGTTTAGGGTCAGTTTGGGAGTTTATGATCAGTAGGGGAGTTTAGGGTCAGTCTGTGAGTTTAGGGTCAGTCTGTGGGTTTCGGGTCAGTGTGGGAGTTTAGCGTCAGTCTGTGGGTTTAGGGTCAGTGTGAGAGTTTAGGGTCAGTCTGGGAGTTTAGGGTCAGTGTGGGAGTTTAGGGTCAGTCTGGGAGTTTACGGTCAGTGTGGGACTTTAGGGTCAGTCTGTGGGTTTAGGGTCAGTCTGGGAGTTTAGGGTCAGTGTGGGAGTTTAGGGTCAGTCTGTGGGTTTAGGGTCAGTCTTTGGGTTTAGGGTCAGTCTGGGAGTTTAGGGTCAGTCTGGGATTTTAGGGTCAGTGTGGGTGTTTAGGGTCAGTCTGTGGGTTTAGGGTCAGTGTGGGAGTTTAGGGTCAGTCTGTGGGTTTAGGGTCAGTGTGGGAGTTTAGGGTCAGTTTGTGGGTTTAGGGTCAGTCTGTGAGTTTAAGGTCAGTTTGTGGGTTTAGGGTCAGTCTGTAGGTTTAGGGTCAGTCTGTGGGTTTAGGCTCAGTCTGGGAGTTTAGGGTCGGTCTGGGAGTTTCGGGTCAGTCTGTGGGTTTAGGGTCAGTCTGGGAGTTCGGGGTCAGTCTGTGGGTTTAGGGTCAGTCTCTGGGTTTAGGATCAGTCTGGGAGTTTAGGGTCAGTCTGGGAGGTTTAGGGTCAGTGTGGTAGTTTTGGGTCAGTCTGTGGGAGTTTAGGGTCAGTCTGGGAGTTTAGGGTCTGTCTGTGGGTTTAGTGTCAGTCTGGGAGTTTAGGGTCAGTCTGGGAGTTTAGGGTCAGTCTGAGGTTTAGGGTCAGTCTGCGGGTTTAGGGTCAGTCTGAGGTTTAGGGTCAGTCTGGGAGTTTAGGGTCTGTCTATGGGTTTCGTGTCAGTCTGGGAGTTTAGGGTCAGTCTGGTGTTTAGGGTCAGTTTGGGAGTTTAGGGTCAGTCTGTAGGATTTTAGGCTCAGTCTGTGGATTTAGGGTCAGTCTGGGAGTTTAGGGTCAGTCTGTAGGATTTTAGGCTCAGTCTGTGGGTTTAGAGTCTGTCTGGGAGTTTAGGGTCAGTCTGTGGGTTTGGGCTCAGTCTGGGAGTTTAGGGTCAGTCTGTGGGTTTGGGCTCAGTCTGGGAGTTTAGGGTCAGTCTGGTGTTTAGGGTCAGTTTGGGAGTTTAGGGTCAGTCTGTAGGATTTTAGGCTCAGTCTGTGGATTTAGGGTCAGTCTGGGAGTTTAGGGTCAGTCTGTAGGATTTTAGGCTCAGTCTGTGGGTTTAGAGTCTGTCTGGGAGTTTAGGGTCAGTCTGTGGGTTTAGGATCCGTCTGGGAGTTTAGGGTCAGTCTCTGAGTTTAGAGTCAGTCTGTAGGATTTTAGGGTCAGTCAGTGGGTTTAGGGTCAGTCTGGGAGTTTAGGGTCAGTGTGGAAGTTTAGGGTCAGTCTGGGAGTTTAGGGTCAGTGTGGGAGTTTAGGGGTCAGTCTGTGGGTTTAGGGTCAGTGTGGGAGTTTAGGGTCAGTGTGGGAGTTTAGGGTCAGTCTGTGGGTTTAGGGTCAGTCTGGGAGTTTAGGGTCAGTCTGTGGGTTTAGGGTCAGTCTGTGTGTTTAGGGTCAGTCTGTGGGTTTAGGGTCAGTCTAGGAGTTTAGGGTCACTCTGTGGGTTTCGGCTCAGTCTGTAGGTTTAGGGTCAGTCTGTGGGTTTAGGGTCAGTCTGGGAGTTTAGGGTCAGTCTGGGAGTTTAGGGTCAGTCTGGGAGTTTAGGGTCAGTCTGTGGTTTTAGGGTCAGTCTGGGAGTTTAGGGTCAGTCTGGGAGTTTAGGGTCAGTCTGTGGTTTTAGGGTCAGTCTGGGAGTTTACGGTCAGTGTGTGGTTTTAGGGTCAGTCTGGGAGTTTAGGGTCAGTCTGCGGGTTTAGGGTCAGTCTGGGAGTTTAGGGTTCAGTCTGTGGGTTTAGGGTCAGTCTCTGGGTTTAGGGTCAGTCTGGGAGTTTAGGGTCAGTCTGGGAGGTTTAGGGTCAATGTGGTAGTTTTGGGTCAGTCTGTGGGAGTTTAGGGTCAGTCTGGGAGTTTAGGGTCTGTCTGTGGGTTTGGTGTCAGTCTGGGAGTTTAGGGTCAGTCTGAGGTTTAGGGTCAGTCTGGGAGTTTAGGGTCTGTCTGTGGGCTTCGTGTCAGTCTGGGAGTTCAGGGTCAGCCTGGGGTTTAGGGTCAGTCTGGGAGTTTAGGGTCAGTCTGTAGGATTTTAGGCTCAGTCTGTGGGTTTAGGGTCAGTCTGGGAGTTTAGGGTCAGTTTGGGAGTTTAGGGTCAGTGTGGGAGTTTAGGGTCAGTCTGGGAGTTTAGGGTCAGTCTGGGAGTTTAGGGTCTGTCTGTGGGTTTAGGGTCAGTCTGGGAGTTCAGGGTCAGCCTGGGGTTTAGGGTCAGTCTGGGAGTTTAGGGTCAGCCTGTAGGATTTTAGGCTCAGTCTGTGGGTTTAGGGTCTGTCTGGGAGTTTAGGGTCAGTTTGGGAGTTTAGGGTCAGTCTGGGAGTTTAGGGTCAGTGTGGGAGTTTAGGGTCAGTCTGTGGGTTTAGGGTCAGTCTGGGAGTTTAGGGTCAGTGTGCGAGCTTAGGGTCAGTCTGTGTGTTTAGGGTCTGTCTGTGGGTTTAGGGTCACTCTGTGGGTTTAGGGTCAGTCTGGAAGTTTAGGGTCAGTGTGGGATTTTAGGGTCAGTGTGGGAGTTTAGGGTCAGTGTGGGAGTTTAGGGTCAGTCTGTGGGTTTAGGGTCAGTCTGTGGGTTTAGGGTCAGTCTGTGGGTTTAGGGTCAGTCTGGGAGTTTAGGATCAATGCGTGAGTTTAGGGTCAGTGTGGGAGTTTAGGGTCAGTCTGTGGGTTTAGGGTCAGTGTGTGGGTTTAGGGTCAGTCTGGGAGTTTAGGATCAATGCGTGAGTTTAGGGTCAGTGTGGGAGTTCAGGGTCAGTGCGTGAGTTTAGGGTCAGTCTGTGGGTTTAGGGTCAGTGTGGGAGTTTAGGGTCAGTGTGGGAGTTTAGGGTCAGTCTGTGAGTTTAGGGTCAGTCTGTGGGTTTAGGGTCAGTGTGTGGGTTTAGGGTCAGTGTGTGGGTTTAGGGTCAGTGTGGGAGTTTAGGGTCAGTCTGTAGGTTTAGGGTCAGTCTGTGGGTTTAGGCTCAGTCTGGTAGTTTAGGGTCAGTCTGGGAGTTTAGGGTCAGTCTGTGGGTTTAGGGTCAGTGTGTGGGTTTAGGGTCAGTCTGGGAGTTTAGGATCAATGCGTGAGTTTAGGGTCAGTGTGGGAGTTCAGGGTCAGTGCGTGAGTTTAGGGTCAGTCTGTGGGTTTAGGGTCAGTGTGGGAGTTTAGGGTCAGTGTGGGAGTTTAGGGTCAGTCTGTGAGTTTAGGGTCAGTCTGTGGGTTTAGGGTCAGTGTGTGGGTTTAGGGTCAGTGTGTGCGTTTAGGGTCAGTGTGGGAGTTTAGCGTCAGTCTGTGGGTTTAGGGTCAGTCTGGGAGTTTCGGGTCAGTCTGTGGGTTAGGTCTGTCTGGGAGTTTAGGGTCAGTCTGTGGGTTTAGGGTCAGTCTGGGAGTTTAGGGTCAGTGTGGAAGTTTAGGGTCAGTCTGGGAGTTTAGGGTCAGTGTGGGAGTTTAGGGGTCAGTCTGTGGGTTTAGGGTCAGTGTGGGAGTTTAGGGTCAGTCTGGGAGTTTAGGGTCAGTCTGTGGGTTTAGGATCTGTCTGTGGGTTTAGGGTCAGTGTGGGAGTTTAGGGTCAGTCTGTGGGTTTAGGGTCAGTCTGGGAGTTCAGGGTCAGTCTGTGGGTTTAGGGTAAGTCTGTGGGTTTAGGGTCAGTCTGTGGGTTTAGGGTCAGTCTAGGAGTTTAGGGTCACTCTGCGGGTTTCGGCTCAGTCTGTAGGTTTAGGGTCAGTCTGTGGGTTTAGGCTCAGTCTGGGAGTTTTGGGTCAGTCTGGGAGTTTAGGGTCAGTCTGTGGTTTTAGGGTCAGTCTGGGAGTTTGGGGTCAGTCTGTGGGTTTAGGGTCAGTCTGTGGGAGTTTAGGGTCAGTCTGGGAGTTTAGGGTCTGTCTGTGGGTTTGGTGTCAGTCTGGGAGTTTAGTGTCAGTGTGGGAGTTAGGGTCAGTCTGTGGGTTTAGGGTCAGTGTGGGAGTTTAGGGTCAATCTGGGAGTTTAGGGTCAGTGTGGGAGTTTAGGGTCAGTCTGTGGGTTTAGGGTCAGTCTGTGGGTTTAGGGTCAGTCTGTGGGTTTAGGGTCACTCTGTGGGTTTAGGGTCAGTCTGGGAGTTTAGGGTCAGTGTGGGATTTTAGGTTCAGTGTGGGAGTTTAGGGTCAGTCTGTGGGTTTAGGGTCAGTCTGGGAGTTTAGGGTCAGTCTGTGGGTTTAGGGTCAGTCTGTAGGTTTAGGGTCAGTCTGTGGGTTTAGGCTCAGTCTGGGAGTTTAGGGTCAGTCTGGGAGTTTAGTGTCAGTGTGTGGGTTTAGGGTCAGTGTGTGGGTTTAGGGTCAGTCTGGGAGTTTAGGATCAATGCGTGAGTTTAGGGTCAGTGTGGGAGTTCAGGGTCAGTGCGTGAGTTTAGGGTCAGTCTGTGGGTTTAGGGTCAGTGTGGGAGTTTAGGGTCAGTGTGGGAGTTTAGGGTCAGTCTGTGAGTTTAGGGTCAGTCTGTGGGTTTAGGGTCAGTGTGTGGGTTTAGGGTCAGTGTGTGCGTTTAGGGTCAGTGTGGGAGTTTAGGGTCAGTCTGTGGGTTTAGGGTCAGTCTGGGAGTTTCGGGTCAGTCTGTGGGTTTAGGGTCAGTCTGGGAGTTTAGGGTCAGTGTGTGAGTTTAGGGTCAGTCTGTGGGTTTAGGGTCAGTGTGGGAGTTTAGGGTCAGTGTGGGAGTTTAGGGTCAGTCTGTGAGTTTAGGGTCAATCTGTGGGTTTAGGGTCCGTGTGTGGGTTTAGGGTCAGTGCGTGAGTTTAGGGTCAGTCTGGGAGTTTAGGGTCAGTGTGGGAGTTTAGGGTCAGTCTGTGGGTTTAGCGTCAGTCTGTGGGTTTAGGGTCAGTCTGGGAGTTTAGGGTCAGTGTGTGGGTTTAGGGTCAGTCTGTGGGTTTAGGGTCAGTGTGGGAGTTTAGGGTCAGTCTGTGGGTTTAGGGTCAGTCTGGGAGTTTCGGGTCAGTCTGGGAGTTTAGGGTCAGTTTGGGAGTTTAGGGTCAGTGTTTGGGTTTAGGGTCAGTGTGGGAGTTTAGGGTCAGTTTGGGAGTTTAGGGTCAGTGTGTGGGTTTAGGGTCAGTCTGGGAGTTTAGGGTCAGTTTGGGAGTTTAGGGTCAGTGTGTGGGTTTAGGGTCAGTTTGGGAGTTTAGTGTCAGTCTGTAGGTTTAGGGTCAATCTGTAGTTTTAGGGTCCGTGTGGGAGTTTAGGGTCAGTCTGTAGGATTTTAGGGTCAGTCTGTGGGTTTAGGTCTGTCTGGGAGTTTAGGGTCAGTGTGGGAGTTTAGGGGTCAGTCTGTGGGTTTAGGGTCAGTGTGGAAGTTTAGGGTCAGTCTGGGAGTTTAGGGTCAGTGTGGGAGTTTAGGGGTCAGTCTGTGGGTTTAGGGTCTGTGTGGGAGTTTAGGGTCAGTCTGGGAGTTTAGGGTCAGTGTGGGAGTTTAGGGTCAGTCTGTGGGTTTAGGGTCAGTCTCGGAGTTTAGGGTCAGTCTGTGGGTTTAGGGTCAGTCTGTGTGTTTAGGGTCAGTCTGTGGGTTTAGGGTCAGTCTGTGGGTTTAGGGTCAGTCTAGGAGTTTAGGGTCACTCTGTGGGTTTCGGCTCAGTCTGTAGGTTTAGGGTCAGTCTGTGGGTTTAGGCTCAGTCTGGGAGTTTAGGGTCAGTCTGGGAGTTTAGGGTCAGTCTGTGGTTTTAGGGTCAGTCTGGGAGTTTAGGGTCAGTCTGCGGGTTTAGGGTCAGTCTGGGAGTTTGGGGTCAGTCTGTGGGTTTAGGCTCAGTCTGGGAGTTTAGGGTCAGTCTGGGAGTTTAGGGTCAGTCTGTGGTTTTAGGGTCAGTCTGGGAGTTTAGGGTCAGTCTGCGGGTTTAGGGTCAGTCTGGGAGTTTGGGGTCAGTCTGTGGGTTTAGGGTCAGTCTCTGGGTTTAGGATCAGCCTGGGAGTTTAGGGTCAGTCTGGGATGTTTAGGGTCAGCGTGGTAGTTTTGGGTCAGTCTGTGGGAGTTTAGGGTCAGTCTGTGGGAGTTTAGGGTCAGTCTGGGAGTTTAGGGTCTGTCTGTGGGTTTGGTGTCAGTCTGGGAGTTTAGGGTCAGTCTGAGGTTTAGGGTCAGTCTGGGAGTTTAGGGTCAGTCTGTGTGTTTAGGGTCAGTCTGTGGGTTTAGGGTCAGTCTGTGGGTTTAGGGTCAGTCTAGGAGTTTAGGGTCACTCTGTGGGTTTCGGCTCAGTCTGTAGGTTTAGGGTCAGTCTGTGGGTTTAGGCTCAGTCTGGGAGTTTAGTGTCAGTCTGTGGTTTTAGGGTCAGTCTGTGGGTTTAGGGTCAGTCTGTGGGTTTAGGGTCAGTCTGTGGGTTTAGGCTCAGTCTGGGAGTTTAGGGTCAGTCTGGGAGTTTCGGGTCAGTCTGTGGGTTTAGGGTCAGTCTGGGAGTTTAGGGTCAGTCTGGGAGTTTAGGGTCAGTCTGTGGGTTTAGGGTCAGTCTGTGGGTTTAGGCTCAGTCTGGGAGTTTAGGGTCAGTCTGGGAGTTTAGGGTCAGTCTGTGGGTTTAGGGTCAGTGTGTGGGTTTAGGGTCAGTCTGGGAGTTTAGGATCAATGCGTGAGTTTAGGGTCAGTGTGGGAGTTCATGGTCAGTGCGTGAGTTTAGGGTCAGTCTGTGGGTTTAGGGTCAGTGTGGGAGTTTAGGGTCAGTGTGGGAGTTTAGGGTCAGTCTGTGAGTTTAGGGTCAGTCTGTGGGTTTAGGGTCAGTGTGTGGGTTTAGGGTCAGTGTGTGGGTTTAGGGTCAGTGTGGGAGTTTAGGGTCAGTCTGTGGGTTTAGGGTCAGTCTGGGAGTTTAGGGTCAGTCTGTGGGTTTAGGGTCAGTCTGGGAGTTTAGGGTCAGTCTGGGAGTTTAGGGTCAGTGCGTGAGTTTAGGGTCAGTCTGTGGGTTTAGGGTCAGTGTGGGAGTTTAGGGTCAGTCTGTGAGTTTAGGGTCAATCTGTGGGTTTAGGGTCAGTGTGTGGGTTCAGGGTCAGTGCGTGAGTTTAGGGTCAGTCTGGGAGTTTAGGGTCAGTGTGGGAGTTTAGGGTCAGTCTGTGGGTTTAGCGTCAGTCTGGGAGTTTAGGGTCAGTCTGTGGGTTTAGGGTCAGTCTGGGAGTTTAGGGTCAGTGTGGGAGTTTAGGGTCAGTTTGGGAGTTTAGGGTCAGTGTGTGGGTTTAGGGTCAGTCTGGGAGTTTAGGGTCAGTTTGGGAGTTTAGGGTCAGTCTGGGAGTTTAGGGTCAGTTTGGGAGTTTATGATCAGTATGGGAGTTTAGGGTCAGTCTGTGGGTTTAGGGTCAGTCTGTGGGTTTAGGGTCAGTGTGTGAGTTTAGGGTCAGTGTGGGAGTTTAGGGTCAGTCTGTGGGTTTCGTGTCAGTGTGGGAGTTTAGGGTCAGTCTGGGAGTTTAGGGGTCAGTCTGTGGGTTTAGGGTCAGTGTGGGAGTTTTGGGTCAGTGTGGGAGTTTAGGGTCAGTGTGGGAGTTTAGGGTCAGTCTGTGGGTTTAGGGTCAGTCTGTGGGTTTAGGGTCAGTCTGTGGGTTTAGGGTCAGTCTGTGGGTTTAGGGTCAGTCTGGGAGTTTAGGGTCAGTTTGGGAGTTTAGGGTCAGTGTGTGGGTTTAGGGTCAGTCTGGGAGTTTAGGGTCAGTTTGGGAGTTTAGGGTCAGTCTGGGAGTTTAGGGTCAGTTTGGGAGTTTATGATCAGTATGGGAGTTTAGGGTCAGTCTGTGGGTTTAGGGTCAGTCTGTGGGTTTAGGGTCAGTGTGTGAGTTTAGGGTCAGTGTGGGAGTTTAGGGACAGTCTGTGGGTTTTGTGTCAGTGTGGGAGTTTAGGGTCAGTCTGGGAGTTTAGGGGTCAGTCTGTGGGTTTAGGGTCAGTGTGGGAGTTTTGGGTCAGTGTGGGAGTTTAGGGTCAGTGTGGGAGTTTAGGGTCAGTCTGTGGGTTTAGGGTCAGTCTGTGGGTTTAGGGTCAGTCTGTGGGTTTAGGGTCAGTCTAGGAGTTTAGGCTCAGTCTGTGGGTTTAGGGTCTGTCTGGGAGTTTAGGGTCAGTCTGTGGGTTTAGGATCAGTCTGGGAGTTTAGGGTCAGTCTGGGAGTTTACAGTCAGTCTGTAGGATTTTAGGGTCAGTCTGTGGGTTTAGGTCTGTCTGGGAGTTTAGCGTCAGTCTGTGGGTTTAGGGTCAGTCTGGGAGTTTAGGGTCAGTGTGGGAGTTTAGGGTCAGTCTGGGAGTTTAGGGTCATTGTGGGAGTTTAGGGTCAGTCTGTGGGTTTAGGGTCAGTCTGGGAGTTTAGGGTCAGTGTGGGAGTTTAGGGTCAGTCTGTGGGTTTAGGGTCAGTCTGTAGGTTTAGGGTCAGTCTGGGAGTTTAGGGTCAGTCTGGGATTTTAGGGTCAGTGTGGGAGTTTAGGGTCAGTCTGTGGGTTTAGGGTCAGTCTGTGAGTTTAGGGTCAGTCTGTGGGTTTAGGGTCAGTCTGTGGGTTTAGGCTCAGTCTGGGAGTTTAGGGTCGTTCTGGGAGTTTCGGGTCAGTCTGTGGGTTTAGGGTTAGTCTGGGAGTTAAGGGTCAGTCTGTGGGTTTAGTGTCAGTCTGGGAGTTTAGGGTCAGTCTGTAGGATTTTAGGCTCAGTCTGTGGATTTAGGGTCAGTCTGGGAGTTTAGGGTCAGTCTGTAGGATTTTAGGCTCAGTCTGTGGATTTAGGGTCTGTCTGGGAGTTTAGGGTCAGTCTGTGGGTTTAGGATCAGTCTGGGAGTTTAGGGTCAGTCTGTGGGTTTAGGGTTTGTCTGGGAGTTTAGGGTCAGTCTGGGAGTTTAGAGTCAGTCTGTAGGATTTTAGGGTCAGTCTGTGGGTTTAGGTCTGTCTGGGAGTTTAGGGTCAGTCTGTGGGTTTAGGGTCAGTCTGTGGGTTTAGGGTCAGTCTGGGAGTTTAGGGTCAGTGTGGGAGTTTAGGGTCAGTCTGGGAGTTTAGGGTCAGTGTGGGAG
The DNA here is from genome assembly GCA_026770705.1 of Isurus oxyrinchus. NCBI lineage: Eukaryota > Metazoa > Chordata > Chondrichthyes > Lamniformes > Lamnidae > Isurus > Isurus oxyrinchus. The sequence continues at coordinate 8,846,226 of JANJGN010000014.1, forward strand.
TTTATGGTCAGTCTGTGGTTTTAGGGTCAGTGTGGGAGTTTAGGGTCAGTGTGTGGGTTTAGGGTCACTCTGGGAGTTTAGGGTCAGTGTGGGAGTTTAGGGTCAGTCTGTGGGTTTAGGGTCAGTCTGTGAGTTTAGGGTCAGTCTGTGGGTTTAGGGTCAGTCTGTAGGTTTAGGGTCAGTCTGTGGGTTTAGGCTCAGTCTGGGAGTTTAGGGTCGGTCTGGGAGTTTCGGGTCAGTCTGTGGATTTAGGGTCTGTCTGGGCGTTCGGGTTCAGTCTGTAGGTTTAGGGTCAGTCTCTGGGTTTAGGGTCAGTCTGGGAGTTTAGGGTCAGTCTGTGGGTTTAGGCTCAGTCTGCGGGTTTAGGGTCAGTCTGGGAGTTTGGGGTCAGTCTGTGGGTTTAGGGTCAGTCTGGGAGTTTAGGGTCTGTCTGTGGGTTTAGTGTCAGTCTGGGAGTTTAGGGTCAGTCTGAGGTTTAGGGTCAGTCTGGGAGTTTAGGGTCTGTCTATGGGTTTCGTGTCAGTCTGGGAGTTTAGGGTCAGTCTGGTGTTTAGGGTCAGTTTGGGAGTTTAGGGTCAGTCTGTAGGATTTTAGGCTCAGTCTGTGGATTTAGGGTCAGTGTGGGAGTTTAGGGTCAGTCTGTAGGATTTTAGGCTCAGTCTGTGGGTTTAGGGTCTGTCTGGGAGTTTAGGGTCAGTCTGTGGGTTTAGGGTCAGTCTGGGAGTTTAGGGTCAGTTTGGAAGTTTAGGGTCAGTCTGGGAGTTTAGGGTCAGTGTGGGAGTTTAGGGGTCAGTCTGTGGGTTTAGGGTCAGTGTGGGAGTTTAGGGTCAGTGTGGGAGTTTAGGGTCAGTGTGGGAGTTTATGGTCAGTCTGTGGGTTTAGGGTCAGTCTGTGGGTTTAGGGTCAGTCTGTAGGTTTAGGGTCAGTCTGTGAGTTTAGGGTCAGTCTGTGGGTTTAGGGTCAGTCTGTAGGTTTAGGGTCAGTCTGTAGGATTTTTGGCTCAGTCTGTGGGTTTAGGGTCTGTCTGGGAGTTTAGAGTCAGTCTGTAGGATTTTACGGTCAGTCTGTGGGTTTAGGTCTGTCTGGGTGTTTAGGGTCAGTCTGGGAGTTTAGGGTCAGTGTGGGAGTTTAGGGTCAGTGTGGGAGTTTAGGGTCAATCTGGGAGTTTAGGGTCAGTGTGGGAGTTAGGGTCAGTCTGTGGGTTTAGGGTCAGTGTGGGAGTTTAGGGTCAATCTGGGAGTTTAGGGTCAGTGTGGGAGTTTAGGGTCAGTCTGTGGGTTTAGGGTCAGTCTGTGGGTTTAGGGTCAGTCTGGGAGTTTAGGGTCAGTGTGGGAGTTTAGGGTCAGTCTGTGGGTTTAGGGTCAGTCTGGGAGTTTAGGGTCAGTGTGGGAGTTTAGGGTCAGTGTGGGAGTTTAGGGTCAGTCTGTGGGTTTAGGGTCAGTCTGGGAGTTTAGGGTCAGTCTGTGGGTTTAGGGTCAGTCTGTAGGTTTAGGGTCAGTCTGTGGGTTTAGGCTCAGTCTGGGAGTTTAGGGTCAGTCTGGGAGTTTAGTGTCAGTCTGTGGGTTTTGGGTCAGTCTGGGAGTTTAGGGTCAGTGTGTGAGTTTAGGGTCAGTCTGGGAGTTTAGGGTCAGTGTGGGAGTTTAGGGTCAATCTGTGGGTTTAGGCTCAGTCTGGGAGTTTAGGGTCAGTCTGTGGGTTTAGGGTCAGTCTGGGAGTTTAGGGTCAGTGTGTGAGTTTAGGGTCAGTCTGGGAGTTTAGGGTCAGTGTGGGAGTTTAGGGTCAATCTGTGGGTTTAGGCTCAGTCTGGGAGTTTAGGGTCAGTCTGTGAGTTTAGGGTCAATCTGTGGGTTTAGGGTCAGTGTGTGGGTTTAGGGTCAGTGCGTGAGTTTAGGGTCAGTCTGGGAGTTTAGGGTCAGTGTGGGAGTTTAGGGTCAGTCTGTGGGTTTAGCGTCAGTCTGTGGGTTTAGGGTCAGTGTGGGAGTTTAGGGTCAGTCTGTGGGTTTAGGGTCAGTCTGGGAGTTTCGGGTCAGTCTGGGAGTTTAGGGTCAGTTTGGGAGTTTAGGGTCAGTGTGTGGGTTTAGGGTCAGTGTGTGGGTTTAGGGTCAGTCTGGGAGTTTAGGGTCAGTTTGGGAGTTTAGGGTCAGTGTGTGGGTTTAGGGTCAGTTTGGGAGTTTAGTGTCAGTCTGTAGGTTTAGGGTCAATCTGTAGTTTTAGGGTCCGTGTGGGAGTTTAGGGTCAGTCTGTAGGATTTTAGGGTCAGTCTGTGGGTTTAGGTCTGTCTGGGAGTTTAGGGTCAGTGTGGAAGTTTAGGGTCAGTCTGGGAGTTTAGGGTCAGTGTGGGAGTTTAGGGGTCAGTCTGTGGGTTTAGGGTCAGTGTGGGAGTTTAGGGTCAGTCTGGGAGTTTAGGGTCAGTGTGGGAGTTTAGGGTCAGTCTGTGGGTTTAGGGTCAGTCTGGGAGTTTAGGGTCAGTCTGTGGGTTCAGGGTCAGTCTGTGGGTTTAGGGTCAGTCTGTGGGTTTAGGGTCAGTCTAGGAGTTTAGGGTAAGTCTGTGGGTTTCGGCTCAGTCTGTAGTTTTAGGGTCAGTCTGGGAGTTTAGGGTCAGTCTGGGAGTTTAGGGTCAGTCTGTGGTTTTAGGGTCAGTCTGGGAGTTTGGGGTCAGTCTGTGGGTTTAGGGTCAGTCTCTGGGTTTAGGATCAGCCTGGGAGTTTAGGGTCAGTCTGGGAGGTTTAGGGTCAGCGTGGTAGTTTTGGGTCAGTCTGTGGGAGTTTAGGGTCAGTCTGGGAGTTTAGGGTCTGTCTGTGGGTTTGGTGTCAGTCTGGGAGTTTAGGGTCAGTCTGTGGGAGTTTAGGGTCAGTCTGGGAGTTTAGGGTCTGTCTGTGGGTTTGGTGTCAGTCTGTGGGTTTAGGGTCAGTCTGAGGTTTAGGGTCAATCTGGGAGTTTAGGGTCTGTCTGTGGGTTTCGTGTCAGTCTGGGAGTTCAGGGTCAGCCTGGGGTTTAGGGTCAGTCTGGGAGTTTAGGGTCAGTCTGTAGGATTTTAGGCTCAGTCTGTGGTTTAGGGTCAATCTGGGAGTTTAGGGTCAGTCTGTAGGATTTTAGGCTCAGTCTGTGTGTTTAGGCTCAGTCTGTGGGTTTAGGGTCTGTCTGGGAGTTTAGGGTCAGTTTGGGAGTTTAGGGTCAGTCTGAGGTTTAGGGTCAGTCTGTGGGTTTAGGTCTGTCTGTGGGTTTCGTGTCAGTCTGGGAGTTTAGGGTCAGTCTGGGGTTTAGGGTCTGTCTGGGAGTTTAGGGTCAGTCTGTAGGATTTTAGGGTCAGTCTGTGGGTTTAGGTCTGTCTGGGAGTTTAGGGTCAGTCTGTGGGTTTAGGGTCAGACTGGGAGTTTAGGGTCAGTGTGGGAGTTTAGAGTCAGTCTGTAGGATTTTAGGGTCAGTCTGTGGGTTTAGGTCTGTCTGGGAGTTTAGGGTCAGTCTGTGGGTTTAGGGTCAGTCTGGGAGTTTAGGGTCAGTGTGGGAGTTTAGGGTCAGTCTGGGAGTTTAGGGTCAGTGTGGGAGTTTATGGTCAGTCTGTGGTTTTAGGGTCAGTGTGGGAGTTTAGGGTCAGTCTGGGAGTTTAGGGTCAGTGTGGGAGTTAGGGTCAGTCTGTGGGTTTAGGGTCAGTGTGGGAGTTTAGGGTCAATCTGGGAGTTTAGGGTCAGTGTGGGAGTTTAGGGTAAGTCTGTGGGTTTAGGGTCAGTCTGGGAGTTTAGGGTCGGTGTGGGAGCTTAGGGTCAGTCTGTGTGTTTAGGGTCAGTCTGTGGGTTTAGGGTCACTCTGTGGGTTTAGGGTCAGTCTGGGAGTTTAGGGTCAGTGTGGGAGTTTAGGGTCAGTGTGGGAGTTTAGGGTCAGTCTGTGGGTTTAGGGTCAGTCTGGGAGTTTAGGGTCAGTCTGTGGGTTTAGGGTCAGTCTGTAGGTTTAGGGTCAGTCTGTGGGTTTAGGCTCAGTCTGGGAGTTTAGGGTCAGTCTGGGAGTTTAGTGTCAGTCTGTGGGTTTTGGGTCAGTGTGTGGGTTTAGGGTCAGTCTGGGAGTTTAGGATCAATGCGTGAGTTTAGGGTCAGTGTGGGAGTTCAGGGTCAGTGCGTGAGTTTAGGGTCAGTCTGTGGGTTTAGGGTCAGTGTGGGAGTTTAGGGTCAGTGTGGGAGTTTAGGGTCAGTCTGTGGGTTTAGGGTCAGTGTGTGGGTTTAGGGTCAGTGTGTGCGTTTAGGGTCAGTGTGGGAGTTTAGGGTCAGTCTGTGGGTTTAGGGTCAGTCTGGGAGTTTCGGGTCAGTCTGTGGGTTTAGGGTCAGTCTGGGAGTTTAGGGTCAGTGTGTGAGTTTAGGGTCAGTCTGGGAGTTTAGGGTCAGTGTGGGAGTTTAGGGTCAATCTGTGGGTTTAGGCTCAGTCTGGGAGTTTAGGGTCAGTCTGTGAGTTTAGGGTCAATCTGTGGGTTTAGGGTCAGTGTGTGGGTTTAGGGTCAGTGCGTGAGTTTAGGGTCAGTCTGGGAGTTTAGGGTCAGTGTGGGAGTTTAGGGTCAGTCTGTGGGTTTAGCGTCAGTCTGTGGGTTTAGGGTCAGTGTGGGAGTTTAGGGTCAGTCTGTGGGTTTAGGGTCACTCTGGGAGTTTCGGGTCAGTCTGGGAGTTTAGGGTCAGTTTGGGAGTTTAGGGTCAGTGTGTGGGTTTAGGGTCAGTGTGTGGGTTTAGGGTCAGTCTGGGAGTTTAGGGTCAGTTTGGGAGTTTAGGGTCAGTGTGTGGGTTTAGGGTCAGTTTGGGAGTTTAGTGTCAGTCTGTAGGTTTAGGGTCAATCTGTAGTTTTAGGGTCCGTGTGGGAGTTTAGGGTCAGTCTGGGAGTTTAGGGTCAGTTTGGGAGTTTATGATCAGTAGGGGAGTTTAGGGTCAGTCTGTGAGTTTAGGGTCAGTCTGTGGGTTTCGGGTCAGTGTGGGAGTTTAGCGTCAGTCTGTGGGTTTAGGGTCAGTGTGAGAGTTTAGGGTCAGTCTGGGAGTTTAGGGTCAGTGTGGGAGTTTAGGGTCAGTCTGGGAGTTTACGGTCAGTGTGGGACTTTAGGGTCAGTCTGTGGGTTTAGGGTCAGTCTGGGAGTTTAGGGTCAGTGTGGGAGTTTAGGGTCAGTCTGTGGGTTTAGGGTCAGTCTTTGGGTTTAGGGTCAGTCTGGGAGTTTAGGGTCAGTCTGGGATTTTAGGGTCAGTGTGGGTGTTTAGGGTCAGTCTGTGGGTTTAGGGTCAGTGTGGGAGTTTAGGGTCAGTCTGTGGGTTTAGGGTCAGTGTGGGAGTTTAGGGTCAGTTTGTGGGTTTAGGGTCAGTCTGTGAGTTTAAGGTCAGTTTGTGGGTTTAGGGTCAGTCTGTAGGTTTAGGGTCAGTCTGTGGGTTTAGGCTCAGTCTGGGAGTTTAGGGTCGGTCTGGGAGTTTCGGGTCAGTCTGTGGGTTTAGGGTCAGTCTGGGAGTTCGGGGTCAGTCTGTGGGTTTAGGGTCAGTCTCTGGGTTTAGGATCAGTCTGGGAGTTTAGGGTCAGTCTGGGAGGTTTAGGGTCAGTGTGGTAGTTTTGGGTCAGTCTGTGGGAGTTTAGGGTCAGTCTGGGAGTTTAGGGTCTGTCTGTGGGTTTAGTGTCAGTATGGGAGTTTAGGGTCAGTCTGAGGTTTAGGGTCAGTCTGTGGGTTTAGGGTCTGTCTATGGGTTTCGTGTCAGTCTGGGAGTTTAGGGTCAGTCTGGTGTTTAGGGTCAGTTTGGGAGTTTAGGGTCAGTCTGTAGGATTTTAGGCTCAGTCTGTGGATTTAGGGTCAGTCTGGGAGTTTAGGGTCAGTCTGTAGGATTTTAGGCTCAGTCTGTGGGTTTAGAGTCTGTCTGGGAGTTTAGGGTCAGTCTGTGGGTTTGGGCTCAGTCTGGGAGTTTAGGGTCAGTCTGTGGGTTTGGGCTCAGTCTGGGAGTTTAGGGTCAGTCTGGTGTTTAGGGTCAGTTTGGGAGTTTAGGGTCAGTCTGTAGGATTTTAGGCTCAGTCTGTGGATTTAGGGTCAGTCTGGGAGTTTAGGGTCAGTCTGTAGGATTTTAGGCTCAGTCTGTGGGTTTAGAGTCTGTCTGGGAGTTTAGGGTCAGTCTGTGGGTTTAGGATCCGTCTGGGAGTTTAGGGTCAGTCTCTGAGTTTAGAGTCAGTCTGTAGGATTTTAGGGTCAGTCAGTGGGTTTAGGGTCAGTCTGGGAGTTTAGGGTCAGTGTGGAAGTTTAGGGTCAGTCTGGGAGTTTAGGGTCAGTGTGGGAGTTTAGGGGTCAGTCTGTGGGTTTAGGGTCAGTGTGGGAGTTTAGGGTCAGTGTGGGAGTTTAGGGTCAGTCTGTGGGTTTAGGGTCAGTCTGGGAGTTTAGGGTCAGTCTGTGGGTTTAGGGTCAGTCTGTGTGTTTAGGGTCAGTCTGTGGGTTTAGGGTCAGTCTAGGAGTTTAGGGTCACTCTGTGGGTTTCGGCTCAGTCTGTAGGTTTAGGGTCAGTCTGTGGGTTTAGGGTCAGTCTGGGAGTTTAGGGTCAGTCTGGGAGTTTAGGGTCAGTCTGGGAGTTTAGGGTCAGTCTGTGGTTTTAGGGTCAGTCTGGGAGTTTAGGGTCAGTCTGGGAGTTTAGGGTCAGTCTGTGGTTTTAGGGTCAGTCTGGGAGTTTACGGTCAGTGTGTGGTTTTAGGGTCAGTCTGGGAGTTTAGGGTCAGTCTGCGGGTTTAGGGTCAGTCTGGGAGTTTAGGGTTCAGTCTGTGGGTTTAGGGTCAGTCTCTGGGTTTAGGGTCAGTCTGGGAGTTTAGGGTCAGTCTGGGAGGTTTAGGGTCAGTGTGGTAGTTTTGGGTCAGTCTGTGGGAGTTTAGGGTCAGTCTGGGAGTTTAGGGTCTGTCTGTGGGTTTGGTGTCAGTCTGGGAGTTTAGGGTCAGTCTGAGGTTTAGGGTCAGTCTGGGAGTTTAGGGTCTGTCTGTGGGCTTCGTGTCAGTCTGGGAGTTCAGGGTCAGCCTGGGGTTTAGGGTCAGTCTGGGAGTTTAGGGTCAGTCTGTAGGATTTTAGGCTCAGTCTGTGGGTTTAGGGTCAGTCTGGGAGTTTAGGGTCAGTTTGGGAGTTTAGGGTCAGTGTGGGAGTTTAGGGTCAGTCTGGGAGTTTAGGGTCAGTCTGGGAGTTTAGGGTCTGTCTGTGGGTTTAGGGTCAGTCTGGGAGTTCAGGGTCAGCCTGGGGTTTAGGGTCAGTCTGGGAGTTTAGGGTCAGCCTGTAGGATTTTAGGCTCAGTCTGTGGGTTTAGGGTCTGTCTGGGAGTTTAGGGTCAGTTTGGGAGTTTAGGGTCAGTCTGGGAGTTTAGGGTCAGTGTGGGAGTTTAGGGTCAGTCTGTGGGTTTAGGGTCAGTCTGGGAGTTTAGGGTCAGTGTGCGAGCTTAGGGTCAGTCTGTGTGTTTAGGGTCTGTCTGTGGGTTTAGGGTCACTCTGTGGGTTTAGGGTCAGTCTGGAAGTTTAGGGTCAGTGTGGGATTTTAGGGTCAGTGTGGGAGTTTAGGGTCAGTGTGGGAGTTTAGGGTCAGTCTGTGGGTTTAGGGTCAGTCTGTGGGTTTAGGGTCAGTCTGTGGGTTTAGGGTCAGTCTGGGAGTTTAGGATCAATGCGTGAGTTTAGGGTCAGTGTGGGAGTTTAGGGTCAGTCTGTGGGTTTAGGGTCAGTGTGTGGGTTTAGGGTCAGTCTGGGAGTTTAGGATCAATGCGTGAGTTTAGGGTCAGTGTGGGAGTTCAGGGTCAGTGCGTGAGTTTAGGGTCAGTCTGTGGGTTTAGGGTCAGTGTGGGAGTTTAGGGTCAGTGTGGGAGTTTAGGGTCAGTCTGTGAGTTTAGGGTCAGTCTGTGGGTTTAGGGTCAGTGTGTGGGTTTAGGGTCAGTGTGTGGGTTTAGGGTCAGTGTGGGAGTTTAGGGTCAGTCTGTAGGTTTAGGGTCAGTCTGTGGGTTTAGGCTCAGTCTGGTAGTTTAGGGTCAGTCTGGGAGTTTAGGGTCAGTCTGTGGGTTTAGGGTCAGTGTGTGGGTTTAGGGTCAGTCTGGGAGTTTAGGATCAATGCGTGAGTTTAGGGTCAGTGTGGGAGTTCAGGGTCAGTGCGTGAGTTTAGGGTCAGTCTGTGGGTTTAGGGTCAGTGTGGGAGTTTAGGGTCAGTGTGGGACTTTAGGGTCAGTCTGTGAGTTTAGGGTCAGTCTGTGGGTTTAGGGTCAGTGTGTGGGTTTAGGGTCAGTGTGTGCGTTTAGGGTCAGTGTGGGAGTTTAGCGTCAGTCTGTGGGTTTAGGGTCAGTCTGGGAGTTTCGGGTCAGTCTGTGGGTTAGGTCTGTCTGGGAGTTTAGGGTCAGTCTGTGGGTTTAGGGTCAGTCTGGGAGTTTAGGGTCAGTGTGGAAGTTTAGGGTCAGTCTGGGAGTTTAGGGTCAGTGTGGGAGTTTAGGGGTCAGTCTGTGGGTTTAGGGTCAGTGTGGGAGTTTAGGGTCAGTCTGGGAGTTTAGGGTCAGTCTGTGGGTTTAGGATCTGTCTGTGGGTTTAGGGTCAGTGTGGGAGTTTAGGGTCAGTCTGTGGGTTTAGGGTCAGTCTGGGAGTTCAGGGTCAGTCTGTGGGTTTAGGGTAAGTCTGTGGGTTTAGGGTCAGTCTGTGGGTTTAGGGTCAGTCTAGGAGTTTAGGGTCACTCTGCGGGTTTCGGCTCAGTCTGTAGGTTTAGGGTCAGTCTGTGGGTTTAGGCTCAGTCTGGGAGTTTTGGGTCAGTCTGGGAGTTTAGGGTCAGTCTGTGGTTTTAGGGTCAGTCTGGGAGTTTGGGGTCAGTCTGTGGGTTTAGGGTCAGTCTGTGGGAGTTTAGGGTCAGTCTGGGAGTTTAGGGTCTGTCTGTGGGTTTGGTGTCAGTCTGGGAGTTTAGTGTCAGTGTGGGAGTTAGGGTCAGTCTGTGGGTTTAGGGTCAGTGTGGGAGTTTAGGGTCAATCTGGGAGTTTAGGGTCAGTGTGGGAGTTTAGGGTCAGTCTGTGGGTTTAGGGTCAGTCTGTGGGTTTAGGGTCAGTCTGTGGGTTTAGGGTCACTCTGTGGGTTTAGGGTCAGTCTGGGAGTTTAGGGTCAGTGTGGGATTTTAGGTTCAGTGTGGGAGTTTAGGGTCAGTCTGTGGGTTTAGGGTCAGTCTGGGAGTTTAGGGTCAGTCTGTGGGTTTAGGGTCAGTCTGTAGGTTTAGGGTCAGTCTGTGGGTTTAGGCTCAGTCTGGGAGTTTAGGGTCAGTCTGGGAGTTTAGTGTCAGTGTGTGGGTTTAGGGTCAGTGTGTGGGTTTAGGGTCAGTCTGGGAGTTTAGGATCAATGCGTGAGTTTAGGGTCAGTGTGGGAGTTCAGGGTCAGTGCGTGAGTTTAGGGTCAGTCTGTGGGTTTAGGGTCAGTGTGGGAGTTTAGGGTCAGTGTGGGAGTTTAGGGTCAGTCTGTGAGTTTAGGGTCAGTCTGTGGGTTTAGGGTCAGTGTGTGGGTTTAGGGTCAGTGTGTGCGTTTAGGGTCAGTGTGGGAGTTTAGGGTCAGTCTGTGGGTTTAGGGTCAGTCTGGGAGTTTCGGGTCAGTCTGTGGGTTTAGGGTCAGTCTGGGAGTTTAGGGTCAGTGTGTGAGTTTAGGGTCAGTCTGTGGGTTTAGGGTCAGTGTGGGAGTTTAGGGTCAGTGTGGGAGTTTAGGGTCAGTCTGTGAGTTTAGGGTCAATCTGTGGGTTTAGGGTCCGTGTGTGGGTTTAGGGTCAGTGCGTGAGTTTAGGGTCAGTCTGGGAGTTTAGGGTCAGTGTGGGAGTTTAGGGTCAGTCTGTGGGTTTAGCGTCAGTCTGTGGGTTTAGGGTCAGTCTGGGAGTTTAGGGTCAGTGTGTGGGTTTAGGGTCAGTCTGTGGGTTTAGGGTCAGTGTGGGAGTTTAGGGTCAGTCTGTGGGTTTAGGGTCAGTCTGGGAGTTTCGGGTCAGTCTGGGAGTTTAGGGTCAGTTTGGGAGTTTAGGGTCAGTGTTTGGGTTTAGGGTCAGTGTGGGAGTTTAGGGTCAGTTTGGGAGTTTAGGGTCAGTGTGTGGGTTTAGGGTCAGTCTGGGAGTTTAGGGTCAGTTTGGGAGTTTAGGGTCAGTGTGTGGGTTTAGGGTCAGTTTGGGAGTTTAGTGTCAGTCTGTAGGTTTAGGGTCAATCTGTAGTTTTAGGGTCCGTGTGGGAGTTTAGGGTCAGTCTGTAGGATTTTAGGGTCAGTCTGTGGGTTTAGGTCTGTCTGGGAGTTTAGGGTCAGTGTGGGAGTTTAGGGGTCAGTCTGTGGGTTTAGGGTCAGTGTGGAAGTTTAGGGTCAGTCTGTGAGTTTAGGGTCAGTGTGGGAGTTTAGGGGTCAGTCTGTGGGTTTAGGGTCAGTGTGGGAGTTTAGGGTCAGTCTGGGAGTTTAGGGTCAGTGTGGGAGTTTAGGGTCAGTCTGTGGGTTTAGGGTCAGTCTCGGAGTTTAGGGTCAGTCTGTGGGTTTAGGGTCAGTCTGTGTGTTTAGGGTCAGTCTGTGGGTTTAGGGTCAGTCTGTGGGTTTAGGGTCAGTCTAGGAGTTTAGGGTCACTCTGTGGGTTTCGGCTCAGTCTGTAGGTTTAGGGTCAGTCTGTGGGTTTAGGCTCAGTCTGGGAGTTTAGGGTCAGTCTGGGAGTTTAGGGTCAGTCTGTGGTTTTAGGGTCAGTCTGGGAGTTTAGGGTCAGTCTGCGGGTTTAGGGTCAGTCTGGGAGTTTGGGGTCAGTCTGTGGGTTTAGGCTCAGTCTGGGAGTTTAGGGTCAGTCTGGGAGTTTAGGGTCAGTCTGTGGTTTTAGGGTCAGTCTGGGAGTTTAGGGTCAGTCTGCGGGTTTAGGGTCAGTCTGGGAGTTTGGGGTCAGTCTGTGGGTTTAGGGTCAGTCTCTGGGTTTAGGATCAGCCTGGGAGTTTAGGGTCAGTCTGGGATGTTTAGGGTCAGCGTGGTAGTTTTGGGTCAGTCTGTGGGAGTTTAGGGTCAGTCTGTGGGAGTTTAGGGTCAGTCTGGGAGTTTAGGGTCTGTCTGTGGGTTTGGTGTCAGTCTGGGAGTTTAGGGTCAGTCTGAGGTTTAGGGTCAGTCTGGGAGTTTAGGGTCAGTCTGTGTGTTTAGGGTCAGTCTGTGGGTTTAGGGTCAGTCTGTGGGTTTAGGGTCAGTCTAGGAGTTTAGGGTCACTCTGTGGGTTTCGGCTCAGTCTGTAGGTTTAGGGTCAGTCTGTGGGTTTAGGCTCAGTCTGGGAGTTTAGTGTCAGTCTGTGGTTTTAGGGTCAGTCTGTGGGTTTAGGGTCAGTCTGTGGGTTTAGGGTCAGTCTGTGGGTTTAGGCTCAGTCTGGGAGTTTAGGGTCAGTCTGGGAGTTTCGGGTCAGTCTGTGGGTTTAGGGTCAGTCTGGGAGTTTAGGGTCAGTCTGGGAGTTTAGGGTCAGTCTGTGGGTTTAGGGTCAGTCTGTGGGTTTAGGCTCAGTCTGGGAGTTTAGGGTCAGTCTGGGAGTTTAGGGTCAGTCTGTGGGTTTAGGGTCAGTGTGTGGGTTTAGGGTCAGTCTGGGAGTTTAGGATCAATGCGTGAGTTTAGGGTCAGTGTGGGAGTTCATGGTCAGTGCGTGAGTTTAGGGTCAGTCTGTGGGTTTAGGGTCAGTGTGGGAGTTTAGGGTCAGTGTGGGAGTTTAGGGTCAGTCTGTGAGTTTAGGGTCAGTCTGTGGGTTTAGGGTCAGTGTGTGGGTTTAGGGTCAGTGTGTGGGTTTAGGGTCAGTGTGGGAGTTTAGGGTCAGTCTGTGGGTTTAGGGTCAGTCTGGGAGTTTAGGGTCAGTCTGTGGGTTTAGGGTCAGTCTGGGAGTTTAGGGTCAGTCTGGGAGTTTAGGGTCAGTGCGTGAGTTTAGGGTCAGTCTGTGGGTTTAGGGTCAGTGTGGGAGTTTAGGGTCAGTCTGTGAGTTTAGGGTCAATCTGTGGGTTTAGGGTCAGTGTGTGGGTTCAGGGTCAGTGCGTGAGTTTAGGGTCAGTCTGGGAGTTTAGGGTCAGTGTGGGAGTTTAGGGTCAGTCTGTGGGTTTAGCGTCAGTCTGGGAGTTTAGGGTCAGTCTGTGGGTTTAGGGTCAGTCTGGGAGTTTAGGGTCAGTGTGGGAGTTTAGGGTCAGTTTGGGAGTTTAGGGTCAGTGTGTGGGTTTAGGGTCAGTCTGGGAGTTTAGGGTCAGTTTGGGAGTTTAGGGTCAGTCTGGGAGTTTAGGGTCAGTTTGGGAGTTTATGATCAGTATGGGAGTTTAGGGTCAGTCTGTGGGTTTAGGGTCAGTCTGTGGGTTTAGGGTCAGTGTGTGAGTTTAGGGTCAGTGTGGGAGTTTAGGGTCAGTCTGTGGGTTTCGTGTCAGTGTGGGAGTTTAGGGTCAGTCTGGGAGTTTAGGGGTCAGTCTGTGGGTTTAGGGTCAGTGTGGGAGTTTTGGGTCAGTGTGGGAGTTTAGGGTCAGTGTGGGAGTTTAGGGTCAGTCTGTGGGTTTAGGGTCAGTCTGTGGGTTTAGGGTCAGTCTGTGGGTTTAGGGTCAGTCTGTGGGTTTAGGGTCAGTCTGGGAGTTTAGGGTCAGTTTGGGAGTTTAGGGTCAGTGTGTGGGTTTAGGGTCAGTCTGGGAGTTTAGGGTCAGTTTGGGAGTTTAGGGTCAGTCTGGGAGTTTAGGGTCAGTTTGGGAGTTTATGATCAGTATGGGAGTTTAGGGTCAGTCTGTGGGTTTAGGGTCAGTCTGTGGGTTTAGGGTCAGTGTGTGAGTTTAGGGTCAGTGTGGGAGTTTAGGGACAGTCTGTGGGTTTTGTGTCAGTGTGGGAGTTTAGGGTCAGTCTGGGAGTTTAGGGGTCAGTCTGTGGGTTTAGGGTCAGTGTGGGAGTTTTGGGTCAGTGTGGGAGTTTAGGGTCAGTGTGGGAGTTTAGGGTCAGTCTGTGGGTTTAGGGTCAGTCTGTGGGTTTAGGGTCAGTCTGTGGGTTTAGGGTCAGTCTAGGAGTTTAGGCTCAGTCTGTGGGTTTAGGGTCTGTCTGGGAGTTTAGGGTCAGTCTGTGGGTTTAGGATCAGTCTGGGAGTTTAGGGTCAGTCTGGGAGTTTACAGTCAGTCTGTAGGATTTTAGGGTCAGTCTGTGGGTTTAGGTCTGTCTGGGAGTTTAGCGTCAGTCTGTGGGTTTAGGGTCAGTCTGGGAGTTTAGGGTCAGTGTGGGAGTTTAGGGTCAGTCTGGGAGTTTAGGGTCATTGTGGGAGTTTAGGGTCAGTCTGTGGGTTTAGGGTCAGTCTGGGAGTTTAGGGTCAGTGTGGGAGTTTAGGGTCAGTCTGTGGGTTTAGGGTCAGTCTGTAGGTTTAGGGTCAGTCTGGGAGTTTAGGGTCAGTCTGGGATTTTAGGGTCAGTGTGGGAGTTTAGGGTCAGTCTGTGGGTTTAGGGTCAGTCTGTGAGTTTAGGGTCAGTCTGTGGGTTTAGGGTCAGTCTGTGGGTTTAGGCTCAGTCTGGGAGTTTAGGGTCGTTCTGGGAGTTTCGGGTCAGTCTGTGGGTTTAGGGTTAGTCTGGGAGTTAAGGGTCAGTCTGTGGGTTTAGTGTCAGTCTGGGAGTTTAGGGTCAGTCTGTAGGATTTTAGGCTCAGTCTGTGGATTTAGGGTCAGTCTGGGAGTTTAGGGTCAGTCTGTAGGATTTTAGGCTCAGTCTGTGGATTTAGGGTCTGTCTGGGAGTTTAGGGTCAGTCTGTGGGTTTAGGATCAGTCTGGGAGTTTAGGGTCAGTCTGTGGGTTTAGGGTCAGTCTGGGAGTTTAGGGTCAGTCTGGGAGTTTAGAGTCAGTCTGTAGGATTTTAGGGTCAGTCTGTGGGTTTAGGTCTGTCTGGGAGTTTAGGGTCAGTCTGTGGGTTTAGGGTCAGTCTGTGGGTTTAGGGTCAGTCTGGGAGTTTAGGGTCAGTGTGGGAGTTTAGGGTCAGTCTGGGAGTTTAGGGTCAGTGTGGGAGTTTATGGTCAGTCTGTGGTTTTAGGGTCAGTGTGGGAGTTTAGGGTCAGTGTGTGGGTTTAGGGTCACTCTGGGAGTTTAGGGTCAGTGTGGGAGTTTAGGGTCAGTCTGTGGGTTTAGGGTCAGTCTGTGAGTTTAGGGTCAGTCTGTGGGTTTAGGGTCAGTCTGTAGGTTTAGGGTCAGTCTGTGGGTTTAGGCTCAGTCTGGGAGTTTAGGGTCGGTCTGGGAGTTTCGGGTCAGTCTGTGGATTTAGGGTCTGTCTGGGCGTTCGGGTTCAGTCTGTAGGTTTAGGGTCAGTCTCTGGGTTTAGGGTCAGTCTGGGAGTTTAGGGTCAGTCTGTGGGTTTAGGCTCAGTCTGCGGGTTTAGGGTCAGTCTGGGAGTTTGGGGTCAGTCTGTGGGTTTAGGGTCAGTCTGGGAGTTTAGGGTCTGTCTGTGGGTTTAGTGTCAGTCTGGGAGTTTAGGGTCAGTCTGAGGTTTAGGGTCAGTCTGGGAGTTTAGGGTCTGTCTATGGGTTTCGTGTCAGTCTGGGAGTTTAGGGTCAGTCTGGTGTTTAGGGTCAGTTTGGGAGTTTAGGGTCAGTCTGTAGGATTTTAGGCTCAGTCTGTGGATTTAGGGTCAGTGTGGGAGTTTAGGGTCAGTCTGTAGGATTTTAGGCTCAGTCTGTGGGTTTAGGGTCAGTCTGTAGGATTTTAGGCTCAGTCTGTGGATTTAGGGTCAGTCTGGGAGTTTAGGGTCAGTCTGTAGGATTTTAGGCTCAGTCTGTGGGTTTAGGGTCTGTCTGGGAGTTTAGGGTCAGTCTGTGGGTTTAGGGTCAGTCTGGGAGTTTAGGGTCAGTTTGGAAGTTTAGGGTCAGTCTGGGAGTTTAGGGTCAGTGTGGGAGTTTAGGGGTCAGTCTGTGGGTTTAGGGTCAGTGTGGGAGTTTAGGGTCAGTGTGGGAGTTTAGGGTCAGTGTGGGAGTTTATGGTCAGTCTGTGGGTTTAGGGTCAGTCTGTGGGTTTAGGGTCAGTCTGTAGGTTTAGGGTCAGTCTGTGAGTTTAGGGTCAGTCTGTGGGTTTAGGGTCAGTCTGTAGGTTTAGGGTCAGTCTGTAGGATTTTTGGCTCAGTCTGTGGGTTTAGGGTCTGTCTGGGAGTTTAGAGTCAGTCTGTAGGATTTTACGGTCAGTCTGTGGGTTTAGGTCTGTCTGGGTGTTTAGGGTCAGTCTGGGAGTTTAGGGTCAGTTTGGGAGTTTAGGGTCAGTGTGGGAGTTTAGGGTCAATCTGGGAGTTTAGGGTCAGTGTGGGAGTTAGGGTCAGTCTGTGGGTTTAGGGTCAGTGTGGGAGTTTAGGGTCAATCTGGGAGTTTAGGGTCAGTGTGGGAGTTTAGGGTCAGTCTGTGGGTTTAGGGTCAGTCTGTGGGTTTAGGGTCAGTCTGGGAGTTTAGGGTCAGTGTGGGAGCTTAGGGTCAGTCTGTGTGTTTAGGGTCAGTCTGTGGGTTTAGGGTCACTCTGTGGGTTTAGGGTCAGTCTGGGAGTTTAGGGTCAGTGTGGGATTTTAGGGTCAGTGTGGGAGTTTAGGGTCAGTGTGGGAGTTTAGGGTCAGTCTGTGGGATTAGGGTCATTCTGGTAGTTTAGGGTCAGTCTGTGGGTTTAGGGTCAGTCTGTAGGTTTAGGGTCAGTCTGTGGGTTTAGGCTCAGTCTGGGAGTTTAGGGTCAGTCTGGGAGTTTAGGGTCAGTCTGTGGGTTTAGGGTCAGTGTGTGGGTTTAGGGTCAGTCTGGGAGTTTAGGATCAATGCGTGAGTTTAGGGTCAGTGTGGGAGTTCATGGTCAGTGCGTGAGTTTAGGGTCAGTCTGTGGGTTTAGGGTCAGTGTGGGAGTTTAGGGTCAGTGTGGGAGTTTAGGGTCAGTCTGTGAGTTTAGGGTCAGTCTGTGGGTTTAGGGTCAGTGTGTGGGTTTAGGGTCAGTGTGTGGGTTTAGGGTCAGTGTGGGAGTTTAGGGTCAGTCTGTGGGTTTAGGGTCAGTCTGGGAGTTTAGGGTCAGTCTGTGGGTTTAGGGTCAGTCTGGGAGTTTAGGGTCAGTCTGGGAGTTTAGGGTCAGTGCGTGAGTTTAGGGTCAGTCTGTGGGTTTAGGGTCAGTGTGGGAGTTTAGGGTCAGTCTGTGAGTTTAGGGTCAATCTGTGGGTTTAGGGTCAGTGTGTGGGTTCAGGGTCAGTGCGTGAGTTTAGGGTCAGTCTGGGAGTTTAGGGTCAGTGTGGGAGTTTAGGGTCAGTCTGTGGGTTTAGCGTCAGTCTGGGAGTTTAGGGTCAGTCTGTGGGTTTAGGGTCAGTCTGGGAGTTTAGGGTCAGTGTGGGAGTTTAGGGTCAGTTTGGGAGTTTAGGGTCAGTGTGTGGGTTTAGGGTCAGTCTGGGAGTTTAGGGTCAGTTTGGGAGTTTAGGGTCAGTCTGGGAGTTTAGGGTCAGTTTGGGAGTTTATGATCAGTATGGGAGTTTAGGGTCAGTCTGTGGGTTTAGGGTCAGTCTGTGGGTTTAGGGTCAGTGTGTGAGTTTAGGGTCAGTGTGGGAGTTTAGGGTCAGTCTGTGGGTTTCGTGTCAGTGTGGGAGTTTAGGGTCAGTCTGGGAGTTTAGGGGTCAGTCTGTGGGTTTAGGGTCAGTGTGGGAGTTTTGGGTCAGTGTGGGAGTTTAGGGTCAGTCTGTGGGTTTAGGGTCAGTCTGTGGGTTTAGGGTCAGTCAGTGGGTTTAGGGTCAGTCTGGGAGTTTAGGGTCAGTTTGGGAGTTTAGGGTCAGTGTGTGGGTTTAGGGTCAGTCTGGGAGTTTAGGGTCAGTTTGGGAGTTTAGGGTCAGTCTGGGAGTTTAGGGTCAGTTTGGGAGTTTATGATCAGTATGGGAGTTTAGGGTCAGTCTGTGGGTTTAGGGTCAGTCTGTGGGTTTAGGGTCAGTGTGTGAGTTTAGGGTCAGTGTGGGAGTTTAGGGTCAGTCTGTGGGTTTTGTGTCAGTGTGGGAGTTTAGGGTCAGTCTGGGAGTTTAGGGGTCAGTCTGTGGGTTTAGGGTCAGTGTGGGAGTTTTGGGTCAGTGTGGGAGTTTAGGGTCAGTGTGGGAGTTTAGGGTCAGTCTGTGGGTTTAGGGTCAGTCTGTGGGTTTAGGGTCAGTCTGTGGGTTTAGGGTCAGTCTAGGAGTTTAGGCTCAGTCTGTGGGTTTAGGGTCTGTCTGGGAGTTTAGGGTCAGTCTGTGGGTTTAGGATCAGTCTGGGAGTTTAGGGTCAGTCTGGGAGTTTACAGTCAGTCTGTAGGATTTTAGGGTCAGTCTGTGGGTTTAGGTCTGTCTGGGAGTTTAGCGTCAGTCTGTGGGTTTAGGGTCAGTCTGGGAGTTTAGGGTCAGTGTGGGAGTTTAGGGTCAGTCTGGGAGTTTAGGGTCATTGTGGGAGTTTAGGGTCAGTCTGTGGGTTTAGGGTCAGTCTGGGAGTTTAGGGTCAGTGTGGGAGTTTAGGGTCAGTCTGTGGGTTTAGGGTCAGTCTGTAGGTTTAGGGTCAGTCTGGGAGTTTAGGGTCAGTCTGGGATTTTAGGGTCAGTGTGGGAGTTTAGGGTCAGTCTGTGGGTTTAGGGTCAGTCTGTGAGTTTAGGGTCAGTCTGTGGGTTTAGGGTCAGTCTGTGGGTTTAGGCTCAGTCTGGGAGTTTAGGGTCGTTCTGGGAGTTTCGGGTCAGTCTGTGGGTTTAGGGTTAGTCTGGGAGTTAAGGGTCAGTCTGTGGGTTTAGTGTCAGTCTGGGAGTTTAGGGTCAGTCTGTAGGATTTTAGGCTCAGTCTGTGGATTTAGGGTCAGTCTGGGAGTTTAGGGTCAGTCTGTAGGATTTTAGGCTCAGTCTGTGGATTTAGGGTCTGTCTGGGAGTTTAGGGTCAGTCTGTGGGTTTAGGATCAGTCTGGGAGTTTAGGGTCAGTCTGTGGGTTTAGGGTCAGTCTGGGAGTTTAGGGTCAGTCTGGGAGTTTAGAGTCAGTCTGTAGGATTTTAGGGTCAGTCTGTGGGTTTAGGTCTGTCTGGGAGTTTAGGGTCAGTCTGTGGGTTTAGGGTCAGTCTGTGGGTTTAGGGTCAGTCTGGGAGTTTAGGGTCAGTGTGGGAGTTTAGGGTCAGTCTGGGAGTTTAGGGTCAGTGTGGGAGTTTATGGTCAGTCTGTGGTTTTAGGGTCAGTGTGGGAGTTTAGGGTCAGTGTGTGGGTTTAGGGTCACTCTGGGAGTTTAGGGTCAGTGTGGGAGTTTAGGGTCAGTCTGTGGGTTTAGGGTCAGTCTGTGAGTTTAGGGTCAGTCTGTGGGTTTAGGGTCAGTCTGTAGGTTTAGGGTCAGTCTGTGGGTTTAGGCTCAGTCTGGGAGTTTAGGGTCGGTCTGGGAGTTTCGGGTCAGTCTGTGGATTTAGGGTCTGTCTGGGCGTTCGGGTTCAGTCTGTAGGTTTAGGGTCAGTCTCTGGGTTTAGGGTCAGTCTGGGAGTTTAGGGTCAGTCTGTGGGTTTAGGCTCAGTCTGCGGGTTTTGGGTCAGTCTGGGAGTTTGGGGTCAGTCTGTGGGTTTAGGGTCAGTCTGGGAGTTTAGGGTCTGTCTGTGGGTTTAGTGTCAGTCTGGGAGTTTAGGGTCAGTCTGAGGTTTAGGGTCAGTCTGGGAGTTTAGGGTCTGTCTATGGGTTTCGTGTCAGTCTGGGAGTTTAGGGTCAGTCTGGTGTTTAGGGTCAGTTTGGGAGTTTAGGGTCAGTCTGTAGGATTTTAGGCTCAGTCTGTGGATTTAGGGTCAGTCTGGGAGTTTAGGGTCAGTCTGTAGGATTTTAGGCTCAGTCTGTGGGTTTAGGGTCAGTCTGTAGGATTTTAGGCTCAGTCTGTGGATTTAGGGTCAGTCTGGGAGTTTAGGGTCAGTCTGTAGGATTTTAGGCTCAGTCTGTGGGTTTAGGGTCAGTCTGGGAGTTTAGGGTCAGTTTGGAAGTTTAGGGTCAGTCTGGGAGTTTAGGGTCAGTGTGGGAGTTTAGGGGTCAGTGTGGGAGTTTAGGGTCAGTGTGGGAGTTTATGGTCAGTCTGTGGGTTTAGGGTCAGTCTGTGGGTTTAGGGTCAGTCTGTAGGTTTAGGGTCAGTCTAGGAGTTTAGGGTCAGTCTGTGGGTTTCGGCTCAGTCTGTAGGTTTAGGGTCAGTCTGTGGGTTTAGGCTCAGTCTGGGAGTTTAGGGTCAGTCTGGGAGTTCAGGGTCAGTCTGTGGGTTTAGGGTCAGTCTGGGAGTTTAGGGTCAGTCTGTAGGTTTCGGCTCAGTCTGTGGGTTTAGGGTCAGTCTGGGAGTTTAGGGTCAGTGTGGGAGTTTAGGGTCAGTCTGTGGGTTTAGGGTCAGTGTGTGAGTTTAGGGTCAGTCTGTGGGTTTAGGGTCAGTCTGGGAGTTTGGGGTCAGTCTGTGGGTTTAGGGTCCGTCTCTGGGTTTAGGATCAGCCTGGGAGTTTAGGGTCAGTCTGGGAGGTTTAGGGTCAGTGTGGTAGTTTTGGGTCAGTCTGTGGGAGTTTAGGGTCAGTCTGGGAGTTTAGGGTCTGTCTGTGGGTTTAGTGTCAGTCTGGGAGTTTAGGGTCAGTCTGCGGTTTAGGGTCAGTCTGGGAGTTTAGGGTCTGTCTGTGGGTTTCGTGTCAGTCTGGGAGTTTAGGGTCAGCCTGGGATTTAGGGTCAGTCTGGGAGTTTAGGGTCAGCCTGGGATTTAGGGTCAGTCTGGGAGTTCAGGGTCAGCCTGGGATTTAGGGTCAGTCTGGGAGTTTAGGGTCAGTCTGTAGGATTTTAGGCTCAGTCTGTGGGTTTAGGGTCAATCTGGGAGTTTAGGGTCAGTCTGTAGGATTTTAGGCTCAGTCTGTGGGTTTAGGGTCTGTCTGGGATTTTAGGGTCAGTCTGGGAGTTTAGGGTCAGTGTGGGAGTTTAGAGTCAGTCTGTAGGATTTTACGGTCAGTCTCTGGGTTTAGGTCTGTCTGGGTGTTTTGGGTCAGTCTGGGAGTTTAGGGTCAGTGTGGGAGTTTAGGGTCAGTCTGGGAGTTTAGGGTCAGTGTGGGAGTTAGGGTCAGTCTGTGGGTTTAGGGTCAGTGTGGGAGTTTAGGGTCAATCTGGGAGTTTAGGGTCAGTGTGGGAGTTTAGGGTCAGTCTGTGGGTTTAGGGTCAGTCTGGGAGTGTAGGGTCAGTGTGGGAGCTTAGGGTCAGTCTGTGTGTTTAGGGTCAGTCTGTGGGTTTAGGGTCACTCTGTGGGTTTAGGGTCAGTCTGGGAGTTTAGGGTCAGTGTGGGATTTTAGGGTCAGTGTGGGAGTTTAGGGTCAGTGTGGGAGTTTAGGGTCAGTCTGTGGGTTTAGGGTCAGTCTGGGAGTTTAGGGTCAGTCTGTGGGTTTAGGGTCAGTCTGTAGGTTTAGGGTCAGTCTGTGGGTTTAGGCTCAGTCTGGGAGTTTAGGGTCAGTCTGGGAGTTTAGGGTCAGTCTGTGGGTTTAGGGTCAGTGTGTGGGTTTAGTGTCAGTCTGGGAGTTTAGGATCAATGCGTGAGTTTAGGGTCAGTGTGGGAGTTCAGGGTCAGTGCGTGAGTTTAGGGTCAGTCTGTGGGTTTAGGGTCAGTGTGGGAGTTTAGGGTCAGTGTGGGAGTTTAGGGTCAGTCTGTGAGTTTAGGGTCAGTCTGTGGGTTTAGGGTCAGTGTGTGGGTTTAGGGTCAGTGTGGGAGTTTAGGGTCAGTCTGTGGGTTTAGGGTCAGTCTGGGAGTTTAGGGTCAGTCTGTGGGTTTAGGGTCAGTCTGGGAGTTTAGGGTCAGTGCGTGAGTTTAGGGTCAGTCTGTGGGTTTAGGGTCAGTGTGGGAGTTTAGGGTCAGTGTGGGAGTTTAGGGTCAGTCTGTGAGTTTAGGGTCAATCTGTGAGTTTAGGGTCAGTCTGGGAGTTTAGGGTCAGTGTGTGGGTTTAGGGTCAGTGCGTGAGTTTAGGGTCAGTCTGGGAGTTTAGGGTCAGTGTGGGAGTTTAGGGTCAGTCTGTGGGTTTAGCGTCAGTCTGTGGGTTTAGGGTCAGTGTGGGAGTTTAGGGTCAGTCTGCGGGTTTAGGGTCAGTCTGGGAGTTTAGGGTCAGTCTGTGGGTTTAGGGTCAGTCTGTGGGTTTAGGGTCAGTCTGGGAGTTTAGGGTCAGTTTGGGATTTTAGGGTCAGTTTGGGAGTTTAGGGTCAGTGTGTGGGTTTAGGGTCAGTCTGTGGGTTTAGGGTCAGTGTGTGGGTTTAGGGTCAGTGTGTGGGTTTAGGGTCAGTGTGTGGGTTTAGGGTCAGCCTGGGAGTTTAGGGTCAGTTTGGGAATTTAGTGTCAGTCTGTAGGTTTAGGGTCATTCTGTAGGTTTAGGGTCCGTGTGGGAGTTTAGGGTCAGTCTGGGAGTTTAGGGTCAGTTTGGGAGTTTATGATCAGTATGGGAGTTTAGGGTCAGTCTGTGGGTTTCGGGTCAGTGTGGGAGTTTAGGGTCAGTCTGTGGGTTTAGGGTCAGTGTGAGAATTTAGGGTCAGTCTGTGGGTTTAGGGTCAGTGTGGGAGTTTAGGGTCAGTCTGTGGGTTTAGGGTCAGTCTGTGGGTTTAGGGTCAGTCTGTGGGTTTAGGGTCAGTGTGAGAGTTTAGGGTCCGTCTGTGGGTTTAGGGTCAGTCTGGGAGTTTAGGCTCAGTCTGTGGGTTTAGGGTCAGTCTGTGGGTTTAGGGTCAGTCTGTGGGTTTCGGGTCAGTCTGGGAGTTTAGGGTCAGTCTGTGTGTTTAGGGTCAGTGTGAGAGTTTAGGGTCCGTCTGTGGGTTTAGGGTCAGTGTGAGAGTTTAGGGTCAGTGTGAGAGTTTAGGGTCAGTGTGTGGGTTTAGGGTCAGTGTGGGAGTTTAGGGTCTGTCTGGGAGTTTAGGCTCAGTTTGGGAGTTTGGGGTCAGTTGGTTTTTGGGGTTAGTTGAGGGGTTTAACGTTAGAATTAGGGTTTTAGGGTCGGTGTCCATCAGTCGGAGGGCTGTGCCCTCTGGGTCGGGTAGTTTCGGGGAGTGAAGCTGGTTTTAAGCCGGGAGGAGGAGCCCTGTTGCAGGGCTGAGTTTAAGCGGCGAGTGGGAGGCGTCTTTGAAGATGCGGAATAGCAGCGACCGTGGCGGGGGGGGCGGTGGTGGGGGGTGAGATTCAGTCAGAGACTCCGGGAAGGGAGCGAGCGGAGCGGCTCCTGATGGCTCCCCGGACCGGCCGCTTGCTCGGCCTCTTGCTGCTCGGTAAGTCGCTGCTCCGGGGGCTGTCGGTTCCCCCTTTACCCTCCGGCCGGTCGGCGGGACTTGGGGGGTGAGGGTGACCCGCGGCTGGGGTGGTGGGGGTGAACCAAGTCCCCGCTCCTGACAGGGGGTCTCTCCCTCTCTCTCTCGGTGCCGAGGTTCCCCCCAGAAGCTGCTGCCCGCGATTTTAACAAGGAGACACTGTAAATGTGGGAGCGATGTTGAGGTGTGAGAGGGGTAGAGCCCGAGATACAGAGAGGGAGAGAGACAAAGAGAAACATACAGAATGAGAGTGACTGTCACAGAGATACACAGAGGGAGAGAGAGAGATACTTGGAGAGAGGGAGAGACAGATACACAGAGGGAGGGAGAGACGGATACGCAGAAAGAGACAACGAGAAACATGAATAATGAGAGTGACACAGAGAAACAGAGATACATAGAGAGAGATACTTGGAGAGAGGGAGAAAGATACACAGAGAGAGGTTTCGAGAAATACAGAGAGCGAGGTATAGAGGGAGATACACAGAGGGAGGGAGAGTTACACAGAGAGAGAGACAAAGAGAAACATTCAGAATGAGAGTGACAGTCACAGAGATACAGAGAGATGCATAGAAAGAGAGAGATACTTGGAGAGTCTGGGAGAGAGAGAGACACAGAGGTTTCGAGAGATACGGAGAGGTTTCGAGAGATTCATAGAGAGAGGTATTGAGAGAGGGATACACAGAGGGAAGGAGAGATACGCAGAGATAGAGGGAGAGACAAATACACAGACTCAAAGAAACATATAAAGAATAAGAGTGACAGTCACAGAGATACACAGGGATACATAGATACTTGGAGAGAGATACACAGAGAGAGGTTTCAAGAGATACATAGAGAGAGAGATACACAGAGACACATAGAGGGGTACACAGAGAGAGGGATACATAGAGAGAGGGATACAGAGAGAGATATACACCGAGAGAGAAAGATACAGAAAGAGATACAGAGAGAGATACATAGAGAGAGAGAGAGATACGCAGAGAGGGAGAAATGCACAGTGTGTGTCACGGTCACAGGGATACAGAGTGAGCACAGAATGAGCAGGAGAGGGGCAAAGAGGGAGACACTGACACACACGGAGCGGACTGCAAGAGAGACAGACTGAGACAGATTGAGGGAGACAGAGACTGATCGAAACGACACCGTCTCTCTCTCTCAAACACACACACACACTGAGCTGCATAGGCACAGACTGGGACACGGTGAACACAGAAAGAGAGATACAGCACTGGGTGATTCACCGTGATACATGGCCAGATACAGTGAGCTCCATAGTCACACAGAGGGCACTGAGAGCGAGTGGGACACAGAAATAGAATTAGACACACACTCAGGGAGACACGGGGAGAGCGTGCTGTAAAGTCATTGCATTGGTAGATCCCAGTTAGTCCATACACCCGGTGGCAGCGCGGACTCTCTGCTCTACTGTTGAACTTGCGGTTAAAAAAAAAAATTGACAATGACAGAAACGAACGATTTGAGTCAAATGGCAGGAGATCAGTTATCGCTGCTGGTGGCCGCTTTCACTGTGCAGCCTCTGGACTTATGCCTGTGGGGTGGATCGTATTAATCCTCCCACTCTCCAGCCAGCAATATGGAAGGTCAGCATGAACTGACCCCTGTATCCCCTTGCTCCAGTGCGTGCAGTTTCCCATAGCTACCCCATTGCATCATTTATAACTGGAGCCCATATGCACCAGCAACCTCAGCAACACTGCGCTTGGGAACCTGACTTCAACTGTGGCAGCTGCCGAGGCCCCAAGCCCTGGAATGCCCTCCCTAAACATCTCCCTCTCTCCTGCTTTAAGAGGCTCCTCAAAACCTACTTCTCCCACCAAGCTTAATATCTCCTAATGTGGCTGGGTGTCATATTGGGTTTGATACCAACTCCTGTGAAGCCCCTTGGGAGGTTTTGTTTTTGAGGCGCCATTACAAATGCAAGTTGTTGTTGTTGATCAAAGTGTACGTTCACCAATTTCGTGGCACTGAAGCCCCGGTTGGGCACTTGTTTTCTCAAAGTCCCTTCAACGTCTGGTAATCGCCCTTGCTTCAGTGAAATTCACGGACAAAAAAGAAAAGGACATTTCTCACCTGCCATTGAACATTATAGGAATTGGGGGCAGGAGGAGGCCACTCGGCCCCTCGAGCCTGCTCCGCCATTTAATGAGACCACGGCTGATCCGATTGTAACCTCCACTCCACCTTCTTGCCCATGACACCTACGCACCCCCTCGGCCCCGATAACCTTTTAAGGAGGTGTCTGCAACTAAATGCTTGTTGCTTAGCCCATTTCCCTCTTTGTTCCTGGAGTGTCAACTTTGAAATTAAACCACAGAAAACATGTGGTTGACTCTTAAATGCTCTCAGGGCAAAATAATAATGCTGGCCTAGTCAGCGACGCCCACATCCCAAGAATAAATTAATTAAAAAAAAACACAAAGGATAATGAGTGTTGCCATTGATAGAGCAAAATACGAATTAACCTCTTTCCAAGGTTGGGGTAAAGTGATGGGTCATCTGGTTTGATTGACAGGAAATGTGCAGTTTTTGACACTGGTTACATTGGCAGTGCAGCAATCCACAATTACGCTGGAATACTATTGCTTTTGAATTCAGTTGCTGTGTAGGTAAAATATGGTAGCAATTTGGTCACTTGCAGAGTTGGATAATGATCTTTAGTTCATTAATTTTGTATAGACAGGAGTCCATGCTGATCTCTATATAGCAACATGCAGTAATATAAAACTATTTAATTAAATGCCAAACAGCTTCAGGATAATTTTAGACTCGGCGATGAACATAGACTGGTGTTAAAGCCAAGCATTTCGAATCAGAGAATCGTACAGCACAGAACAGGGTCTGTTGACCTGGTCATACCTGTGCCAGCCCTTTGAAAGAGCTCCCCAGTTTAATCCCAAAACCGAGCTTTCTCCTCATAACCCTCCTTTTGTTTTGCTTTTTAAAAAAAGTTGATCCCTGCTTCATATCAATCCTTTTCTTCAGTCTCATGGTTTTAACCGATACACTTCCTGCAGATTCAGAGAACTTGCACTCTCCCTATTGTGTTTTTTAAGATCTCAGGAATTGGCAGTGTAATGGAAATTAACTGTACAGTAATATAAACACTAATAGCACAACAATTGACATTAAAATACAATATGAAGTACTAATGCTATTTAATAAAATAGAATGTCACAGAATCGTTACAGTGCAGGAGGACATTTGGCCTATCATGTCTGCTCTGGCTCGCCAAAGAACAATTCACCTGGTTCCATTTCCCTGCCTTCTCCCCCTAACCCTGCACACTCTTCCTTTTCCAATAATAATCTAATTCCCTCTTAAATGAAGGACCTGCCTCCACCACACTCTCTGGCAGCGCATTCCAGAACTTAACCATTCGCTGTGTGAAAAAGTTTCTCTTCATGTCTCTGTTGCTTCTTTTGCCAATTACCTTAAACCTGTGCCCCCTCGTTCTCGATCCTTCCACCAATGGGAACAGTTTCTCCCTATCTACTCCATCCAGACCCCTCATGATTTTGAACACCTCTATCATAGAAACATAGAAACTAGGAGCAGGAGTAGGCCATTCGGCCCTTCGAGCCTGCTTCGCCATTCATTATGATCATGGCTGATCATCCAACTCAATAGCCTGCTCCCGCTTTCTCTCCATACCCTTTGATCCCTTTTGCCCCAAGAGCTATATCTAACTCCTACTTGAAAACATACAATGTTTTGGCCTCAGCTACTTTCTGTGGTAGCGAATTCCACAGGCTCACCACTCTCTGGGTGAAGAAATTTCTCCTATCAAATCTCCTCCCAACCTCCTCTTCTTAAGGGAAACAGTCCCAACTTCGCCAATCTTTCTACGTAACTGAAGTTCCTTATCCCTGCAACCATTCTTGTGAATCTCAGGTTATATTCATATTACTGTAAGTGGTGCTAATATTACAATAAACATTAATATTACAGTAATAAGCTTCATTAGGTTAGTCAATAGATGTCAGGTAAAATTTAATGCTGAGTAGTGTGAGCTGACACATATTTGGAAAATGAGTAAAGGGAGGAATTAGATACTAAATGGTAAAACGGTTAATAGGAGTACAGGAGTAAGACTCAGGAGCTCTGCTTTCTAAATCTTCAAAATTGGGGATGGGATTGATAAGTTAATAAAGCTATAGAAAGCACATGGGAATCTCAGCATTTCTCAATAGGAGCAAAGAGTTGATACTAAATCTTGACAAATGATTGGGGATATAGGAGATGGTGGCATAGTGGGAATGTCACTGAGCTAGTAATTCAGTAGGCCCAGGCTTATTG
Organism: Isurus oxyrinchus; assembly: GCA_026770705.1. Taxonomy (NCBI): domain Eukaryota; kingdom Metazoa; phylum Chordata; class Chondrichthyes; order Lamniformes; family Lamnidae; genus Isurus; species Isurus oxyrinchus. Next base: position 8,872,703 of record JANJGN010000014.1, read on the forward strand.
TCTGGGGACATGGGTTCAAATCCCACTATGGCAGCTGGTGGAATTTAAATTCAATTAATAAGTCTGGAATTGAAAGCTATTCGCAGTAATCTGATCATGAAACTACAGGATTGCTGTTAAAAATGCATCTGGCTCACTAATGCCCTTTAGGGAAGGAAACTACTGTCCTTACTTGGTCTGGCCTACATGTGACGCCAGACTCTTAACTGCCCTCTGAAACGCTCTAGCAAGTTGAAGGGAAATTAGGGATGGGCAACAAATGCCTTGTGAGCAACTCCCACATCCCATGAAAGAATAAACTTTTTTAAAACTGTTACTATATCAGGAGGAGGACCCTCGGCACAAAGGAATAAGATCCTGAGGTGTTTTGACAGGGTGGGTGTGGAGAGGATGTTTCAACTTATGGGAGAATCTAGAACTAAGGGTCACTGTTTAAAAATAAGGGGTCGCTCATTTAAGACAGAGATGAGGAGAAATTTTTTTTCTCAGAGGGTCGTGAGTCTTTGGAACTCTCTTCCTCAAAAGGCAGTGGAATATTTTTAAGGCACAGCTAGATGGATTAACAAGAGGGTGAAAGGTTATCGGGGTCGGCAGGAATGTGGGGCTGAGGCCACAATCAGATCAGCCATGGTCTTTTTGAATGGCGGAGCAGGCTCGAGGGGCTGAGTGGCCTACTCCTGCTCCTAATTCGCATGCTTGTATGTATGTTCATATGAATAGCCAAATAATGAATGCGGTGCCAGTCTTTCATGAGACCTTTTAAATTTTTGTGTTTCGCTCACCATTTGTTGGTCTCATCGTTCCTCCCTCCTTGAGATAAAGGGTAGCATTCCATTATCTTTTGTGCCTGTACATTACCTTTTAGTGATTTGTGAACATGGACATCCAAATCTCCTTGAACCACCAAAGCTCCCAGACTCTCGCCACTTACAAAATATCCCACTTCACCTTCATCAGGTGATACCTCCCCACATTAAGCCTCAGATACCACAATTTTGGCTTCTTGCTTAATCTGTCTGTCCCTTTGTAACCTCTTCTTCTTAGCTACACAACCTCCAAACCTAGTGCAAACTTTGATATACAACTCGCTATTCCTTCATCCTAGTTACTAATCAATATATATAGTGAAAAGCTGAAGCACAATTAAAGATCTTCAGCAAACGTTACTTGTCACATTTTGCCAATTAGAAACTGAATTCTTTATCCGTACTGCCTGTCTCCTACCAACCAACTGCTGACTAATGCCACAAGGTTACCACTGTCAATGTTTTACCAATTACATTGTTAAGGTTTGTTAATGTCAATTACATGGTTAAGGTTAGAAGAAACAGGTGATGGGTATTAATATATATTAACATATAAATAGGGGATATCTGGGACACTGGGTTGAGCGGAAGGAGAGCTGTGAGATGGAACAAGTCAATAAACTCTGTCAATAAAGAAAAGCTCTGTGTCTTGGTTTTGGCTTCACCAACTGGCCTGGATCCTGTTAGCAATTGCTCACTCTTTTCATCCTTACCTTTGCTAATGATCTCTTATCAGGTTGCCTTCTGGAAGACCATCACAGGGCTATACTATCCTGGGGGTTGTGTTTAGAGAAAATGCACGTGCACAGGGCTAAGAAATCGGAAGGGAAATGGTGCAATCTTCGGTGTGCATTGCAGGCCGGAGGTGAGGGAGGGGGTAGCTCTGGAGACAGTTCAGCAGGAGATGTAAGAACAACAATGATTCTAGGTGATTTTTAACTATCCTAAGTGAACCTGAAATGTAGAACATGTGAGTGGATATGGTGGGGCTGACACTAGATTAATCTGTTTCTAGTCCAATGAGGAATTAAGCATTGCTCGATTTAGTACTGGAAATGAAGTGGGGAAAACTCTGATGTAATACCAGGAGAGCAATTGTGAAATGGCAGCAATAAAAAAAAATATAGGATCAAAGCAGGGACTGAAAGTTAGAATGACAGGACAAAGGTAAGAATGCTGGACGAGAAAGAAAATCAAAGTTCAGTCAGTTTGGAAGGGGCCCAGGACAAATTAGCTGGACAAAATAGTTAGTCAAAAATTTCATGACTTGGCAATGAAAAGCTTCAAATGAAGGACAAAGAGTGAAATAAATATATTCCCATAGGGAAGAAACAAGAAATAAATGGAGAAATTTAAACCAAACTGTTTGGACTAACTGAAGAAAATGATGAATGGAGGAAGGTTAGTGGGAACGACTGGAAAGGGAATATGGATAAAGCCCAGCAGCAGATAACGTTAAAGGAAAATGTGAGTTTTTTTTATAAGCAAATAAAAAGTAATTGCCTTTAAATTTTTTTATGTGCGTATAAAAGCCCTCATTATTTCTTTTCATTTTATCAGCTAGCCTTTTTCACATTCCCTATTAATCCTATATCTCCCTCTCCTCCCATTAAATTTTTTACATTCATTGTAATTATCTATCAAATTATTAGCACTAACTTTATCATATGTCTCTAAGTTTCTGTCTGCAGGTCTTTTTATCCTTCAAGAGAGCCAGGGAGGAGGTCTTCTGGTGCAGTGGGTAGTGTCCCTGCCTTTGAACCAGAAGCAATGGGTTTGAATCCCACTCCAGACTCAATGGCTATGGAAGACACATCCATAATGTGGCCAGACAGGTTGATTGTAAACCTGCAAATCCTTCCTGTATGCCTATAGGAGGTGGTAAGAGCAGGAGAGACTCCTGGTCAGCCATGCTTGATGTGGAGTGGTGCTCCTCAAGTTATAGCTTCTACCTTCAGGCTAGTGTCCTGTAGGGAGAAACAAGCTATAGACAAAGCACATAAGCATGTTCTCTGTGTGCATCAATAGATACAAGAAGCCTTCTAAGTCTAAAGCCTGGAGAAGGGCAGCAGCATTTAGAGTTTTACAAATAGGAGCAGAGAGTACAGGCAGTGGTGACACTTTTATACAAATGTGGCTGAAGTTAGAGTATTGTGTGCAGATCTGGGAAGCCCATTATAAAAAGAAAAGTGGAGCCCTACACAGTGTCCACAGTGGGTTCACCAGGGTAATATAGTTATATGGGGAGATTTGAAAACCTGAGACTGTTTCCACTGGAGCCAAGAAGGCTAAGATGAGATTTAATAGAGGGCCTGAATACTGTGAATGTGGAAGGACTATCTATTCTGTGGCTGGGGAGTCAGTGGTGGGAGGTCACCTATTTTAATATTGACACCGAGAGTAAAGATGGAGAAATTCCTTTACGCTTAAGGTTGTTGGTGCTTGGAATGCATTGCCAAAGCATTGATTGAAACATAGATTATTGTATCTTCCAAGGGGAATAGTTGAACAGAGGAAGATTCAGGGGATTGGAGACAGAGCAGGGCAATGGGATTAGTTTTATATCGCTCGAGAAATGACCTGGCACAGACACATTGGGCTGCATATGTTCCCCTGTTGTAACATCCGTGATCCTCCTCCAGCCCCTCCAACCCTCCGAGATCTCCACGCTCCTCTAGTGCAACCCTGATTTTAATCGCTTCACCATTGCCGGCCATGCCTTCAGCTGTCTTCGCCCAATTCTCTGGAATTTCCTTCCTAAACCTCTCCGTCTCTACATCTCTCAACCTCTTTAAGACATTCCTTAACACCTATCTTCGCGACTAAGCTTTTGGCTACTTGTCCTAATACCTCTTTGTAACCCTGGTGTCAAATTTTGCTCCATGAGGGCACCTTGGGAGGTTTTCCTATGTTAAAGGTGCTATATAAATGCAAGTGGTTGTTGATTGTATTGCAGAGTTGTCTTTTATTTAATATCAGCTGCTGGCAACATGTGGACATTTTCACATTTTCATCAGGATCTCACAGGTTTATGGCACATGAGGTAAAGACTTAACAGCATTTTGATGATGTAGTGCCTCTTTGAGAGAAGCTAGTTTCTAACTGGGGTCTATTCTTGAGATATTGGTTGGTCTGAACACAACAGAATCTCCTAACGCATGATGTTGATCAATCTAATTCAAAAAGGATTTAAATTTCAATTCAACACGAAGGAATAGGCCACTCAGCCCTTCGAGCCTGCTCCGCCGTTCAATAAGATCATGGCTGATTTGACTGTAACCTCCCTGATAACCTTTCACCCTCTTGTTTATCAAGAATCTATCTAGCTCCGCCTTGAAAATATTCAAAGACTCTGCTTCCACTGTCTTTTGAGGAAGAGAGTTCCAAAGACTCACAACCTCTGAGAGAAAAAAATTCTCCTCATCTCTGTCTGAAATGAGCGACCCCCTTATTTTTAAACAATGACCCCCCCTAGTTCTAGATTCTCCCACAAGAGGAAACATCCTCTCCCTATCCACCCTGTCAAAACCCCTCAGGATCTTAAAGGTTTCAATCAAGTCGCCTCTTACTCTTCTAAACTCCAGCAGATACAAGCCTAACCTGTCCAACCTTTCCTCATAGAACAACCTGCCCACTCCTGGTATTAGTTTAATAAACCTTCTCTGAACTGCTTTGAATGCATTTACATCCTTAAACATATTGTTTAAACATGGCAAACATGTTGCCAGGATGATTTCAAATCCAGAGTTGAGTCCTTCTGAGCGCTCTAAAATCATTTTATTAAGGAGACAGACTTCATTCCAGAGAGATAAACCAAGATCACTTGTTGCCATTGGTGGGCTATAAGGAACTTGAGGAATACGTAGAAACATAGAAAGATAGAAAGCACAGAAAGAGGCCATTTGGCCCATTGTGTCAGTGCTGGCTGAAAAAGAGCTTTCCAGTCTAATCCCACCTTCCAGCTCTTGGTCCGTAGCCCTATAGGTTGCAGCACCTCAAGTGCAGGTGTAAGTGTTTTTGAAACCTGATGAAGTTTTCTGCCTCTACCACCCTTTCAGGCAGCGGAGATCCTCTGGCTGGAATAATTACTCAACTCCCCACTAACCCGTAAAACCGTGCCCCTGGTTATTTATCTCTCTGCTTTCCTTAAGATCATGTACTCCATCTGCTACATTTTCCTTAGTTACCACATCTGTTGCCTCTTCAAAGAACTCTGTGCAGTTTGTCAAGTGCAAATGTTCCCATGATGGCTTTTTCTAACCATTTCCTACTTACTAACCAACCTGTAATTAACTTGAATTACCCAATTACCCCTTTTGAAAAATAGGAAATACAATGGACACTCGCCAGACCACCAGCACACATCTGCACATCCAATGTAATTGCTAGAGTCTCTGCAATTTCTTCCTTTGCCTCCCTCAGGATCCTCGTATGTATCCTGTCAGCCCCCAGGGCTTTGTCCCCCTTTACCTTAACTAATGTATTTACCATTTTTCCAAACATGAACAATAAGATGCATTGCTTGAAGAGTTATGCAATAAATTAAACTGGTTACAGATTTGGATCATACTTACGGAAATAAGGTGATAATGTGGAGTTAAGGTCAAAGCTTAGCCATGATGGGGGGATGGTGGTGCAGTGGTTAATGTCACTGGACTAGTAATCCAGAGGTCCAGGTGAATCCTTCAGGACAGGATTCAAATCTCACTACAGCAGTTGGTGGAATCTGAATTCATAAATAAACCTGGAATTGAAAAATAATCTTGGTAATGGAGACCATGAAACCCATCATTGATTGTTCTAGATCACTAACAGAGAAGGAAATCTGCTGTCCTTACCCGGTCTGGCCTACATGTGAATCCAGGCCCACAACAATGTGGTTGACTCTTAAATGCTGTCTGAAACGGCTGAGCAAGCCACTCAGTTCAAAGGAAATTAGGGATGGGCAACAAATGCTGGCCTTGCCAGTGATGGCCACATCCTATTAAAGAAAAGAAAATGATCTTATTGACAGAGCAGCCTCGAGGGGCTGGATTGGCCACCTCCTGTTCCTATTTCTTAAATCAAGAAGCAAGTTGAAGAAGTAAACACCAGCAGGAAAGAAACAAATGGGGGTAAAAATCTGTTTTGCCCATCGCTGGTGATAAAGGGTAAGCCGCCTAACACTGAATCCAAGTTCCTTTCCAATTGAAGTCAATACCAATTTGCTGTCTCCTGATACTGCCAAGACAAAGATAAATTCTGCCCAGACAAAATGGAATGTGCTTATACTGGGGCCAGTGCGGAAGGAGCGGAAAATAGGGATATATCCTCTGGCAGAGCAATAAAAAGCAACAAATGGAAACACAAAAAAAAAAATCCTGCAAATGACATCGCAGCTAACAACAGATGTTTTTGTAACTATATTAATAGGAAGAGAGTGACAAGGGGGTAATGTGAACTGGTGAAAGGCAGATGCAGGTTATAATTCCACAGTGAACAAGAGGAATAAGTATTGCTGGTGCATGGAATCTGGAAGTAAACTATAGAGAGGAACTTCATGGAATTAATATAAGCTTTAAAAAAAAGAGCCAGTGTAGAGTATGGATTATATTGGCAGCTCTCCAGAACTTCAATACGCATCGACTCTCTGTAGATCTAAAATATAATTCTAAGACCTCAGCAATTTTCTCCCTCAGGACCTTGAGAGTATATAGTTGAGGCCCTGCTGTTCCATCTTCCTATCACTTAACTCATTTATTTAAAATTTTCCTTTTATCCATTAAATTATCTCTCATCTCTCACTCTCAACCATCCCCTTTCCAGCAGCCTTCACTTTAACCAAGACTGTTGCAAAAAATTTATTACACGCCCCTGCGATTGTTTTTTTTTTATCATCCCCTCCTGTCAGGTCCCACCTCACTTTCAACAATTCCCTTCTCTACTGATCGATTTGTAAAATATTTCAATGTTCCCCATTGACGTTTATTGGATTTTCTCTCATGTTCCCTCACCATGTCCCAGTTGGTATCACTCTTGCCTCTTAGTCACAAGATTCCGGGTTCCACAAGTCCCATTCCAGGAGCTGAACACACACACACACACACACAAAAAATCAAAGCTGACACGCTAATGCATTACAGAGGGAGTGTTGCACTGTCCGAGGTGCCTCCTTTCAGGTGAGATGTTAAACCAGGCCCCATCTGCCTACTCGGGTGGATGTAAAAGATGGTGATATTCTGAAGAAGAGCAGGGGGATTATTCTGTGCCCGGGACCAATATTTATCCCTTAGTCAACAACACAAACAAATTATTTGTTTATTATCACATTGTAGGAATTTGTTGTTTGCAAAATTGGCTGCCATGTTTTTTACATTACAACAGTGACTACATTTCAAAAAGTACTTCATTGATTCACAAAAAACATTATATAAATGCAAGTCTTTCTTTCTTTGATTTCCTTATTTTGTTCTTAACATCTTCCTATTTTCTCACCTCACTTTTTTCATTTGTTCATTAGACAGTTTTCTTTTCAATATTAATTACTTTCAAACATCCTCATTTGTCTGTGGTATCTCGTTGCTAATAGTAACTTTCTTTCTTTTGATGGACTGTAGGTGGTCTGTACCTTGCAAACTTCTTCATCCCCACGGTCCTGCACCTATTTCTCTTCATCTCACCTCAGCTTGCTCATTCATCTTTCTAAATTCTACCCTAATCCAATATGCTTTTCTAGTTTTAGTACTGGTCTTATCATTCCTTGCTGGGTCTTAAACCAGTGACAACTCCTAAGGTGCTTGCCTACATTTGCCCTTATCTACCCGATCTGTTCCACTGCTTATAACCAGATCTAACAACACCTGTCCTCTCGATTATCTAACACATTGCTTGAGGAAGGAATCCGCCACAGATTAGGAATTCCATTCACCTATCTCCATTTACCCCCTCAGGGTCTCAATCAATAATTAAAATCTTTCAGAACATTAATTTTATAATTCATTCTCACCTGTCTTTAATCTGACTGCAAATTCCTCTTCTAAATCCTTTCTCACAATTTGACGACCTTCTCCAATAATTATTCCTTTCCTATTTTTTTTGGCTATGTTTAAACCCTATCTTTATTCCAGTCTTTGCCCCGTTAATAATTTGTCAATTTGATTTGATTTTTCTACCAGAAATTCCTTCTGGAAAATTGTTTTTCTGAATGCATTTTATCATCACTTAATTCTCCCTTCATCATTGGATGGTTCTGATTGATTTTAGTTTCCCAGCTTCTTGCCTTTGCACTCATCAGGACAAATACAAGAATGCCAAATTTCAAATGATCACAACAATTTATAGTTGTTTAATAGTACAAAACTTTCGTATTGCTGAAACAAAAGACAAGCTATCTAAACGTTTTGCCTTGCACTCATCAGGACAAACACAAGAATACCAAATTACAAATGGTCACACCATACATTGTTGTGTTGCTGAAAAAAAGACATGTTATCTAAATGTTTTGTCTTGCACTCATCAGGATAACTTGCAAGAAATTACCAAATTGTAATGGAGAAACAACAATTCAACACTCTCTTCTCATGCAGTATAAATTGTTGTTCCCCCGTTACAGTTTGGTAATTTCTTGCAAGCGATCCTGATGAGTGAAAAATGAAAAGCTTAGATAGCCCGTCTCTTTTTTCAGCAATGCAACAATTTAGGTTGTGATCATTTGAAATTTGGCATTCTTGCATTTGTCCTGATGGGTATAAGACGAGAAGCTTCAGCAACATGTCTCTCTTTCCAGCAATATTCAAATTGTCTACTACCAAGTGACTGTTTTCCATCTCCCTTATTCATACCTGATTTTAACTGTTTTGTGAGTGCGTTGGTCATCTCCCTGCCCAGATGTAGCCCACACTTATGGAATAGATCCTACCTGTCCCAGAACCAGTGCCAAAGCCCTACAAAGTAGAATCTCTCTTTTTAACCTGACTCCTTTTAGCCAGGCATTGATTTTCCTAATGGTACTGTCACCCCCTAGTCTATGACATGGCCAAGGAGTTAATCCTGAGATTACCATTTCATGGAAAGGGAGATTTTAATTCTATGTGAATCACCATCTGTGAAGTTCGACTCCTAAAATCATTTGCTAATCTTCTAAATTGATTTTTGTGGAATTTCAGCTGTGGACATTTGTTCTAGATATTCCAGCTGTGGACATTTGTTCTAGATGTTCCAGCTGTGGACATTTGTTCTAGATGTTACAGTTCTGGCCATTTGTTCTAGATGTCCCAGTTCTGTACATTTGTTCTAGATGTTCCAGTTCTGGACATTTGTTCTAGATGTTCCAGCTCTGGACATTTGTTCTTGATGTTCCAGTTCTGGACATTTGTTCTAGACGTTCCAGTTCTGTACATTTGTTCTAGACTCAGGCAGGCCCATCATATAAGAACAATTTTCCACACAGGAACTGAGAGCTGCAAATCTGTTCGCCAAGAGTAAATTGTTTTGGCTAGTTTTGTTGTAACCTTTCATTCCTGCCTTTTCCCACCTCTTGGTCAGTCACCCATCTGATCTCCTTCATTGTCTGTGCCTTATCTCTCGTTGATGTGACTACCCTCTCAAACTCTCACTCTAGAAGCTGCTCCCTTTCCCTGGTGCATCAGACTGCCTCCATCTCCTGCTCAGCTCTGAGATTTTGAGCTGGGATAATGTGGGCTGCTGGTGCTTCACCTTGATGTGTCTGTCGGAGCCTGGTGTCCTGAACTCCCAAACCTTGAAGGAACGACACCTTGTTGTCCCTTCCTGTGCTGTCATGGGGTCTTTGACATTCATCTGAGGAGACAGGTGGGGCCTCAGTTTAATATTACATTCAAAAAGATGACACCTCTGGCAATCCAGCTCTCCCACACTACTGCACTGAAATGTCAGCCTAGATTATGTGGTCAAATAAAACTAGAAAACTGTAAATACTCAGCTGGTCAGGCAGGGTCTTTAGAGAGAGAAACAGTTAACGTTGATAACTGAGTATTTACAGCACTTTCTGTTATTTCAGATTTCCAGCACCCACAGTATTTTGCTTTTGTTTTATGTGGTTGTCTCTGGAATAAGACTTTAACCCACAACCTTCTGTCTCCGTGGTGAGAGTTATAAGTCTATTAAGGCTCTACTAAAATTGTTATCAATGTCTCTTTGCAGCAGATCACCTAATTCTGCTCACTGCCTGCAATGAAGCCTATTACTCCTATCTTATCCAACACATTTGCTTGGAGGCCTACAGATTTCAGATGACTGACATTGGACAGAAGTTCTGGTGTGACTGGGAAGCTACATTAAGGTACTTTAGGATTTCTTTTTAAAGCTTGGTAAGAAATAAGAAATCGATTGGAACCTCTTTTTACTTACACTGTTTTCATTATTGTGGTGTTGTCAAATCTTCCCAGGCTTGCTGCTTGAGCAATGAAGCTTAGGGATCTGTTGGGTAAATGCACTGTCATGTTGTACATAGAGTTCTGCAGGATAAGTAGCTTTCAGCTTTTGTTCCTGGTCTGTGCTGAGTTAATCAGTGCAGCACTACACATGTCTCAGGTCCCAATAGGGAAGCAAATTAAGAAAAAAAAAATCAATCAACATTCTGACTCCTGATTATGGTTCAATTATTCATCAAGGAAAGTATTTGTGCACATCTGTGTACTTGTGCATAAGCATGTGTGCATGTATCTGCATGCATACATGTACGTGTATCTGCATGCATGTACATCTGCATACATGTGCACGTATATCTGTGCGTGTATCCACATGCATTTTTAACAGGATCCAGGCCAGTTGGTGAAACCGAAATCAAGACACAGAGCTTTTCTCTACTGAGAGATTTTACTGACTTGTTCAATCTCACAGCTTTCCTCCTACATGCCCAGTGTCCCAGCTATCCCCATGTATATGTGCTCAAAGACAATTAATACCCATCACCTGTTTCTCTTAACCGTAACAATGTAATTAACATTAACAAGTTTTAACAATGTAATTGATAAACATTGACATGCATGTTCATTTAACCCTAACCATTTTCCTGGTTGAGATCGGTAAACTCAACATAAGCAGAGACGTTCCTGCTCTGTGTAGTTTGGTGATGTGAAATTGAGACACTTTTGGGTTGAAGCTTGGGATCTGGCGTGAGAAGGAGCACCGACAATAAAACAATTTCTTTCTATAATATTTTGTCAGTCACTGGCTGCAGTTAAACAGAATGACTTAGGCCTGTGACTATCATTACTTCAAATTAACACTGACAATAAAGAATATTTCTATAGCACAACCTCAGGGTGACCTTATGGCCAATGAACTACTTCTGCGATTGTAGTCGCTGTTGTAATGTAGGAAAGGTAGATTGAAAATCCAGCCCCTTATGTTTACTTTATCCCATTCAATATCATAAAGCCCTTTATAAAGTCCCTTCTTGCTTTTGGGTATCTGATAGTATGTTTGATGTTTATTTTCACTGTGTTGCACAGTCTTTCTCTCTTTGCATTGTTCACCTCCAGTTTTTAATAAGACATACAAAAGTTACTGGGAAAAAGTCAGAAATACACAGGCTCACGAGTTCTTGAAAGATACTCATTAAAGTTTCAGGTGTATACACGCCTGAACAGGTAGCCAAACTAATTTTTCTCTTTTAGATTCTTATGGGCCCGCTCTTCATTCTTGTCTTTGTCAATTCCATTTGGTGGATCATTCATTTAATGAGCTTTATTTTCCATTGCACCCTATCATTTTTCAGCATTGACCATTGTACCTGGCCTTGCTAATGAATGCTCTCTCTTTATTTGCAGTTCCTATGGGGATCTCACCAACTGCACATTCTTGATTGCCAACAAGATGGACTGTTTTTGGCCAAATCAGGTGGTGGACCAATTCTTTGTCACCATCCACAGGGAATACTTTGCAAACTGTTCTGTCTCTGGGAGAGCCCTGGGGGATCCCCCAAACAACATCATAGGGCCCTTCATTGTTGTCCCAGTGATGATCACACTGCTTATGACAGCACTTGTGGTCTGGAGAAGCAAACGGAATGAAGGCATTGTCTAAAAGGCTTCACAACCCCTTCCAGTGGTAGAGGACATCACGGGTTTTAGGCTTGATCTGGTAAAGCAGTGATACCATTTCAGCCAACTTTACATTGGAGAACATCAACAGAAAGTTGAACCACAGAGTCTAAAGTTGAATCCAAACTCACTGTTGAATGGTCCTCCGGTGTCTTAAGAGCAAGTGGAAAACTTAAGACATTCTAGGCATCCACTGGTCCTATTCAGGGATTTTGCTCATGTTTATCAAATTGCTCTGCAACATCTGTATTCTCTTTCAAACTTTAATACAGTACAGTAAAGACACAGTAAAGTTTAAATCATCTGGACCTGGCCATTAAATGTTTGCGACTTAAGTGTTGATGAGTTTGACGGGTTTTATAAAGTATATGTTGGGTCAAACTGTGCTCAGGACTGAACTCACGTATGGAAACAGTAGCAGGTGCTCAGTGCATGTGCTGAGTTTCATGCCACTTTTTCCCTAAGTAATGCATTTGTGTAAAGCCCATTGATGCACCCATGAAAACTTCTGTCCACACTGCTACACATGAATTTTCCTTATCAATGAATGAATGAATGAATTGGCCAAATATTGTATAAACATTCTAACGTAATGACTAATGTAATCAACCCACTGGTGCCCATGCAAGAGCCGAAGGAGGGTAGACAGTTGGCTGAGAAAAGTATGGACGAGGAACCACCAAAATGTAACTTTAATTTCAATCCAGAAAGTTTGTTAATCTTGTTATCTATGGCTTTTCGTTATTTGGGGTGTTTGAACTGCCCTTGTAAACCCAACCTGTTGAGCAGTCTGCACTGCTTTTTGAAAGCAAAACATGGATTGTTCGGCATCAAGAGAGCTGGTAGGTGAGGTTCTGGGATGGTATTGGAGCCATTCAAAGCAGGAGCAGGCAAGCGTCGGTGGAAGCAGACTCAGTAATAACTTTCAGAAGGAAATTGAATATATAGTTGGAGGGGAAAAGTTTAATGAGCCATGGTGAAAGAGCAGGCGGCCAGGACTAACAGACAGCTCTTTCGTGCCTGTGATAGCTCTTTGATGGGTCAAATGACCATCTCCTAAGCTGTATCGCTCTATGACTGCTTTCATTTTGATCCATGCTAAAATTGGCTCCCGAGCAGGGTGACAATGGGGGCTACAATTGCTTCCAAATGTCCTTAAGCAGGCGAGGAGAGTTGATTGTGGTTTCTGTTGCGATTGACTATCCATTATCCCTGCAAGAACGTGCAAGTTTGGATGGTCACTGAGGTCAGAATTGGATTAGGCTGCTTCTGCTGTCAAATTCTTCCAGCACTCACTGTGTGGACCGTCCCATAAGGAAAGGAGCTGCTTTCCAAAAAGATTCAGCACCTCCAAGAGCAGAGAGAGGAGGGAAGAGGGAGAGAAAAGCGGAAAAATTGGCTCATTGAGTAAAATGTTCAACGGTGATTAAAGATACAAATGCAACAGAGCCTCAGAAATATTAAACAGCGGATAGCGAATAAGAACAGAAAATGCTGGAAATGCTCCTCAGGGTCAGGCAGCTTCTCTGGAGAGAGAAATCGAGTGAGCATTTCAGGTCCATGATTTTTCACGAGAACTGGAAAAGGTTAGAGGGTTAACAGGATTTAAGCAAAGCCAGGGAAAAGGATGGAGGGTGGGGAGGACGTCAGGGGGTGGGGAGGACAAGAGGATGGGTGAGGGGGTGGTGGGGGAGGACGGGGGGGGTGGGGTGTGAGGACGGCAGTGGTGGGGTGGGGGGGGTCGTGGTTGGAAGAACAAAAGGGAAGGTCTGTGATCTGGTGGAAGGCACGAGAGATTAACTCACAAATGGGACGATGATGCGAGGCAAAATAGAGTGGTAATTTGATAATTAAACAAAAGATGTGGCCAGCGGAGGTGTGAATGGTTACCGCAGGATAATGGAAGGTACAGGAGGCAGGGAAAAGCTTGTAAAGAGGGCAGGGTTGCCTGGGAATGTGATGGTGGGTAGGCCTGTGACAGCCCCTACCTGTACTGACAGGAGATCCCCACCCTAAGCACCAGTGGCTCTGCTGCAGCCATCCTGGAGCTGCGCCTGCTGTCTGAGAAAAAGGAAGCAGCGGTGAAGATCTAAAGTTGTTAACCTCAGTGTGAAGGCCAGTAGGCTGTTAAGCACCTGAGGGAAAGATGAGGCTCTGTCCCTAAAGCCTCCACTGAACTTCACTGGAACTGTGCAGGAAGCTTAAGTACAGAGAGGTCGGAGTGGAAGGGAGAATTAAAGCAGCAAGGGGCCAGAAGGTCAGGTCACGCTCACAGACTGAATGGAGGTGCTCCACAAAGGGATCACGCATCTACATTTGGTCTCTTCAATGTACAGGAAACTGCAACATGAGCAACAAATACAGTACACCAAGCTTGAAGAAGTCCAAGTAAATCACCTGGAAGGAAAGGGAAAGGCTTTTCTCCTACATTTGCATTGGGTAGGTGTTGGAGGAAGGACAGAAGATGCTGGGGGGTTAATGGAAGATTCAGCCGGGGTATTGGATGGGTGGGGGTTGGGGTGGCAATGGTCCCTCGGGAATGTTAAGAGAGGAGAAGATATGTTTGGTGGTGGCATCATGCTGGAGGTAGCAGTAATGTCAGATGATGGAGTATCATATGTCATGGACTAGTACCTGGACATATAATATTCACCTATCACGCATGGATCAGTAAATGGACACCTTATCATGTATTACTTGTCATGGGCTTGTAACTGAAAATCAACTTTTCTGGCAAGCTTTTATGTGGCACTTATCAAATGTCTTTTGGAAGTCCATATACACTACATCAACCACATTACCCTCATTAACCCTTCCTGTTACCTCATCAAAAGCTCAAACATGTTATAAAAGCAAAATGCTGTGGATGCTGGAGGTCCCTAATAAAAACAGTGCATGAAAAACTCAGTGGGTCTGGCAGCATCTGTGGAGAGAGCAACAGTGTTAACATTTCGAGTCCAATAGCACTTTCTGTTTTTATCTTAGTTTAACACGATTTGCCTGCAACAAATCTGTGCTGGCTTTCCTTAATTAATCCACACTTGTCCAAGCGACGGTTAATTTTGTCCCAGATTATTGTTTCTAAAAGATTTCCCCACCAAGGTTAAACTGATTGGCCTGGACTTGCTGGGCTTGAACAATTTACCAGTCGTCTGGCACCACCCCTATATCTAAGAAGGATTGGAAGATAATGGCCAGTGCCTCTGTAATTTCCACCCAAATTTCCCTCAGAACCCTCGGATGCATCCCATTTGGTCCTGGTGACTTGTCAACTTTAAGTACTGCCAGTCTTTTGAATACATCCTCTTTATCAATTTTTAGCCCAAACAGTGTCACACTTACCTCCTCTTCCACTATGACTTTGGAAGTATCTTCTTCCTTGGCAAAGACAGAAGCAAACTACTCATTTGGGGGATACTTCAGCCATGCCTTCTGCCTCCATGCGTAGATCATATTTTTTGGTCCCTGATTGGCTCTACCTATCCTCTTACTATCCTTTTACTATTTATGTGCCTATAGAAGACTTTTGGATTCCCTTTTATGCTGGCTGCCAGTATCTTCTCATACACTCTCTTTGCCTCTATCATGGAATAGTCACTTGACATGCAGCATCATGTGTTAGATTCCCTGTGATTGGGAATGCAGAATTACTTGCCCTGGACTCATACTGGACATGCACTATCACATGTCACGGACCAGTAACTGGACATGCAGTATAAGGAGGTGAGAAATAGGAGGCAGAAGGCCATCATTCAATAATATTATGGCCGATCTTCAACCTCAACTCCACTTTCCCTCACACTCCCAATATCCCTTGATTCCACTAGAGTTGAAAATCTATCTATCTCAGCTTTGAATATACTCAGTGACCAAGATGCAGGGGTAGAGAATGCCAAGATTCACAACTCTCTGATTGAAGAAATTCTTCCTCATCTCAATGTTAAATTATCAACCCTTATTCCTGAGACTACATCCCTTAGCTCTGGCCAGGAAGCAACCTCTCAGCATTTACCATCCAGCTCTCTCAGAATCTAATATATTCCAATGAGATCACCTCTCTAAACTCCAAAGTCTAAGCTCATTCAACTCAATTTCTCTTCAAAAGACAATGCTCCCTCCCTGGGAATCAATCCAGTGAACATTCTCTAAGGTAAATGTGCCCTTCATGAGATAAGGAGTTGAAAACTGGGCTCTGTACTCCAGGCCTGGTCTCACCAAAACCCTGTATAACTGTAGCAAGACTTCTTTACTCTTGTACTCCAACCCCCTTGCAATAATGACCAACATGCCATTTACTTTCTTAATTGCTTACTGCACTTGCATGTTAACTTCCTGTGTTTCTTCTAGGAGGAGACCTGAATCTCTCTGAAAACTAACATTTCAGTTTCTTGCTATTTTAAAGTATTTTGATTTTCCTTCTGCTTATCAGAGTGAATAACCTCACATTTCTCAACATTATACTCCATCTTACCCACTCACTTAACCTGTCTATATCCCTTTGCTTACCATCCCACCTAGCTTTTCAGGATGAACAAACTCAGATACATTACTTTCAATCCCTTCATCTAATTCATTAATATAGATTGTAAATACCTGAGGCCCCAGTACAGATCCTTGTGGCACCCACTAGTTACAGGCTGCCAACTCAAAAATCCCTTGATACCCCTACTCTCTGCTTTCTGTCCGTTAACCAATCCTCTATCCATGCTATATATTATCTGCAACTCCATGAGCCTTATCTTATGTAATAATTGTTTAATGTGGCACCTTAGCAAATACCTTTTGAAAATATAAATACACCGCATCAGCTGGTTTTCCTTTACCCTGCTTGTTACATCCTCAAAGAACTCTGATAAATCTGTCAAACACAGTTTTCTTTTCATAAAACCATGTTGACTCTGTCTAATCATATTATGATTTTCTAAGTGCCTTGTTAACACCTTCTTAATAATGAATTCCAGCAATAGCTGATATCATGTTAACACATTCGCAGGCCTCTGTTTTTCTCTCTTCCCTCCTTTCTTGAATAGTGGTGTTACATTTGCTAGGACCATTCTAAACTGGAGGGAATCTTAGAACATCATGGCCAATGCATTCATGATCCCTACAACCACCTCTTTTAGAACCATTGGATGTAGTCCATCAGGTCCAGGGGATTTGTAGGCTTTTAGTCCTATTAGTTTTTTTAGTACATTTTCTCCACTAATATTAATTACTTTAAGTTCCTCACTCTCACTACTCTCTTGGTTTCCTACTATTTTTGTCTTTTTTAAGTCTCCTACTGCAAAGACAAACATAAAATATTTGTTTGCCATCTCTTATTCTCCATTATAATTTCTCTCACCTCAACCTCTAGGCAACCAATATAGATAAATACAAAAAACTGCGGATGCTGGAAATCCAAAACAAAAACCGAATTACCTGGAAAAACTCAGCAGGTCTGGCAGCATCGGCGGAGAAGAAAAGAGTTGACGTTTCGAGTCTTCATGACCCTTCGACAGAACTAGGTGAATCCCAGGGAGGGTTGAAATATAAGCTGGTTTAAAGTGGTGGTGGTGGTGGGGGGAGGGGGGGTGGGGTTTGGATGGGGGGAGAGAAGTTGCATTTCCCCCAACTTAGTCTACTGCATTCGTTGCTCCCAATGCGTTCTCCTCTACATTGGAGAGACCAAACGTAAACTGGGCGACCGCTTTGCAGAACACCTGCGGTCTGTCCGCAAGAATGACCCAAACCTCCCTGTCGCTTGCCATTTCAACACTCCACCCTGCTCTCTTGCCCACATGTCTGTCCTTGGCTTGCTGCATTGTTCCAGTGAAGCCTAATGCAAACTGGAGGAAAAGAACCTCATCTTCCGACCAGGCACTTTACAGCCTTCCGGACTGAATATTGAATTCAACAACCTCCCTCCTCCATCCCCACCCCACTTCTGTTTCTTCCCTCTTCCTTTTGTTTTTTTCCAATAAATTATATAGATTTTTCTTTTTCCCTCCTATTTCCATTATTTTTAAATATTTTTAAATCGTTTATGCTCTCCCCACCCCCACTAGAGCTATACCTTGAGTGCCCTACCATCCATTCTTAATTAGCACATTCGTTTAGATAATATCACCAACTTCGACACCTATGTGTTCTTTTGTTCTGTTGTCTGTGACATCTTTTGATGATCTGCTTCTATCACTGCTTTTGCCTACAACCACACTACCCCCCTCCACTTCTCTCCCCCCACCCAAACCCCCGCCCCACCACCACCTTAAACCAGTTTATATTTCACCCCTCCCTGGGATTCACCTAGTTCTGTTGAAGGGTCATGAGGACTCGAAACATCAACTCTTTTCTTCTCCGCCGATGCTGCCAGACCTGCTGAGTTTTTCCAGATAATTCTGTTTTTGTTTTCTAAGCAACCTATGTTTATTTTCATCATTTTTTTCCTTTTAACATATACAAATTACATATTTACGTATTGTATCCTTTATGATCAGGGCTACCTCATCTCAGAAACATAGACTATAGGAGCAGGAGTAGGCTATTCGGCCCTTCAAGCCTGCTCCGCCATTCAATATGATCATGGCTGATCCTCTATCTCAATGACATATTCCCGCCTTCTCCCCTTACCCCTTGATGCCCCTAATATCCAAACATTTATCAATTTCTTTCTTGAATATACCCAGTGACCCGGCCTCCACAACCTTCTGTGGTAGAGAATTCCACAGGTTGACCACCCTCTGAGTGAAGAAATATTTCCTCAACTCAGTCCTAAATGGCCTGCCCTGCATCCTGAGACTGTGGGCCCTGGTTCTAGGCTGCCTAACCAGGGGGAACATCCTCTTTGCATCCAGACTGTCTAGACCTGTTAGAATTTTATATGTTTCAATCAGATCCCCTCTCATTCTTCTAAAGTCTAGTGAACACAGGCCCAGTCGAACCAATCTTTCCTCATACGACAGTCCTGCCATCCCCAGTATCAGCCTAGTGAATCTTCGCTGCACCCCCTCTATGGTAATTATATCCTTTCTTAGATAGGGAAACCAAAACTGCATGCAATACTCCAGGTGTGGTCTCAGCAAGGCCCTGTATAACTGCAGTAAGACATCCCTAGTCCTGAACTCAAATCCTCTTGCATTGTAGGCCAGCATACCATTTGCCTTCCCAGTTGCTTGCTGCACCTGCCTATTTACTTTCATCGGCTGGTGTACAAGGACACCCAGATCCCTTTGGACATCCACATTTCCCAATATATCACCATTTCAATAATACTCTGACTTTCTGTTTTACACATCGAACTGTATAACTTCACATTTATCCACGTTATACTGCATCTGCCATGTGTTTGCCCACACACACAACTTCTCTAAATTGCCCTGAAGCCTCCTTGCATCCTTCTCACAACCCTACCCAGTTTTCTGTCATCATCGAGCTTGGAAATATTGCATTTGGTTCCCTCACCCAAGTTATTTATATATATTGTGAATAGTTGGGGCCCAAGCACTGATCCCTGCGGTACACCACTAGCTGCCGCCTGCACCTGGAAAAAGACCCATTTATTCCCACTCTCTGAGTGGAATTTTCTGCACCCGCCCATTGGGATCATCCGGTCCCGCCGCAAGTCAATGGACTTCTGGCCGGGGCACCACCTCGCCCGTGGTGGTCCTGCCCACGACGCGGCTGGAAAATCCCGGCCTCAGTTTCTGGTCTGTCAACCAATTCTCAGTCCATGCCAGTATATTACCCCCAATCCCATGTGCTTTAATTTTGCCCACTGGCCTCTTATGTGGGACCTTATCAAAAGCCTTCTTGAAATCCAAATACACCACACCCACTGGTTCTCCCTTATCTCTTATACTAGCTACATCCTGAAAAAACTCCAGTAGATCAGTTAAGCATGATTTTCCTTTCATAAATCCATGCTGACTTTGTCTAATCCTGTTAATGCTTTCCAAGTGTTCTGTTACAACATCTTTTATAATAGAATCTAGCATTTTCCCCACCACTGATGTTAGGCTAACTGGTCTTAATATTCTGTTTTTTCTCTCTCTCCTTTTTTAAATAGTGGGGTTACATTTGCCACCCTCCAATCTGTAGGAACTGCTCCAGAATCTATAGAATTTTGAAAGATGACCACCAATGCATCCAATATTTCCAGGGCCACTTCCTTCAATACTCTGGGATGTAGATTATCAGGACCTGAGGATTTTTCATCCTTTAACCCCACTAATTTCTCTAGCACCATTTTTTTTACTAATACTGATTTTCTTCAATTCCTCTCTCTCACTAGACCCTTGGTTCCCTAACATTTCTGGGAAATTATTTGTGTCCTCTTTTGTGAAGGCAGAGCTAAAATATGTGTTCAATTCTTCTGCCATTTCTTTGTTCCCCATTATAATTTCCTCTGTTTCTGACTGTAAGGGACCTACATTTGTCTTCACTAATCTTTTTCTCTTCAGATATTTATAGAAGCTTTTACGGTGCATTTTTATGTTCCTTGCAAGTTTACTTTCATACTCCATTTTCTAATTTTTGATCAATCGTTTTGTCCACTTTTGCTGAATTCTAAACTGCTCCCAATCCTCAGGCTTGCTGCTTTTTCTGGCAATTTTAAATGTCTCCTCTTTGGATCTAATACTATCCCTAATTTCTTTTGTGAGCCACAGTTAAGCCACTTTCCTGTTTTATTTTTGCGCCAGACAGGGATGCACAATTGTTGCAATACATACATACATACATACCTTAAATATTATCCATTGTCTATCCACTGTCAACCCTTTTAGTAAGGTTCTCCAATCCAACTCGCTCCTCATACCCTCGTAGTTCCCTTTATTTAGATTCAGGATCCTAGTTTTGGATTCAACTTCTTCATTCTCCATCTTAATGAACAATTCTATCATTTTATGGTTGCTCTTCCCCAAGGGACCCCACAACAAGATTGTTAATTACTCCTTTCTCATTGCACAGTACCCAGTCAAGGATAGCCTGCTCTCTATTTGGCTCATCAACACATTGGTCTAAATAAACCATCATGTACACATTCCATGAAATCCTCCTCCACAGTATTATTGCTAGTTTGCTTTGTCCAATCTATATGTAGATTAAAGTCACTCATGATTACAGTTGTACCCTTACTGCATGCATCTCTAATTTCCTGTTTAATTCCCTTACATCTCTATTGCTGTTTGGGGGCCTACAGACAACCACCACCAATGTTTTCTGCCCCTTGGTGTTTCTTATCTCCAGCCAAACAGATTCCACCTCATGATTTTCTGAGCCAGTATCCTTCCTCACTATTGCATTGATTTCCTCCTTTACTAACAGTGCTACCCCACCTCCTTTCCCTATTTGTCTGTCCTTCCTAAATATTGAATGCCCCTAGATGTTCAGTTCCCATCTATGGTTGCCCTGCAGCCATGTCTCCATAATTACAACTATATCTTAACCGTTTATATCTATTTGTGCTGTTAATTCATCTACCTTATTGCAAATGTTCCATGCATTAAGGTACAATGCCTTTAGACTGGTCTTCTTAACCTTGTTAGTCATCTTAGCTTTATTTTACACTATGACCCCATCTGTTTCTCGCCCTTGTTTTTTCTGCCTTCCACTTTTGCTTCTTACTTTTCTGTCTTTTATTTCCACCCTTGTTCCCCCCTCCTCTGCGTCCCTGCTCAGGTTGCCATCCCTCTGTCATTTTAGTTTAAACCCTCCCCAAGAGCACTAACAAACACCCCCCCCCCCCCCCCCCCCCCGCAACCCCCCCCGCCCCCCCCCCCCCCCCCCACCCCCACCCCCGAGGACATTGGTCCCGGTCCTGCCCAGATGTAACCTGTCCTGTTTGTACTGGTCTCATCTTCCCCAGAGCCTGTCCCAATGTCCCAGGAATCTGAATCCCTCCCCCCCTACACCATTCCTTCAGCCACGTGTTCATCTGATATATCCTGTTGTTTCGACTCTTGCTAGCATGTGGCACTAGTAGTAATCTTGAGTTTACTACCTTTGAGGTCCTACTTTCAAATTTACATTCTAACTCCCTATATTCAGCTTGTAGGACCTCATCCCTTTTTTTACCTATGTGATTGGTACCAATATGTACCACCATCGCTGGCTGTTCACCCTCCCCCTTCAGAATGCCCTGCAGCCTCGCTAGGACATCCTTGACCCTGGCACCAGGGAGGCAACACACCATCCTGGAGTCTCTTTTGCGGCTGCAGAAACACCTGTTTGTTCCCCTTACAATTGAATCCCCTATAACTATAACCCTGCCACTCTACTTCCTCCCCTATTGTGCAGCAGAGCCTGACGCCACAGACTTGGCTCCTACTACTTTCCCCTGAGAAGTCATCTCCCCCAATAGTGTCCAAAACGGTAGATATGTTAGAGAGGGGAGGGGGGGGGGGGCAGCCACAGGGGACTCCTGTACTTCCGTACTTCCTCTACACTGCCTGATGGTCACCCCTCCCCTTTCTGCCTGTTCAGTCTTTACCTGCAGTGTGCCAACCTCACTGAACGTGTTCACAATAATCCCAGCATTGCAGGTGCTCCACAATGAATCCACCCGCAGCTCCACTCTGAAATGCTGTTAGCCAGAAGCTGCAGCTGGACACATTTCCTGCACACATGGTTGCCAGGGACACTGGAAGTGTCCATGACTTCCCACATAGCACAGGAGGAGCATATCACAGGAGCAAGATCTGCTGCCATGACTTACCTTTAGATCAAGCTCATTAGTTACTCCCTTAAAGAATACTAATTAGGCTAGGAGCCTTATTCCACTCCAAACACTCCCAACACAGTCCAAAGTCCTCACCCTTTTTTGCTTAAGCTAATGGACTGCAGCAGTTTAATTAGTAGAAAATGCAGAGGTAAAAGTACTCACCTGACCCTACTTACCAATTGGCTGCCCTCCACTGCCCGTGTCACTTTTTGAATCGTGACGTCTTCACGCTGCTTTCAGCCCTGAGTCTCCCTGATACTCTCACTCTGTGCTCACGCTGCTTTCAGCCTCGAGTCTCCCTGATACTCTCACTCTGTGCTCACGCTGCTTTCAGCCCCGAGTCCCCCTGATACTCTCACTCTGTGCTCACGCTGCTTTCAGCCCTGAGCTCAGCTCCCACTCTTTTTAAATCCCTGCTCTGACTCTCAGCTCTTGCTCTTTAAAAATCTCCTTTTCCACTCTGTCTGTGTCCAAAATATCAATACCGTGAATATTTAGTTCTGGACATGTGGCACCATTTGACATGGTCTCATAACTGCCATGTCATAGACTACTAGCTGAACATGTAGCATCATGTGTCATAGAATAGTAACTAAAATGCAGAGTCACGTCTTGGTCTAGTAACTGGGGATGCTATCATTTTTCATGGACTCATAACTGGATACACGGTATCACATGTCATGGGCTAACAACTGGGCATACAGTATCATGTATTATTTCCTGAGTGTGCAAACAACTAGAGTAACAACCAATTTAAGATAATCAGTTGCGCTTGTAATGTGGCTCGTTTACACTTGCTGGAAGTGACATATATTCATATATATAACGGGACCCGTTCTCTGCAAAAAGGAATATGTCCAAGTCTTATGCCTTTTTTGAATTACCCGGGAGCCTGGGTAGTCTATAGTTCCCCATTGCTTTCGCCATGGCAACACCTCAGCCAGAGTTCACTTGCCAACCAATCAGTACCCTTTTTGCCATAGCATAAATTGTCATGATCGTTTGAAATTCAGCATTCTTATGTTTGTCCTGATCAGAGCGATACGAAAAGCTTCGGCAACATATCTCCCCTTTCAACAATATTATTCCTCTATTCATTCTTGGGCTGTGAACATTGCCTTCAAATCTGGAATTTATTCCCCATCCATAGTTTCTGTTGAGAAGGATCTGGTGTGCAGTCTTGAACCACTGCAGTCCATTTGGTGAAGGTAATAATAGTGATGTTATGTAGGGGAGTTCCAGGTTTGATTCAGCGGCAATGATGAAGAAACATGTCCAGGTCAGGATGGTGTGACCTGGCTGGGAAAATGGAGCTAATGGTGTTCCCATACACTTACTGTCCTTCTTGTTCTAAGTAGTAAAGGTTGATGATTTGGAGGGCCCTGCTGAAAAATCCTTGGCGAGTTGCTGCAATGCATCCTGTAGATAATACACACTGCAACACACCAGTGGTGAAGGGAGTGGGTGTTTAAGGTGGGCTGATCAAATGGGCTGCTTTGTTCTGAATGGTGTCGAGCTTCTTGAATTTTATTTAAATTCTCAACATTGATCATGAACCTTCACAGATCTCTGCACAACATTGCCTAGATCTTCTTTCTGTTTCAACCTTTTATTGTATTCTTGCAAATGATATTTATGTTTGGTGTTGGTCCTACCAACATGCCTGGCACTACATTTATCTAAAGTAACCATCATTTACCATTGTATAGTGCATTTTCCTAGTATAGCTAAATCTTTTTCAATTTGGTTGCACTCTTGTCACCTGCTTGTGTGGTGCAAATGTCACTTGCCACTTATCAGCCAAGCCTGCTGCAAGCAGACATGGTCTAGTTTATGATCTGAGGAGATAGGAGTAGAGCTGAACACTGCATTCACCAGTGAATAGCCCTACTTCTGACCTTAAGACGGATGAAAGGTCATTGATGAAGCAGCTGAAGGTAGTTGGGCATAGGATACTCCGCTGCAGTGATGGCCCAAGTCTGAGATGGTTGTCCACATTGATGGGTAGATGCACTGGACCAGCTTGGCTAGAAGAATGGCTAATTCTGGAGCATAGGTACATCCACTGCGTGCACCTATTTCTTGCTATACCCTAGAATGATTCATATTGGCTGAAGACTGGCATCGGTGTTTGTGGAAACATCAGATCAAGCTGAGAAGCATCAACGACTTGGCTCCTCTGGCTTAAGAGAGTTGTGAATGTTACAACCTTGCCTTTGCATGCATGTCATGTGCTAATATTGAGGATAGGGCTGGTTTCCTCTTCCCGTTATATGTTTAACTCTCCTCTACCCCTCATGACTGAATGCAGCAGGGCTGCAGAGCTTTGACCTGATCTGTTGGTTGTGAGAATTGCTGTGCTTTATGGAAGTGGGGGGGGGGGGGGGGGGGGGGGGGGGGGGGCATGCTACAAGTGAGACAGCTAATATGCACAGTGCGTGATCAAAATGAAATGAAGAATGGGTCCTTGTCATGAGTAGTCACACTGACAAGGATATAACATTGCATGGCAAATGTGGTTCAAAGGAGAGAGAATGAATATTGTATTTCAATCAATTTGAACACTTTCACTCACTGTGATGTCCCCTAAGGAAACAAGCCATCTGTATCTACATTAAAGAAACAGCTAAGATAGGCTGAAACACACTGATACTTAGCTGAGGGATGGAGAAACTATTGGAGTAAGATACAAAATTGGAAATTCCAAAATGAAGGTGGATTTCCCCAAGTTGATACTAGAATTGGAACAGCTAACGGTCACAAAAAAGTATAACATCTGCAACATGAATAAGCATAGGAGAATACCGGAGGATCTTTTCAGTCCCAGATGACAACTTTTCGGTAGGGAGGAATAGATTTTGAGCCTCACTCACCATTCAATGGACAACGATATAGTCAGAATATCTTTGCTGATATGTAAAACAAATTGGTGGAAATTTGAGTGTCAGTAGATTGATGAAATAATGTTCAGAATTGGCCTTAAACATCTCCAGACCAACAAGATGGAAGATACTAAGAAATGGTTAACCAGATGGCACTACCATTTGCTTTCTAATTTTTCACTTGTAGCTGATCTTATTAGCAATGTGGTTATCCCTCTGATACAAAAAAGTCCTGCAACCAATTTGTAACAAGCCCTTCAGCATTTAGGGCCCGAATGGGTGCGTCGACACCATGGCATCTTTTAGGTCATTCATCTTTCAACTTCACAGGGTTTTCTGAGACATTCTTATGATAGATGAAAGTGGCAGGAAGAGAAAGACTGATCAGGCATAAATAGCTGCAGGCAAAGACAACCTTGGACAGCTCCATCTGTCAGAGTGACAGGGTTTAGGATGATTGCAGACAGTTAGGAAGCTGCTGTTAACTTGAATATTCCTGTAACTGTTTTCAGCCTAAAGATTTGATTGATAGACCTATCAGGATGTGTAAAACTGATAAGGAGCATGAACGGATGATTAGGTAATGCTGAAATACCAGGATTGAAGAATTAATAAAAAAAGTGAGTGCTGATTGAAGGGTGGGGGGGGGGGGGGGGGGGGGTAGGGGGGGGGGAGGGGTGGTGGTCTACAATATATCTCAGGATTTAATCAGGTATGCTTAACCTTGAAATTTTTCAAGTTCAAACTGTTAACGTGGGTCAACACTCAAGGTTTTGCCATAAATGCTGTTCTTCAGTGCACTTATTCTCAGTAGTATTTATTACAAGCTTAATACCACTGTGGACATCCACCCCCAATACTGTGAACCATATTATTTTGAGGAGAAGCTTATAACGAAGAACTCCCGGCCTTTTACAGTAGGACCTCGTCAGGCTGTTTCCTGACCCCGTCCGACAGACCCACTCTCACAGCTTTGGCACCAGTCCCCAAATGTCAGTGAGGAGAACTCTGTGGGCTGGGCTGTCCCTTCATTGTGTCCTGCTTCAAAACCCAAGGTCATAGCTGAGTGGTCTGGCAAATTTTATTGTTAATGATAATAGTGTAACGGCTCGATAGATTGGAGTTGCTCGCTAGGTCATTTCAGAGGGAAGTTAAGAGTCATCCGCTTGGATGTGGGACTGGAGTTACATATAGGCCAGGCCAGGTAAGGTTTATTTGCCTAAAGGACAAGTTGGTTAAAATGAAACAATTGGGTTTTTTTTTTGCAACAAACTGACAGCTTCATGATTACTTTGCTGATACCAACCTTTTATTCCAGATTTATTTAAGTTTGTTTAAAAAAAAAATAATATTCCAAACTGCCATAGTGGGGTTTGAACTCATGCTCTCTGGATTGCTGGTCCAGTAATATAACCACTTTGACAGGATCCCTGTCTCATGCACTAACAACTGAACATGCAGCATCACATTTAGCAAATTAAAATTCGTATCACATGTCATGGACTAGTAATTAGACATGCCGCATCATTGGAAGTGTTTTAGCCCATGTTGCTGTATTAGCATGCATTGGAGATGTTTACAGCGTTCACTGGAGATAGTTTAGTGCATATCTGAGATACTTTACAGTGTAGATTGGAGATTTTGTAATCCATGTTATTTCCTTTACAGTGTACATTGGTAATATTTACAGCATAAATTGGAGTTATTTCAAGCCATGTTGGTGGTTGTTTTAGTGCACATTGGAGTTGTTCAATAGTTCACATAAGAGGTTTTAGTGTACATTGGAAATGTTGAGTGCATATTGTAACTTTAGCATACATTGGAGTAATTTGTGTACATCAGCATGGTTTTACAGTGTACACTGGAGTTGCTTTAGCCCATGCTGCTGCCTGTTCGAAATTGGAGATGGCCAGTGTATATTGGAGATGTTATTTTACAGTGAATATTGGGGCTGTTTCAACTGTCAGTTGCTATTTAATACATATTGAAGCTTCTTTTGCTGCATACTGTTTATTATACCTTTGATTATTTGTCCAGTTATTAGGTTGATTTAAGCGGAAAGCAGTTTCAGCCAGTTAAAATTCAGCAAAGCTGCAGCACCAGGGAATGACTTTCTGAACGTATGGGAGTACTTGGGGAGATATGGTCTTTAAGCCTTGCTCACCCTTCACCCTTGTGAAGCTTCACTGCACAATGATAATGTATCAGCAAATTCTCACAATCACAATCATCACTATGCAAAACAAATGAGTAGAAAATTGCATGATAACAGATTGAGATAGAGGATGACACATGAAATAATGCTTAGAGTTGTTGGGGTGGGGGTGGGGGAGGGGGGGAGACAGCTGTTAGGAAATGGTTAGCCTGGTGGGGATAGCTATTGATTTCTGACTTTTCAAATGTAGCTGATCTCTCTATCGGTGTGATTAGTCCTTTGCTATAACTATTTTGTAGCAAGCCCTTGAGGTCCAAATAGGTGTATAAACAACACAGCATCTTTTAGCCATTCATCTTCTAACTTTAGAGGGATGCAGGGTTTGTGTGTCCTTTTTATGACGGTTAGATGAAAGGGACAGGAAAAAGTTGTATTAATCAGGCATAAACAACTGCAAGCAGACATCAACTTGGAAAGCTACATCTGTCAGAGGGATAGAGTTTGGGATGATCGTAGGTGGTTATGATGCCTCTGTTAGCTTAACTGTCTTCTAGTTGGCACATTTAAATCTCATTTACACACATCAGTGGTATCTTGCTGCTTGGTCATTTGGGGCCATCTTTCCCATTAGCCTGTAAAGTATCTGGAACACCACCAGCATCCAGTAACAGATCTCTCTCTCCCTATAAATGAGCTTAGAGGATTCAGGCTAGCTGTTTCTGAAGCTGGATACAGATTAGGAGTCTTCATTTACAATCAAAAAGTTTACACAGTAGGTTACATGACTTAGAGGGCACTTACCAGGGATATGGACATGAGTAAGCCACTCAGTCCATTGAGCCCACCTCTGTCATCCTATTTGAAATTATGGCTCTTTGATCCTGATTTTGATCATGTTTCCATATCTAACATCATCCTTATTTTTCAAACCTGTGGTAATACGCCTGCAAACAGCAGCCTAAAAGTGAGAGGGAGCTGGATTATCAATAGAGATACAGTCAGTGACACAGGACATTGGGGGGAGAGTGATCACTGAGTGACAGTATGAGGGAGCTGGATTAACAACAATAGAGAGTAGTGTTAGAAGGTCCTGTGGCACAGCTGTAGTGTTCCCTAGCTCTGAGCCAGATGCTCCAGGTTCAAGACCCACTTCAGGGCTTGATGGCCACAGAAGATGTGTTCATAACCTGGCCAATCAGGTTGATTATCAACCTGCAAGGGTTTGCAACACGCCTATGGCAGGTGGTAAGAGCAGGAGAGTTTCCTGGTCAGCAATAACGCAGAAGGCCCAAGCATGTTCATGGACCAATCCAATGAAAGTCCATGGTTGCCAATACCCTCTTAGGGCATGGTAACTGAAGGACAAATATGGTCAGTAGCGTGGTGAGGGAGGGGCTACTGATTGACAGTGTGAGGGAGCAGGCTTAACATCAGTAGCGATACAATCGGTGACAGAGGGTGCTGGCTGAATATTTGGGGGGGGGGGGGGGGTGGTGATCATTGCTGTCTGTAGGTGGGGGTGGGGGTGCTCATTACCCTGTGGGGAAGGATTCAATGGGCTTTTTTCGGTAGATGTGAGAAGTCACTTGAACGGTGGAGTAGACAGTCACCAGCTGTTAGAGAAGAACCTCCACTGCTCAACACTTCAGCCAGTGATTGGGAGAGAGAGATACACACTTACAGGAGTACTGTATACACTACACATGGTAATATATGCAAATACACAAGTACATTATATAAAACACACAGCAATATATATGAATGCATACAAGTACACAACATATTTTTCACATTTAGTAACATATGTACTTATAGGTATGCCATATATATTACACGCATATAAATGTTAGTTTCAACTGGGGGGGATTACAATTTTCAAACAGATTTGATTCACACATCTGCACCAACAGACTTACTTTATCCATTAATTGACCAAGTAGGAGCTGTGGGGCCAGGTAATGTGTCCAATTTATTTAAGGCAGTGCCCCACCCGAGGATAGAGACACTGGCTCAGGTGTTTGCTCACTGGGTTTTTCTACACACAGTCGTTTAATATTTGCAAGCCACATGCTGTTAATGCTTCAATCAAACACTTCTGTCATAAGACATTTTGTTGCAAAATATTGTGGTTTCCAAACCACATCAGATTACACTAGAAAAACTGTCCTTTGTGATTCAACCAGTAAAGAGACAGACTCCAGATGCTCTGTACAATCCTTATAATTGAAGAAAACTCGACTATTTTGTCACAATAAGAGTAATTATTCTTGAATCTTAGCCCAAAGTTGCCCATCACTTGCTGTACTGTACTGACGCTGAATTCAAAGTAGCACCAACAGCCTCTTCTTCATAACAACACTGTTACTGGACTGCCTCAATCCAGTGTTTAATGGATGGTCGACATCAGAAGACTGAAGACTCGGCTTCTACAGCTTGAAGTAAGGTGTCCCATAAGGCAGCTCATGTGATCATCTCGCAAAACGCTTAATATAATCCTGCACTTTACTCCGAAAGTCCTCCTGCAGGAACAATACAGAAAGCAGTCAGTCAGACATCCAGGACATCAGGTGCTCATTCTTTAGTAAGTCAGGCCCATTGTAAAATGGAAGGGGGATAAACTGAGCAACCACAGGGTCATCAGCCTAACGTCAGTGGTGGAGAAACTTTGAGGAAATAATCCTGGAAAAACGAATTGGTATTTAACAAACTATTTGCTAATAAATGAAAGTCAATATGGATTTGTTAAAGGGTGTGTTTGACTAACTTGATCCAGTTTCTTGATAAAGTAATGGAGAGGTTTGACGAGGGCATTGCAGTTGATATTGTGAATATGGACTTCCAAAGGCAATTGACAAAGTGCCACATGTTAGGCTTGTTAACAAAATTAAAGCACAAGGGATTAAAGGGACAGTGATAGCATGGATACAAAATTGGCTAAGGGACAGAAGACAATAGTAGTGAACGGTTGTGTTTCAGACTAGAGGGAAGTATACAGTGATATTCCCCAGGGATTGATATTAGGACCACTGCTCTTTTTTAATGTGCATTAATGACCTGGATTTAAGATACAATTTCAAAGCTTGCAGATGATCCAAAACTTGGAAATGTAATAAACATTGAGAAGGAGAGTTCAGGAGGACATAGACAGACTAGTGAAATGGGCAGAGAGAGCAGATGAAAATTAATGCAGTATTTAATGCAGTAAAGCATGAAATGATACATACTGGCAAGAAGAACAAGGAAAGGCAATAGAGACTAAATATTAGAATTTGAAAGAGGGCATTGGATATAGAGATCCAGTGATTAATGTACACAACTCTTTGAAGATGGCAGAACAGGTTGATGAGGCTGTTAAAAGAATATATGGGACCCTTGGCTTTACAAATAGGGGCATACAGTACAAATGCAAGGAAATTCTGGTAGGTCTACAAAAAGGCTGGCTAGGCCTCTGCTGGGGGATTGCGTCCAACTCTGTGCACCACACTTTGGGAAGGACATCAAGGCCTTGGAGGGATTGCAGAAGAGATTTACCAGATTGGTACCAGGGATGAGGAACTTCAGTTATGTACAGAGACTGGAGAAGCTGGGGTTGTTCTCCTTAGAGCAGAGAAGGCTAGGAGACTTGATAGAGGTATTCAAAATCATGAATGGTCTAGAGAGAGTAAATAAGAAGCTGCTTTCGGTGGCAGAAGGATCAGTAGCCAGAGGTCACAGATGTAAGGTGACTGGCAAAATAAAACCAGAAGTGATATGAAAAGCACCGTGAGTTGTTGTGAACAGGAATGCACTACCTTATAGAAGGATCTCTTTAATAGTAACATCCCAAAGCAAATTGAATAAATACTTGAAGAAGAAAAAAAACATAACAGTTATGAGGAAAGAGCCAGGAAGTGTGATTAATTGTTTAACTTTACCAAAGAGACAGCACAGGCAGGATGGGTTGAATGGTGGCCTTCTGTGCTATATCATTATATGATTTTATGCTCCAAGTAACACTACACATAGTAACCTCCCACCATTACAAGACATCCATAACAATACACCCGGCTCCCTTCCCCACCATGACACCACATCTCTTCATGCCCTTGCAGAAGAGATTGACAATTTGCAGGCCTTGGTGTTATGTGCAGAACATGTCCCGTTAGCATGCGAACTGACCCACCTTGTCACGCAGATGTTGCTCCGCAGCTTCAATATTCAGGGGATCATCGAAATTCAAGAGATCCTGTGACAGAGGGAGAGAGGAATGTTCAAAGCTAGCAGCTCTTTAAGGCCATTCATAAATCCTAAACTAAATGTACACAGGGGGAGCTGTGTTCCGACAGCAGGGAGTTCCTGTGAGTTAGTGGTGCAATGTTGAATGACGTAGAGCAGGGGGGCTTCATTCAACGCCCCCCCCCCCCCCCCCCCACCCCGTGCTGAGTTAGCTGCTCTCAGCTGGAGAGCTAACAGGGGCTAGAACTAGATCCAACACCATCGGTTATTGAGGGCTACTTGCCCAGGGATGATGGAAAGCATACATGGTGTGTTAAGATGGGGATCAGGCTCAGATGTGATGTTGCCACTGTCTGGTAGCCAGTCCACACTCATTCACTGGGTTGACACATCCAGAATTACCATTGGTGTCATGTACCAGGGGTACCTGTGGAACCACATCTTAGCAATCTATCCCAGCCAACCCTTGATTCGATTTCAGACTGTAACTCACTTCCAGGCATCTATTATTCCACGCATTAACAACTGCCAATTCCCCGGAATCCTCTGATTAGATTACAAGCTGTAACTCACTCATGGGTGTCTGTTATGTCACAGAGGGAGATCTGCGTGAATTACACCTTTGAATTGGTTTTAGTGGGGGTGGTTTAGAAGTTGATACTGTTCACTCAGTTACGAACTGTTTCATACTAATTGCCGCTGAATAGGTTAATGATACATGAAACAGAAGGAATCACTTACTGCTCTGCTCCACTTACACAGACACCACACAAATGATCCAAAGCAGAGCAAATCCTTGTTTAAAACTTTAAGTGTACATAATTTTGGTCAGCTTAGATACTTACAGTAAATAATGAATTCAATCCCCAGACCACATCCTATGAGGAAAAATAGAGGAGGTGAAATACATTGTAATTTAACTGTGCATCAAGTTGGTGAAAGATAGCTCCTCAAGTAAACAGTTCTGCAGCTCTGAACATTTCATTAGCTGTCCCCTTATACTTTTACCTCTATATCTCAGAGAAACCTGCCCACCACTGCAAGTATCTCAGAGAAAATGTGTCCCTCACTGTCAGTATATCTCATCGCTCTGTCAGCACGGTGCTTAATACAGTCAATACCTTGTCACCACAGTGACCATTACAGGTTGTGACTATTACAAGTTGTACATTAACAATTTTTCATCTGCATCCAGTGACACAGAACTTGTGAGCATGCAGGACAAGAAAACTAATTGCTACTGGAAAAATAATTACAATAATCATTGCAGTCAGAATCAAATCGGAAAGATCTTCAAACTAGCCCCCACTATCTCTACAACTTCCTCAACCTCCCCTTATCTCCAACCCTGGCCTCTTGTACACCCCTCCCTCATTTCACCCCACCAATGGCAGCCGTGCCTTCAGCGGCCAGGCTTTCCATTCTGCAAGTCTCTCCCAAAGCATGTCCACTTCTCTACCTCCCTCGCTTCTTTGACCCATCTCTCTCCAGTTTTGGCTCAGTCTCCAGTTTTGTCTGATTATTCTTCGAGGAAACATCCTACACCAAATGTGCTGTATAATTAACAAGTTATTGTTGCTGCCAACAGTTGACTCCAGCTTATACTCCTAAGTTGCATTTTCTGCTGCATATCATTTGTGGCAGCCATGGCCGGATAGCTGGTTCTCAGGGCTAAGGGGAGAGAGAGAAAACCAAGTACAAAATTGGTTCATTCAAGCATTTGATTTATTATCTGACAGACAGGTTATTGGGTTTCTGAATCTGCCTCATTTTTCACCCCCTTGCCCAAGGGCATTATGATTATCTAACTCAATACAGACTGGGCATCAAATCTCGAACATTTTTGGCATGTTTAGCTCAGGACTTGATGACAGGATAGGTATCAATGACTCACGCCATCATTTCGCCCGTTTTAGAAAGCACCCGGGGTTATGGGGAAGAATAAACACTTACGCTGCTCCATACCACATGCTACAAAGCAGCCTGTTCCACAAAATGCA